>VSDK01021042.1:270773-328444 GCA_009767595.1 Symbiodinium kawagutii
TTGTTGTTGTTGTTGTTGTTGTTGTTGTTGTTGTTGTCGTTGTCGTTGTCCTTGTCGCTGTCGTGGGTTTTCGACACCCCTACACTTATAGCGACTTATTGGCCATCATGAAGCCATTGACCTTCTGACGCATGAGCTCCCACCACATGGATCACCTGTCATTTTTCGGTTGCCCCTTTGCAGAATCCGAGGCTTTCTTCACCTCCGCATCAGTGGGTAAGGACAGCTCTTGGGGAACCCCTGGGCTAGCGTGCGTCTGAGTTGCTGGGGAGTTCAGCCAAGAAGCCACCATCCCGATAGTGAAGACCTATGGCAGTTGTCAGGGATAGGGTTTCAAGGTGTTCAATGGGGAGATTTAAGAGCGGCTGACCCATATGAACAAGTAAATGAAGATACCAGGCATTTGCCATGCTATAGAACGCAGCACATACCAACGAACCAACAATACAGGAACATATCAGAAGGACGTTGTCGGGCAATCCTTCCCGAGCTGATGTGTTTGGAGTCTCGTCTTTGGGAAGGTCGGCCTCTAAGTGTGGCGAGCCAAACTGGTGGCAGGACATCATTCACGAGCAGTACCGACAGAAGTTCTACGAGAATCGCTTGCAAAGCATGGAAAGTGTCAATGACCTTTATCGCCCGCGGAGAAGTACCTATAGGTACAACGGCGTCTCCGAGCAATGAGGCTTGATGCGAGCCCATTGGCTGTCAAAACGCCCTGTGAGGCATGCACGTAGTGGTATAACTTGTCAAACCCATTCATGGGGTGTCAGGAGCATTCTGCTGATGGAATATTGAAGACATGTGATGCATGGGCAAGCTCATAGGTATCGGATGGTATCGGGCACATTGCCTCAGTAAGACTCCATCCATTGGTCCCTTGTGCCAACATGCTATCTATTGATGGTTGAAAGTGGTGGACGTGGTGGTGGTAGTCGTGGTAGTCGCGGTAGCAATAGCAGTAGCAATAACAAGATTTTCAGCCAGCTGGCCATCTTGCTTGAAACGATTGCTATATATCTGAGACTTCCGTATGTTCTTGCAATAGCCCTCACACCAACGGTGGCCAACATGTTAGGTTCTCTCTGAACCACATGGTATACCACGCAACCATTGACAGGCCCACATCAAGCCTCCTGCACATCGGCTCAGTCAGAACCGTTATCGCATAGCCAGGGTTGGGACGCAAGGCAGGTGTCCAAAGGGCTCAAAGCTGATGGAAATCGGGATTGTGGTGCTGAGCAAGATAGCGAGCTGTGCCGGGATTTTCACTGGTTTGGTTGGAAATCTTGAACAATTTTTCTTGACTATCAATTAAAGGGGTCTCCCGCAGAGTTTCCCATCAAACGTTTCAGGGAGATTTGGGATCGTATAGCATTGGCTGGAAGACTGATGCGTATTCTTGAGGTTGGCATGTTGAAACATGTTTTGGCCGAGAAGGACATGGGAATTGTCAAAGTCAAAATTTTTGGAACAGTGGGAAGGTTGCAGCATGTTGCAGCAAAGGGCGACGGGTGTTCGATTCACAACATTTGTTGGATAGTTGTAACTTTTGTACAAAACTTTTGTTATGGATGATGGTCGCTGAGCGGGGCATGTTGGGTGTCCACCCAAAGCCATGAATTATGGTTACAGCTGTGTGCAATGCTTTGTTTTGTTCCTTCAGTCGTGAGCCCATTGGCCATTTGCACCGCTCCGAAGCTGCGAATGCTTTACCTCTCACGGCTGCCCCCAAGGGGAGGATGCCGTGGGTTGCGCTTATGCTCAGATTTGTCCAAGGCAATTCTTGATTGAAAGGGCCAGTGTGTTTGAGTGTGGGCATTCTACTTGATGCTAATAGGGGGGAGGAGGGTGCCACTTTGGTTCAGTTCTGAGGATCTGCAAGAGTCTACTGCAGGAGAATGCCATTATTGTTCAGTTCCCAACAAATTCAGAGTCAATTGCCCATTCCTGATTTTGAAGGCCACCTTGGTAACAAACGCGAAGCTTGATACATCTTTTGCTTGGCTGGCTGTTAGGAATAATGGCGGCACAAGCAACCTATTTCAATTTTGCCTTACATCCGGGTCGGAGGGGGACGATTCCATGATGACCCTTTCAGGACAGGCAATGAAGGGAACCAGTGCAAGGGCTTAAGCCCAAAAAATTTGCTCGAGGACCATAGGCAGGTCTGTCGGATTGCTCAGCAGTGCTCCAACCCTTTGTGCTCAGAAAGGCAGGCAGCCTTGCTTAGAAACCTGCCCTCAAGCCTTCGCAGTTTCGCGGGTGCGCTTGATCCTTGGATAGTTTGTGGCACTTGATTTCATGCATTTGCTGTTTTTTGGCTTTCTTTGAAGGGGCCTCCAAACTGCTCACCAGTGGCCTCCGCAGTGACATAGTAGCTCACAGTATCCTGGGCGATAACTTGCTGACTCCAGAAGTGCTACTTTCCATGGGCAGTACCTATAAGGGTGGAGCCAAGTGGAGCCGGGTGGCAGCCCTGCTGTCAAAGCTTCACCGCTCCCGTTGCTCAGGATGCAGCTGGCACCTCGGGGCCACGTGGCCCTTCCCAGCTGTGCCCTCGCGCCGCGGGCTGTGGCAGCACCGCGGCGCCCCAGTGCGTCAGCCTGGCGCCAGGGCGCTGCCTGCGGCGTGGCTGCGGCTGTGGTGCAGCGGTACCGGGGGAGATGCCAACGAAGGGCGGAAGGAGAGCAGGTGGTGACGCCCTGGGAGGTCGAAGCTGGAGAGGATGGAGTGGACTACGAGCCTTGGAAGACGAGGGATTAGCATGGATTAACAATCAATAACATAGGGAAAACAATGGTTAATGATGGGAACCAGGGGGACTAAGGGTGAACTGACCCACAGCCATATGAAACCCAATGAACACACCGGTCACCTGCAACATGCATGGACCAAGGATGTGTGTCTACGCATTCTGTGTGGTGTTGTGCGTCCTGTTTATCTAGATTCTAGATATTAGTTCCATGTGTAATTGTGTGTAAAAATCTGTATTTGTATATATATGTTGCACCAGATAGATAATGTCACACAAAAAGCAAACCGGCTTGTTATCGATGTATCAAGCCTGCAACAGTATTGTGTCTTGCTGGGATGGTTTATGGATGTTTATGGAGGTTGCGTTTCTGTGGATCTTGGGGCCAGTGGTCTGAAAATCCGCTTTGCCTTTATGACCGCCAAAATGGTTGCCAAAATTTGCCAAATCAAAGCAGACCACGTAAAAGAGCTCTTTCCTCCGCTCCCTGGCAATATTTTCGATTGATAATTGTGTTCATGTTCCCACCCCAGCGAGAGAGAGAGGTAGCGAGCGAGCAAAGGAGGGAGGGATTGATGGGTGGATGGATGGGTGGATGGATCGATGGACAGATGGACCGATAGGTGGATGGATGGGTATAGGTAGCTAGGTCAGGTAAGGTAGCTTTTAGGCAGAGTGGAGTATGGTGGGGTAGGTATGGGTAGGTGGGTATATTTGCTTTTGATCTGCTTGTTAGCTGACGCCGTCAAAAGCGTTTTGTCTGTGAATCCTTCGTGCTAGCTCAAGCTTTGGCTGAGCAATTCATCATGGATTTGCCACTGGCTACCAGGTGGTCAGTTCATCAAACGACGCGTGACTTGAAGCAAACCCTGTAGGTGGTTGTTTCCGCATGACTTGATGCATTCGAAGTCCACGAATTCAACTGGTGGCCCAGAAGTCTCTCCTCTTCCCCCCTTACTTTGCTTGCATGTTTCTTTCTTGAGCAGCATCGCCTGTGAGTTGGTTCCACCGCCCCACTGGCTGAGGACAAACTCATCGAAACCTTTGGCTGTCAGCCCATCACCCAAGAGCAGATTGAGCGCATCGAACGGCTCACGGGGAAGCGCGCACACCGCTTTCTGCGCCGAGGCTTGTTCTTCTCCCACAGGGAGCCTTGGGTTTTCCTGATGGCAATTTTCAGTTGGAACTTTTGGAGTAATGGTACGGCTTGTATGGTAATATTTGATTTTGGGAGGAGTGAGTGATGTGGGGAAATGTCGGAAATCTGGCATTCCTGTTTTACTTTACGTTTACTTTATTCTTGGCGGGGAGTGTTTGCTTTACGGGCCTTTTTGTGCCGATGCATTCCATGTTGCATGGCACCAAGGATTTAGATGAGCTGCTGAACGCCTATGAGCCACTTGGTGTGGAACCGTGGATTCGGAATCTCCTCATCTGCCTTTCTGGCCAGTAAGAAATCTATTGTATTTGCGATTTGCCAGTTCGTTTGCATTCCCACAGTGATATGATGTATCATCATGGATTTCTGAACCCAGACCAAACCGGATACAAATCTGATGATCAGCGGGCACGTCAGCCATCAAGCTATCTCACCAACATCTATCAATTTTCCGTAAGCGAAATCAGAAACAGGAAGGGTGAGCCATCAAGGAAGGGAACCCTCCTTCAACGCCAGGAAGGGTGAGCCCTTCTACATCTACACCGGACGAGGGCCCTCCTCCGAGAGTTTGCATTTGGGGCATCTGGTGCCGTTCCTCTTCACCAAGTGGCTGCAGGAGGCCTTCAATGTGCCGCTGGTGATCGAGTTGACGGATGATGAGAAGTTCCTCTTCAAGTAGCTCGGCTTGCAACGACACATTCGTTGCTGGTTTCTGAAACTTGGGACCCCCCCAACCATCCCCAACCCAAATGGTCGGTTCATTGTTGTGAATGATTACTAGTGGATGCTTCAGGGGGCCCCTAGTTTAAGAAACCACCAGTTGGTGGTTTCATTGACATGTCCTCCATTTTCTCCAGTTGGGATTGTCACCACCAACCAGCTAATGGGATTAACTGATACTGGAAATGGTGCTTAACCCCCAAGTATGGTTTCATCAACCAAGTGATTGGTTGATTAGCTGATGCTCTTCATAGGGTTATAGCCATCAACCAAGTGAAAATGGTGATGGGCTTGAGGGATGCAGTTGGTTCATCCTGTTCTTCGCGTGGCAGACAAATCAAAATAAAGATGGTTGTTGGATGTTGTTGGGTAAATCCCTTGAAGCAATTCAAGGTAATTTCCAGGGCATACTTGGAAACTTGATGAAGATTGAACACTATTTGAACACTACTTCCATTTTAAAGCACCGCTCAAATCCCGGGAGTCGGTTTGCCACAAATGGCAGCTCAACCTACCCCTGATCACACCCGAGGAAAGATCTGAGCATCGAAGAATCCAGACGCCTTGCATGGGAGAACGCCAAAGCTGCTGGGCAGAAGTTCACCTCCGAGCTCTGGATGACCAGTGTGGATCCGCTGAAGCTCAAGAGGTTTTGAAAATGGCTCAGATACTTTTTATAGATGCGCAGGTTTTATAAATGTGCATATGATGTAGATCTACCGGCCATAGCTGTATGTACATATGCAATGTGTCCGCCACATTGCTGCCATGTGTATATCTATGTTTTATTCAACCAATGTAACTACATACGTGGCCTCCATTGAACAACTCGTTCAGGCAGAGATCGGAGAAAGAGCCGTACACACACATATAGAAGCATATGCATATAGATGCTTTTATGATATATGTATATGCATTTATTTCTAAACTTTGTTGATTGAATGTCACAGTGCCCCGTGCAGAGCACCCCAGCAGCATAAACACCTCAAATAGCGGTGCCCCTCACCTAAAAAAGGCGGCCACAAAGAGCAAAGTAGAATTTTCACGGAACCCATGCAGCATATCTCAACTTCGAGAGGTTGCCCTTTCCCTGTTTCCTCTGGGAAAATCTATTTCCATTTCAATTTTTTTGGGAATATGTTTCCACGTGGTGCATGGTATTGTAAAAGGAGGGTTGGTAAAATCATACAGATTTTGTCCCAACCAAAAGGCATTCTTTCCAGGCTGCAGTTGTCAATTTTCACAACCCATTGTTTTTCCCACCAAAAATATTTTTAAGAAGCACCGACCCACACTTTGGTCCCTGCCAGCAAGCATTTTTCCTTAAAGCTGCGGGTATGGCACCAAGGACATCATCGCTTGCGGCTTTGACCCCGCCAAGACCTTTATCTTCAGAGATAGCGACTACATCCGAGAGCTGTACCCGGTAACGCTGCAGATCCAAAAGCGCGTTTCAATGAGGCAGGGCGGGGATGGCACGGACCTGAAATCTCGGCTGCTGCGGTAGTGTCTTTCCCATCTTTGGGCCATTCCTCAAAGCTGGTCTTGAAGATCTTGATGCTGTTCAAGGCAAGGGATGGTTGAAGCTGGTCTTCATCATCTTAACATCAACCAAGTGGAAGGACAAGCGTTGCTCAAAGCTGCAGCTTCAGCCCTGCAGGACGGCTCAGAACACCTTCGGCTTCACCTTGAGTGACAACATCGGCAAGGTGGCCTTTGCAGCGGTGCAGGCGTCCCCCGCCTTTGCCATCGCTTTCCCTGACTTCTTGGAACCAGGCGGGCAGATCAGGTGGACCTTCCTGCCCTGCTAAACTGAGAATTCTTGGTGCACTTCTTGGTGGTTTTTGCCCATGACACTGCCCCACGATGCCGGCCAGCTCATCGTTTCCCATCAACCCAGCATCTGAATCAAAGATGTACATGGGTTCAATCATACACCTCTTGTCCAGTTTAGCCATCACACCTGGGGGTCGTGATTGGTGGAGCCAGGGTACCGCTCTACCGCTGCACCTTGGAGGTCGCAGGTGCTTCGTGCCGCAGGCCATCGACCAAGATCCCTATTTTCGGCTCTGCCGGCGAGTGGCCGATGATCTCAAGTGGCCCAAGCCTGCGTTGATCCACAGCAAGTTCCTGCCGGCACTGCAAGGCGCAGCGGCTTGGTTTCAGGGCCTAGAGCCTAGGAGGGCCTCGGGAGCTGCTTGGAAAAGATCACAGGCTTGGCAGACTTGCCCTCAACGAAGCTGGAAGTGAAAGTTGGTCATTTGGGAGAGTTCATGCCAGTTGGTTTGACAGATTGTATTTGCACACCGGCTCTTAATCTTTTCGTCCCATATGGGTGATACAGTATCATTGATACATGTCATTGTTCAAAGTGCATGGCCAAACCTCAACACTTGCGGTGTTGCACGAGGGTAGACCCTGCGATTGGTTGCTTGCACCACCCTCTATACAGAGATTTCGAGCTTCACAGGGCTAGCTCCTTGCCCCAGATCACCACCAGCACCAACCAATCCGCAGGGCTTCCCACGTCCCCTGGAAAGGCCACCAGACAAAGATGTCAGCCTCAGTGGCATCGACCGCCTTGTACATGACGGATACGGAAAAGATTCTGGGCATATCGACCCAGGCTGTCTAAACCAAGGCGCTCCCAGCTATTCAGCACATGGGCCTTGGATTGGGGGGTGCACTGTCCAAAGGTGATAGGCATCATTTCCCGCCTGGGAAGGTCTCCGTGTTGAGTCATTGAGGCAAATTTCCCATTTCGGATGCCCGCCCAGTGCTTTAACCCAGGGAAGATCCACCAGAAAAGTCGCATGGAAGAATCGGCGTTCTTCTTCAGGGCGGATTGGGACTGGAAACCCTGAAACGCAACCGAGGAAGCTGCGGAAGAAAATCAACAAGCACGCCTTTTCGGGCGGTGGCAAAACTGAGGAAGAACAAAGGGCCAATGGAGCCAATTTGGATGTGGACGTGGCATACCAGCCGCTCGGACTCATAGAACTTTCATCCAGAAACAGCCTTTCGGGGAGCCTGGGATTTTGCATTATGACTTATGCTTGTAGATTGTGGTTGGGCTCAGACACTGATTACGGTTTTGTATTCACTGAAGCCCTCACGAAGAATCCTCAAATGGAAGTCTGCAGGGCCCTCCATGAGAGATCCACTTGTTTTTCTTCTCTCAAGACACCTGACTTCTCCAGTCTTTGGCTCTGCTGAGCTGAGGTATTTGAAAATTTGGATGGAGGATGATGAGGACGGGTGCAGTATCACATCACATCCAAATGCTGCCTTGGTTCATCTCCGCATAATTCAAGTCACATGAGCTGCCCACAGGTGCTCATTCTGAGCTTTGGGCGTAGTCGATGGTAGCAGTTGTGTGTGATGATGTGTGCGACCCCATGGGCACCTGGAGGCAGGTCCATGCCCCAGGAGCTTGAGCAGATAGGAAAGGACTATGCTGCTGGCAAGCTACTGACCGGAGAGGTCAAGAAGAGGCCGCTGTGGATTGCTGTGGTCGGTTGGCGCATGCGGGTTACTCCCAGGGGTGATGGAAGGCTGGATCTTGACTGGTCTAGGGAGGGATTGGAAATGACCTGTGGGCATTTTGTGAAATCAAAACACTTCCGGGTGCTTTGGAGATCGGATCATGTCCATGTTCAGGGGGAGGACTTGGGAGACCTTCAAATCTATGCAACTGCAGGTGCTGAATTGTTTTCCAGGTCTCCGCGGTAGCAAGCAGAAAGGATGGTTACTGTAATGATGGTTTACGGGAGTGGGGCATCATGGTGGTTGGTACTGGGTTCGCGATCGTTTTTGATGCCGCTGGGGCGAATATCGGCTAATACGTGCTACTGACGATTCTCAGTGTACCTGCTTGTTTCCTACTTGTGGTATCATCGGCACGGTAGTGGTAGCATCATTCTTGACGTTTCACTGGCTGGTTGTTGACCGGTTTCGGCCAACATGTTCTTGTGCAAGCTGTGTGTCGGAAATCCTTGAGCGACATCGATATAGCTTACGCAGACTTGATTCAGACATCTCACAGCGATTTGGTTTTGCTCATGTGCTTTTTTTTTGGGCTGATCAGATCATTGAGATGTTTTTCTTTGGCTGTTCATCTGTTCATCCATGTTCATCCCATGTTTTTTTTGACTGATCAAGATTTGCCCCTGGCAGAATAGGTCAATCTCTTCGTTTGCTAAGAGATGAACGGCTGTGGCCCTGCCAGGTTAGGTGATGTAGTTGCTGAGATTGTTTTGGAGCACCAGAAGGCGAGAGTGAAAACTGTGGATGCTGGTTGCTGCTTGGGTGCGGGTGAAGTTACTTAGTGAGCTTCACTAGGCTAGGTACCAGGTATTGCAGATATATCTACGCTGAAGATGTCAAGGCCAACGTGACCAGGGTTGTCATCAAGTTGTCAAAGCTGGTGTTTGTGCTGGGAACGCAGCCCGTAGAGGCTAAAAGCCGATCAAGATAGGATGCTTGAGAGGTCTTCATGTTGGTCATCATGGGTCCAAGGACCTGTAGTTCTGAACGCAGACAGAGGAAGTAGTGTCGCAGGTTCCACGCATCACAGCGCACGATTTCGTTCCTGAAAGGGCATCCTAGGGTGGCATGATCAACACGCAGGACCCTTGAAGAAACATGGCGAAATTGCATCATGACTTTCACATGCAACTGTTGCTGCATCTTGTGACCACAGTTATGGATAAAATGTAATTCTTAGTAATCATTGCTGTTATCTCTGCTCTTGCTACTCCTCGTCCTGCAGCGCTGCTGCTGCTGATCCGCTCCAGCACTTCGTCCAGGCTCGTGCCGAAGTGGACGACGAGCTGCTGATGAGATTCATGGACCCCAGCCGCGAGGCGCAGCGACCTGTGGCCTTCACGGCGGTGATGGGTTGCTTAACATGGATGCATAACGGTTGCCTGGAAAAGGCTGTTTCAAACTTGGTTCGTTGGTTCATTGCAGTAGTTCATGGTGTGTCTTAATGGCTGAAGTGGCCAGGGTTTGCTTCAAAATATCTTCCTTCGAAACGGCTTAGCAGACGGAATTGCCTGCAAGTTATGAAAGGTGTTTGGGAAGACTGCGTGCTGCGCCATTTCCATCATTTTGGTTCATGTCGTACTCCGGCCTTGGGTGCTGCCTAGCCGTTTGGGTGCTAGACCAGCTAAGCTGTGCCTGGACAGGAACTGCGAACATCATGCAAGACTCCGGCCATGGAGGGTGCCTGAGAGCGCACGGTTACCGCCAGATTGAGCGATTTTCGGCCGAAGCGCAGGTCAAAAATGAATGGAAGCTGCAGCTGGGGCTGGGAAAACATTGGGATTGTGGGCAGGTGCTATCCCACTGGACCATTGTAGTTGCTAGTTGTTGAAAGATGGTGAAGGTTAGTGACATTCCATTTGTTCACGTTCAGTCTTGCGCCTTCAAAAGATGGAGTGATCAGAACCAAGTCAACTGAACCAGGGTTGTCTATCACTGTTTATATAGAGGTTTATGTATGTTTCTGTTTTGATTGTTTCCATGCGGACAGAACAGTTGATGGACCGATAGATACATAAAAAGTAGATAAATGGTGAATTAGGTTGATGGATGGGTGGATGGACGGAGAGATAGATAGACAGATAGGTAGATTAGATTAGATTAGATTAGAAGAGATGAGATGATATGAGATGAGATGAGATGAGACTAGATTAGATTGGATTGGATTGGATTGGATTAGATTAGATAGATTTTAATGCATTTTGGTACAATCAAGATAGTCGGTGGATTGTGGGAGGTTTTGTGGTCATGAGGGTGTATTACTTGACAGGGGCAGAGCAGCCCACCACGGCCATGCTTTTGATATTTGGTATACCCAGCCATTTTGTTGGCTACTAGCTACCTGTTGACCAGCATTCACTACTTGCTGCTCATAGCTGCAAAAAGGTTGAGGACGTGGCCATTCTATACAATATGGTGCAAGGTAAAGTTCGGGTTAATCATGGCCGTTCCAGGTGGTTCCTAAAGTTTGATAGCAGATGGTTGGCCATATCTACTTGAACAACCACCACTATGCCCCACTTGGGGTAGTTGCTCACCATGGTAACCAACCAGTCCCCAGCCATGGGATGATTGGCCAAGTACAGCCGAAGCCTCGATCCAGGAGCACCTTCGCCTACACCACAAGGTGAGAAGAAAACCTGGCTCTTGGAGGGCCAGTCTTCATAAGGGTTTGTCCATCAACAACGGTACCTAGTAACCATGCAAGTTGATAGCCATTTTCATTGGGGAAACTGACCAGCTATACGCCATTTTTGGACATAAACTCCAAGCCTTTTGCCGGAGAGAGGGGGTATTTTGACTGCAAGAAGGAAAAATCAAAGTTAAAGTGCTTGTAGAGCAGATAGCCAAGTGAATTCATATGTTTCCATGCCTTGGAGCCCAGAACAGGCCAGAACCATCGATTGCTGAGTTCCTAAATAAAGTGGAACAAGCAACAGCTTAGTTTGGCATGTCATGGTTTCAATATGTATATCCCACTGCTAGACACTAAAGGCATTTTTGTTGGGAAGGTTGGATGTGCTTGAAAAATTTCTTGCTTGAACTTTCGAATCCTGTGGGAGAGGGCTTGTATTGGCTGGTCAATATTTGGACCAACAGCAATAGTGATACTCATTGGCGAATCCTGATGGTCAGCGATTTACCTACGCTGGAATGTCACCACCGGGACGGACAATGCCAGCTTGGATCTTTTCAGGGTAAGGCCTGATCCAAGGGGCATCTCATATCATCCAGCACGTCATATGTATGCAAAGCCTAGCAGGTTGTCTAGGTGCAAGTTCCGCAACCTGGCTCCTCAGGGAACTTTTGATTTAGATGCATAGCATGAAAACGCTGCAACCAGACTGGCACAATCCTGGTGTTAGCCTACGACACTATCAGCAGTGGCCACAATGACTTGCTGGGCTTCGGGAAGATTGTACAGGAAACAGGCATTTTTCAACCAACTAACTTGCTTTTGCAGGCCAGGACAATGATGAACACTTGTTGGTGATGTATAATGGTCTCAAAATTTGGCCAGGACGTGAATTATAGACAAACGGCCTCCTCAACGAGTATCAATGGTTACTAGTGGCTACTGATGGTTATCGATCATCATCAGCCAGTCGCATCCGTTTTTACCAGCACCTATCAATGGCCGCTCATATCCATTTCAGACTACCATTAACAACTGAAGGTTAAATCAACCATTAGTTAATCAACTAGTGGTTAATAATAGTGGCTACAACCGTAATTAATGATTTAATGGTTGATCAACTGTTGTCACTCGCTGATATCAACTAATGATGATCAACCATTAACTAATAATGATCATCAACCATTAATAGTTGGTGGTTCATGGTTGATCAACTGTCGTCAACTGGTTGAAGGTCTCGTTTTCGACCTCCACCATCTGCTCCACCTGCGGATCCGTTGCCATGGCAGCGCTCCAGCGGGATCTCCACGATGCCCTGTGGGCGGTGGCGTTGGTGGCCAGCCCTCGTGCCTGGGGACGTGCGGGAGCGCCGGGGTGATGGAGCTTGCGGGGGTGGTTCCTTCCAAGGGAAGTGGTGGTCAGTGGTGGTTCATGGATGGGTTATGGCTGGTGAATGGTTGGTGAATGGTTGGTAAAACCAGGGAAATGGGTGGTTAATGGTGGTGAATACTAATAGTTGTGATGAATATCTGGCATTAATGGAAGGAATCACTGGTAGTGATGATACTTGCATTTTCACTCGTGTGGTAAATAGTGAATTAATGATAGTGATGATTCATGGTACCACCGAAGGAGGGGTGAATTGGATAGTAATAGGGTTTAATGACCAGTACTAATGACAGTGGTTGAATACTAGTAATTAGTCGTGATAAGGATTGGTGATAGTGGTTAACAATTTCTTGTGAATGATATTGGTCAATCATGGCCAATGAACAATCAATGGCCATCAATACAGAACAACCAGCGGTGGTTTCTTAAAATAGGCGTGTATATCCTATAATCATCCAATATTGATCAAGTATAATTGGTAACAAAACCAATTCAGGGTTACCAATTTTCAGACTTGTACAGCTACTTCTGATTTTGTGTTGGTCCGTGCATGAACAGGCAGCATAGCCACCACCACTGAGTGGTTTTACCATAGCTGTTGACTTACCATCATGCAAATATGGAAGTTTATCGTGCATGATTACGTCAAATCGTGTAATTTCAATGCGCAGTATGCCGCTTCAGATTGCGCATCTCTATTGACATGCGAAAGAAACGAGTGCAGCTCGCTACAGTTTTACTAGCATTGACCCTTGATGTATGATCAAACCATTTTCTGATTCCTTACCATCTTTACCCATCATCAACCAATTGTTCACACTTCACCCATCACTAACCAACCATCCAACCATCCAACGTTGGCTCATGACTTCATGGCAGAAAACCACGATGCCAGGGCACCCAGCCAGACCCATGGCGGCGCCCATGGCGTGGCGCCACGGTGCCCAGGCAGCTTGCAATGCCTGAGCCATGCCTCGCCTTCGGTGCACTGTCTGCTGTCCCCGGTGGCCCAGCGCAATGCCAAGCTGACGGAGTTGACAAAGGCGCTGGGTGCGTGCCATGGCGGGGAGGGGGGTGGCATCCAAAGGGTGGAGAAATGGGGAAATGAATGGAGTTTAGTGGTGGTTTATGGATGATATTGGATGATTATGGTTGATGGATGATTGATGGAGATCAGTTATTGATGGTTTATTGATGGCTGATGAATCAATCGAGTCAAGATTGATGGTTGATAATTAACCGTAATTGGTATAGTCATGGTGGTTAGTGAGCATGCTAGTGACTAAAAAATGATGAGGTTGATGAAGATGGGTGATACATGTTTTATGGGTTCTTCATGGCTGATATTCCAAATCAGGAAGCGTTTGATGGCAGAAGATTATGGGTTCGCACATCGATTCGGGGAAATGTGAGAAGTTAAGAACGAGGGAACAAGAATGCCAGGTAAACAATGCGGCTCAGCAATCAACTAGAATTAAATGGTAATCAAAGGTGAAGCCTGGGCAAGGATGAGTAATCATGGGTCCAGGAAATGATGTTGAATATTGGGTTATATAACGATACATTGAATGGTGAATCATTTTTGGAGGATGGATAAGGATGGTTAATGCTACAGATTAATGTATAGTATTTAGCATGATGGTTCCAGAACAATTGGCCAAGGATGGTGCATGACAGTTGATGCTGCTAATGAGTGTTGATATTTGGTTTGTAATCGATTGATGATCTTTGAGGAAGGCCGATAGTGGTTAATCCTGATCAATGGTGGCCAATAGTGTCAGCTCAAGCATTGTTTTACAATGAGTCATCGTTGATACTGGTTAATGATGGTCAATGAATGATGGTGGCCGATGGTAAAGGCCAGCCACGTACTATACGATTGCCGATAGTTGATGGCAAATAAAAGTGATATTGGCATGAGTATGTAATGGTTGTTAAATTAACAATGCCAGATTTTTTCTGATAACGGGCTAGCACTGATGATCAAAACTTGTGATGAATGCTTAATGAAGCTTAGATTCCGCTACTAAGGCGTCATTAAGAATCACTTCCAAGATGAAACAAGTTTCATGGACAAGTCTTGGTTCATGCGAATACTTTTGCAGCTGATGTGATTCATATGGGTTGGTGTCGTGTAATTACTGTTCACTGCTTGGATTTAGCTTGTGTACGCCTGCTATTTTCCCTCCTGGAAGGAGGTGGCGGCTACAACCAGTAGGTGCCAAGCACCCAACAGACACAGTGCACATGAGGGAGGCCCACCAATCCCCGTTGGGAACCCAATTTTTGAAAGAGCCTGGATTGAATCGGCCGAGGTTACCATTGCAGTTCCACTTCCCCTTGTCGACTGTGAGCCAGGCATCTGGAATGTTCAACGGGATGCAGAGCAGACGTGACCAGAGTCAACCCTGGAATATTCAACCGCTTCCCTTGGCTCCTGCAATATAGTTGTCTGAGGTTTTCTTTTGCTTCTTTTGTTCTCTTTTCCCGTTGGCTCCCTTCATTTACCTTCATTGCCCTATAGTTCTCATAAATTGAGGAAAGACTTCACTGCCTCTACATAGTGCCTACGGTCCAAGCGCTTCCCACATTTCTTCCCGCTTCCGTTCCCACAGTTGGGCTCCTTGGTTGGCATCGCTGGGCCCAATGGCTGGGTGTCGGTGGTTGAGGGGGACGCTGCTGTCAGGACGGGCTGGGAGAAGTGGTGCGTCATTTTGGGCAGATGAAGATCCTGCGCTGGAGAGAGACGCTCGGCGAGGCTTGGAACTCCCACGAGTTGCGAGCTGGGGATCGAGGGAAGGTCGGGGAAGGTCGGAGAAGGTCGGGGAAGGTCGGGGAAGGTCGGGTAAGGTCGGGGAAGGTCGAGGGGTTGTCGGGGAGGGTCGGGGAATTCTGGAGGAACTGCTGGCGCGGGGCTTTGACACAGCTTGATGGCTTTGGAACTGTTGGATTTCAACTCAGTAGCGATGGCATCACAATGAAATGGTTTGGCAGCTGCAAGGCGGGCCACCAGGTCTGCTTCCAACAACGGGTGAGGTGCATCAACAACAAGGGGAGTTTGTGGGATATCAGACCTATAAGCTGCTTGAAATTTGAACTGTGATACATCATCCAAAGGCTGATTTCAGAACAATTGATACTGGTGAATAAGCTGTTGAACAAGCTGGTTACTGCTGGTTGATGGAAAATGATGGTAGAATGATAGTTTTAGATGGTGAAGCTACTTGTTAGTGGTGAAAATTGTGGGTTTTTCAGGTTTAACCCCATAAAATGATGGTTTTGCCCGTGCAACGATGGTTTTTCCCACGAGTTTGGCCACTGAAGCCGAGCGGTTTCTGCTGAGGAAGGCAGGGGAGCTGGCTGGCTGGGTCCCTACGGAGGAGGAAACGTGGCAACTGCAGTCGCGCCATGCGCTGATGAGCCACATGGCGCGTTGCCATGGGCAACTGGAGAAGACCAACAAAGCAAGAAACACTGAAATCGTTAATGGCTAAACATAGAGAATGCCTTCACAATTGCATACTTAGTTGGAATAGAGGTTCAGTGCAAAAAAAGCCTGGCCCCTTTTCTCGCTCCTCAGCACGGCTGGGGCCCAGTGGATCCGATGGCGATGGAGAGAGAGAGAGAGAGAGAAATGTTAGTGCTATTCATAATCATAGTGAACAGTTCATGGTCAAGAATAGGCAAAAAACTAACAAGAGGGTTAGTTATAGTGTTTACTAATGGTTAATGATTGATATTTGGTGATGGTTGATAATAGGGTTAAGCAATATTACAGCATCATGGATTAATGACAATGATTAAACATGATAGTCTAATAAATGATGAATAGTGAGTAATGATAGCGAACGGTAATTCATAGAGAATGGTGGTGTTTCATACTCTTATTCACACTAGAAGTTTATATGAATCATAGTTGTCGTAAAAAATGTGAATGGTTGATGATTACATAATGGTTCTTATAATTTTCTTTTATCAGGACCCAGTGATTAACAATAATATGGTCTCACAACGGTGTTCAAGAACCAACCTTTCTTGCCATAGCTTGGTATCACCGTTGTGGTTGAGAACCATTGAGAACCAGAGCAGTATGAAATTGGACCATGCCCAGCAGGTAAATGGTCTACACAGGTTGTTCAACATGTGGGGGATATTCAATCTACTCCAGGTCCAGGCTGGTTGTTTATGAAGAGAGGGATATTGGTAATGCAATGTGATGTACAGACCGTCCTGCATTTCTCACGGGTGAATTGTGGTAATACCGTTCGTGCCCTTTTGTTGCGAACAAATCATGAGCTTAAAGTACGAATGGAAACCGTCCGCGGCCATTGTGCCATAGAAACCTTGGACCTGCACAGCACCATGCGGCCTGTGCAGCATGTAAAAGGACAATGGTCATCGAACCCATACCTGGGAAGGGTCAAGCTATCATTTTCCAGGAGTGTAAATATACCAACATTGCAGAATGTTCTCATGGGCAAGCAGTTTGCATTCTACTCCTTTGTATTGATGGTGCGTTCACTTATTTTTTATTGTGCATACCTGCAAAGTATATGGTCCATGGTATTCCACTCATTCACATGATGATCATACATGTTGTTAAATGTTTTTCTTCGTTGGGATTTTTCTCATCCAGGATCAGGAGTACCTTATTGTTGAATACGATGGCTTGTCATATGCAGGGTATGCAGCTCATACCCGGTCCCCACGTGCCAAGAGTGTCGCGGTGTTGACAATCCTCTGCCCAGGCATTCTCACTTGCGCGAAATGGGCCTCAGAGAAAGTGGCACCAGTGAAACCGCTGTTTCTTCGATGCAGGGGTAGCTGTTGCCATAGCCAAATTTGCAAAGAGCGTTTTCTTCGCACGTAGTGCGTCAGGACATGTACCAAAAAATTTGACAAGAAGCCAGCAGCATATATGCACATACGTGCTGCACAGATACACATGCACACAGGCTGCACATGCTGCACAGGCATGGATACACCAACACACAGACATGCACAAATCAAAAACAGGATCCCAGTGGAGAGAGGTACACCGGAGATCCTGCTGGCCACACCCCGAGGCTCTTCGGTGCTACCTTGACACCCCGCGGGGGCGATGGCGACAGCAGAGTGGTCTTCGCTCCGTTGGCCTTTGAATGGGCAGAAGGGCCCGCGGCTGCCTGGCGAATAGTGCGAAGGCACATGAACTTAAACTGAAACTCAAACTGATAAGCAACGAATATACGAGATCAATCGAAATCACACAAACCCAGTCAAATGTAGAATATGATTATAAACATGTAACATATGTGGGTTCAATGTAGATACCAGTTTGCCATAGTTTGCCTTCAAATCAGCCAACAGGCACAGCACCCGGGTCCCGACTTTCCTTACTTCGAAGCCGCGCTTCGCTGTGTCGTGAGGCTGACCCCTTGCAGCTGGCGTTGCAACTGTCCATGGCACAGGATGTGACTTTGCACGTGGAGATGACTTCAGGTGGTTGGTCGGAGCCTGGGCTGAGCAGAGCTGAGGAAGAAGCTGCAAAGTGAATCAGGAGGAAAATTCTCACAAAAGAAGGAAAGACACAGACACAGAGACATAGATTTTTTTTAATATATATATATATATTTTTTTTATCTAAAAGCACATATATATATATATATAAAGGTACGAGCATTTTTGTTATTTCATATTCTTTGTTGACATGTTTATAGTTTGAGGATTGCTTGCATGCACCCTGCCGGGAAATCGGGGTCTAAGCAGTAAAAAATATGAGGATGCCTCATGTTTCATCCAACGCAGGGGTGGGAGAGCGGGAACTCACAATAGAGACTAAAGGTACTACACTCACAACTAAACCCAAAGCAGTTGTGCAAAAACATGCTTTTGTTGCCAGTCGTGCGCAAGGTTTGCCGCGCAGAAGCCTTGTGATGAGAGAGCTTTGCAGCTTTTCTCTCGCACAAATGCAAATTGAAAAGACGGAAGCAGCAGGCGAGGATGAGGTTTGTCAGGTAAAAGCTTAAGAATGCTTGAGGTGCCAAAACAAAAGCATGAATTAACATACAAGTGCTGATTGAGCAAAGGACGTAAGCAAGACAGCAATCAAAACACTCGCAAAGACATGGTGAAACACTTGTAGCTTAGCAGTGTGACCAAAGGAGAGGATAGGAAATGGAGAGACAGAGGATGAGCGTGAAGAAAAGACAAGAGAAGAAAAAAGGGAAGAAAAGGAGAGAAGAAAAGGAGAAGAAAGATAAAAAGAGAAGGAAGAACCAGGAAGATACAAGGAGAAGAGACTGAAGAGAAGAGTTTTTGCACGCCGACCTATAGTAGGAAGCTATAGTCAATTCTGATGGGAACCGTTTGCGACCCATGGCAACCTGTACAAGCCGGAAGTTATGCAGTCCATTTCAATCATAGGATTCTATAGATTGTAAATCTCCAACGCGCATTTGAAATAGACATTTTTGGTTTAACCTGAAAAAGCAACAGCGACTCTCTCATTCATGCGCGCCCTTTCAGTCTCTGGAAACGAGGCACGCCTCTGAGGACTGGTCTGAGACGTGGTCCTTGGCAGATGGCACGTTGGAGGTGGAGATGAGCATGGCCATTTCCAATCAGCAGGCAGGTGGCTGCAGGGGCGTGGCCTAAGAAAATGAGACACAGGCCCAAAGAAATGTACACAGTCATTAAGTTTAAGCTTAAACCTTTGATTGGTGGTCATTTTTTGTTTCTCCCTCCTGGGGTCAAGAAACTCCTGCAAGCGGATGTGGCAGTTGGAGCCCGCCCTAGCATGGTCATAGCCTCAGCAGGGGTTTAGCCCGTTGTTATTCCCTGATGCTGGTCACCCTGCACCTTTGGTTGTTTGCGCGCTAACTTGCCAGGGTTTGATTTCGCTCCACGAGGAGAACTTGGTTTAGTTGAGGAACCACATGCAACAATTGTCGTTTATGATACGCTTGTGGTAAGCTTGGTGCTTTCGGTCGGTTTTGAAGCTGGACCCCTGACGACTAGGGGCACCCCAAAATGCACAGCAATCATCCTTGCCACAAAGCGGGGGATTCTCTGCTTGAATGATTGGCAACTAAGACACAACGGAGAAATCCCAACACGTTCTCGTAGCATCTTGTGGCTGTCCTGCTGTTTGATGTCATAAGTCCACGACGTGCCAAGATTCTATAGAACATATCCATTACATTCCATTACAATGGTTGGAGCATGTTGGGACAGATGCGAAGGGCCCATGAAATACCACTGAAGCAGCACAGAATGACCACATGGATTCCTGGACGACTCAGACTGGTGCAGCCCGTCCAGGATGAAAGTCGACATTTGATGCTGCACCAGCGGCTGGGAGCAAAGTCATTGGAGGCGCTGCTTGGGCTCCGGCAGCGCCGGTCAACCCATCAGCACCTCGCCCGCGACAGGTCACTGGTGACCTCCAACTCAACACGGAGGAGAAACTCTTCGCCGTGATTTGTTTGAGCGGGCTGCGCTGGGCTGCGGTTCCTTGGCCACTGGGGTGGGCCACGGGTGGGCTTCGGGGTGGGCGTCAAGTTTCATGGATCAGGTCACCAGCAAGGAATCCGGCTGTCCAGTGGTTGAAATCCAACTAATGATGTAAATTTGAAAAAAAGATGTTGAACAGGACAAACGAAGTACCAAGTGCATCAAGAGCAGTTCTCCCAACCTCTTGGATGCTGGGGTTCGTTTCCTGGGATATGACCATGCTTAGAATCCCTAGCGCCGTAACTGGATGAGCTCCCCGGGGGTCGCCATGGTGAACGCTACCGCGCCAGGAAGCTCCACCCTGGCGCCCCAGAGAGTTGCGCCGACTGGAGGGCGAACGCCGCCTTCTTCGACGTTGACGGGGCCCCGCCTTGGGCCGTCACATTGGAAGGGGCGCGGTCACGTGGAACTTGGAAACCGTGGAGGTGGGAATGATTTGAGTCATTCTTGATGGTACAATCATGCTCAACTTGATGGTTTGTCGATGGTTCATTGATGATGGTTGATTGATGGTTCGTTGATGATGGTTGATCATTGGTGGGTTAGCTTGTAATGATGAGAGAGGGAGAGTGGTGAATCTGGTAGTTATTGGTGGTTGATGTTAACAATGGTTCATGGTGGTTGATGATGATCAAAGATCAGTCCAAGTCAAGAATGAGTGGTCATGCTGAAGATTGCGCCACAGGGGTTGGATGGTAAAGGCTTTGCAGTGCTGCAGCTTGTCACAGTCGATCCCACAAAGAACCACGTGACCTGGCCTTCGGCGCCCCATCGCCGCGGGCATGTGCAGTTGCCCCGGCGCCGCAAAGACCGCTTCGCGAAAAACGATGCCAAAACGGTTCGAAAAAGTGACAAGGCACCTGGGATCTCTTCGAAGAATGTCATGTTTGAAGCTACCTGGTTGGCGGTGGAGGAGGTAGACACTATCCACGAAATAGCGGTGACTCTTGAAGATTCTGTGAGATTGCTATTCGTGCTACATTGTTTAGGAAGAAGGTAGCGGCCTGTATCCATGCATTCTTGCCCATGAAAGTTCATGGTACTTGCTACATATGGTATCTTATTGCTACATGTGGTTCAGAAAAGCCAAGGACAAACAAAATGCAATGAAGGTTCGGCGCATTTGAATGCAGGCAGGCCCATGTTCACTTAGATTGATTTCTCATGCCAAAGTCTCTGTGGTTGGTCTCAGGCTAGCTGCTTCATACGCTGAATCACTGTACTGTAAGCAATCCACGATTGGAATCCCTCTTGAGCAACACCTGCGGATGATACAGGACTTCATGGACTTTGCTCATCTGTTTGGACGCGTTTTGCCTGCAACTTTCCTCTTCTTACACTATAGTGCTAATAACCTAATGAAACCGAAACGATCACAGCGTATTGCACATGTTCGCCCTCAGCCCAGCTGAACCTCCGGGATGGCAATGGAAAAAACACACACACAAATTCTAATTGAATACCAAAAGTGTTGATGGTTGTTGACCTGAATCTAAAAACCCTATAATTCGCCATTGTTAGCTTCATTTTTTAATAAACCCATTAGGTTTCAAGCACTAATAGGTTTATTGATTGAGAAGGTAATGCTTGCGATACTTCTTAACCAAAAGTGACATACTAACTGTGCCTGACTGGTTGCATCATGCCGCAGCCATTTCACACAAAACACGGCGCCGAGCCTCCGGCGCTATGGCGCCGCCAAGGCAGTGTCAGTTGCAGGCCGGGAGGGCAACACCTGCTGGCGAAGCCAACGCTGAGCACCTAGTAGTGCATGACCTCCCTCAACCCCCATGGTAGGTCGGATGGGATGTGGATACCCCAGAAACCTCGGGTATGAGCCACCCATGAACACCCAAATGAGTATTTTGCAGTATCTGTACTCAACTGGAATTTGGTTTTGCGATTTGCTGGTCTGCTCTGACTGGAATTGTCGTTTCGCACCTCCGATTGAGCGTGTGCCATGGGGTCATGGTAACAAGCTCATTATAGCTGTGATCCAAGTCGAGGATGTATTTCTTGGTCAACCGGTGGTCGGCGGAAGCAGCCGCCAAAATGAGCAGTGATTGGCGATCCTTAAAGGCGCACTGCCTGGTACTGCATAGCTGGGATATGGGTTTTCATCCACTATGCGACGGACCATCTATCAACTTTGCATGGGCACTCCACCCACAGCTTTGCAGGCAAGCGAGAACTTTCATTTGGAGAGGATGGAGGACCGGAAGGAGGTGGTCCCTTCGGCACCCATCCGGTGGCAACAGATGCTCGGACTGGTGACTGACAGTTGTGGAACCTGCAGTAAACACCTTCCTCATTCATCAATCATTTGAGACTCGAATTTTCATATGGCCCGTTTGCAAGCTCGAATGGCCTCAATCCACTGATTGATGGATTGCGCAGAAAAGAGCAGAAAGAAGGGCAAACTTTCTGCGCGAAGCCGCGCAGCCAATCGTAAACTTCAGCAGATTTCACAGTTTAGCTAGCATTCCACCCTAAAGATGTAGTGTAGTGCAGCCACCCAACTATCACACATATCCCAGTTGAGCTCCAGTCGTGCGTCTGCAGTCAAGGTAGCTTTTCACGATGCCACAGGGTCAAACTTCAACCCATCAACAACGACACCTTGCGGGGGAAACCATCGGCCACACCCACACAGGCAACCATCAGCGCACCTTGGGATGCTGACCGGGCCCAGGAAAGACGCCACCAGCCTGGCCATGACCACGCCGCCCTTCCAACCCGCCGCTGCGGGTCTCTCTTCAGCAGCTTGGTGGAGATGGGAGGCCCTGGCAAGCACTGGGAGTGAGCTTGGGGGGGGTTGGTGGTTGGTATCCAAGTGTAGCTGGGAGAATGCCCCAAAGCCTACAAACAGCTCAGGGCAGAAATCATCAGTACCCTTGCTATCACAAAAATTGGCGGAACCACCATGAACCGCCCAACAGACCATTTGGTCAATATTTACTACTTGAGTATGAAGACCAGATGAAGACCGGATGAGGACCGCTGGTGGCCCAGGGTGCACCGCATGGCAGCCCTGGATCTGGTGGGGCTGCCCTGAGGACCGCCGCCCGGGCGAACGGCACGAGATCGACCAACTGGACCGCCGCCGCAGCCCGGGGCGTCGCGAGCTCGCCCACGGGGCCCGCCGCCGCAGCCCGGGGCGTCGACGAGCGCCGGAGAAGTCTCCACGGCCGCAGCAGGGCTACTGGAAGGCGTTGAACACCATGCAGTTGCTCGGAGAACTTCTTTGATTTTGTTTGGAAGCCAAGTTTCTTCAACTTTTAGAGATCTTTGAGTTTTAAGATCATTTTTTGTCAAATGGATCTGGTAGTAGCCAGGATTGTTCTTTTCATTCCTTGTCGGGCAAACCCTTCGGACGCCCTAGCAAAAAAATGCGCAAGGAATCCCTGAGCTTTGGTGAAGTCTCTGAGGCCCAAGGCCTGCGATATCTCCAACGTCTCGCGGAAACGCCATGAGGGAGCGATCAGCTACGCGTTTTCGCCGCCGTCACCTGCTGCAACGCCCACGGCCGCGCGTGTTCCCAGCCCAGCTGCCACGCCTAGCGATGCCGAACGCAGGGTGGAATACTTTGAGACAGCGCAGTCAGCTGTGAAGTGCCTCAACTGACAGATCTGCCAAGTGGAAGCAGTGGTGAAGAGTAAGTGGTGTCCTTTGCTGGTTTCTGCTTGGTGAACAGGGAGGTGGTTGTGAGCTATAGCCAACACCTGTGGCCAAGCCAAACATCGGTGGCAAGCCATTTTAGATGCCAAGATTCGGAAGCCAACACCAAGCAACACCCCGAAGTTACTCTCGGAAATCACCACTTTGTTCATAGTTAAGCCATAGTTAACCAAACTTGACCACCAAGTCATCACCAAGTCATCACCTGCCGCAGGTTCTCGCCGGACTGCACCTTCCACTACGAGGTCATGGAGCACCGCCACGACGCGCGCAGGTTCGCGAAGACCCTGGGCCGCCCAGGGCCCGCGGGCACCGCGTTACAGGGGCGCCCCCGGCCGCGCAGCACCGAGCCATCCAGCGAGGTGCGGAGCGAGCGGAGCGAGGTGCCCGAGCCAAGGAGGAGGGTGAAGCCCAGCCTCCCTGAAGCAGCACGTGGCACCGTGAGGTCTCCCAGTCCCAAAGGGAAAGGATATCTCACCACTGTGCCTTGGAAATCTTTCAGAATCTTCAGTCTCATTTTTGTTTGCATTTTTTGTTTTGATCATATTTCAGTTGTGTTACTTTTGTTTTGGGTGTTGCTTTTGATCAAATGGCGTTTGGTCATCCAAGGGTTCGACTGCCTGAGCACGTTTTCGCATCTTTGTTTTATCAACGGCCTGGAACAGTGACCAGGTGGAAATGATGGAGAAACAGAACATTGATCCCAGGGAATTGATGCTGAAGGACTTGAAGAGTAGAGTGGCTTGGTTGGAAGGGAGTCACCAGATGTGAGGCCGAGTTGGCCACCAAGCAAAAATGCGTGAGAGCCAAGGGCCCTGCAAAAAACATCACGAGACTTAGCAATTGTTATTGGATCTTCAAAGGTTGAACCTGATGGGTTAAGCAGAAAACTAATTTTTTGGACGCGAAAGCAACATGCCCTTCACCTGGGGGGTCGCTCTCACTGAAGCAAGGCGGTTCGCTTGATCACCATCATGTGCTCATTCTTATTCCCATCACTACGCGGACAAGCAGCCCTTTGATTTTTTTGGGGACCCTGGGACTCTTACATGACATGACTTTTCACAGCAGATAATTTTCGCAGGATAAACCGAAATGTCCATATGGTCCATAAGTAAGAAGACATGACTTGTTTATCATTACCTTATCTTACGAGTTACGTGTCCTATGGTTTTCTTCAAACGCCTGGTCTTCATGTGGCGAGCTGGGTCAATATTACCCAACCAACTAATGGGGGAGAATCACCCCATGCCGGGAAAACAGCCTGGTGAAGGATGGGGAACCACAGCCATGTAGGGCAACGGTCCAACTTCTTCCAGGTCGATGAGTTGGTGAAGCAGACCACTGTACTCCACCAGCTCCACAGCGCACCGGCGCGATCCCCGCGGCAGTCCCGAGGTGTCAAGAAGTGACTGGGCTGCTGGGGGCTGCTGCAGATTGGTTGGCTGAGTTGCAAGGGCAGCTGACGGTGAAGCAAACGATGTCAGAGAGTGAGATTATGACAGATTGGATATGGTTGGATTAGATTCGATCAAGCAGATGATAGATGGATAGCCCCTGGATAGCCCCAGGATAGCCCCAGGATAGCCCTAGGATGGCATGGGACAGCTCAGCTCTGCACAGCTTGGATCGATGCACTGCCCAGGACTGCAGCAGACGTGGGCGGCAGCCCTGCCACAGGGTCCACCGCATCCCCAGTGGCGGGATCGCCGCGGTGCACGCCCCCCGCTGAGCACGTCCCTGGGTACTTCAAGGGGTCTGCCAGAGGATTGGTTGGTTGCTGGTTTGTGATAGTTGGTGGTGGGTGGTGATGGTAAGTGGTGGTTGGTGATGGCTAGTGATGGTTAAAGTTAACCCCGGATTAGGAAACCATAGGTTGATAAATTGGGGGGTACCATGTTCTCAGCAACTGCAGCGCGAGCTCATGAGCGTTCACAAACGAACATGGGAACAAAACTAAACTAGATGCAGTGGAAGGGGGTACCATTGTCATGGGAACCCAAGGCATTTGGGGGATACCCCCTATCAAACAACCGGGAGTTCATCAATTCGGGGCCAGCATGAGTGATGCTTAGTGATAGTTCATGGGTTTACTATGGCTAGTGATGCTTGATGATGCTGAGTTCAGTCAATGGATCGAAAAACACATTGATTGTTTTCAAATGGTTGGTTAATTGATTAACCAGTTAACCATGATTAACCAGTTAACCATGATTAACCAGTGAATTCCTGGTTCCCCTATCATTAACTAGGCTGTTTTCCCTATTGTTGTTGGTGGCTATCCCCCATGAAAGTTGGTTGGTTAACTGCCATGGGGGTTCATCCTTCATCCCACTGAGATCGCTGGCTCCCGCAGCGCATGGATGGTGAGCTCGAAGGAATCGACCCATGGAGAGGCGGTCCATGCTGGGGGCATTGCGCCAGCCCTGTATGGAATTTCTTGAGCTTCACATAGCTTCACTAAATGTTGAATTTAGTAGGCTTAAGAAATTGATTTCCATAGTATATTCTCATATATAGTGAAATTATTACTAATGTTGAATTTACAGTGTAATTTACCACCATGTATAGATAGTAATTACACTATATTGAACTCATCAGGCGTCGTTGGCTGGTTGGTCTCCACTTGTAGCTCTCCACGGGTTGCAGCGGAGCAAAGCGGCATGGCACGCTTCCCAACTGCGGCCGATTTCATGATGAGTTTCGAGTTGATGACATCTCCAGAGACAGTTGGAACTGCGGGGCAATTCGATAGAATTCCTGGAAGCGAATCTCCAACATTGGTTTGCATCTTAGGTGAGGGCCCCATGTCCAAATTGTTTTGATCTTCAGCCACTCACCCTTGATCTTCAACCACTCACGGTGAGGTGTGGGTGAGATTTGCTTGCGGTAGATGTTCCAAAATTCTGTCAGCTAGGTTTCCCCCTATGTTCCCCTTATGTCTCCCCATGTTTCCCCTTATGTTTCCCTTGTGTTTCCTGCAAAACCTCTTGTTTTCGCCCACTGCAACTGCCACTTCAGTTGTTTGAGAGCGCCTTCTCCTCGAGAGATCTCGAGAGGCGGCAGTTGTCCCAGGTTCCTGGTCTTTAGTTTAGATGAGCTGTGAAGAAAAGCACCCTGGCTGTTGAGGTGCATGGTTGATATTGTGTGGTGCGGGTCGAAAAGAAGCTTGCGTTTGTGGTCAATCATGGTCAATCTGGAGTTGTGCATGGTTGTGCTGTAAGGCCTTTTTTTACAACTCATCAATGTTGACATATAGTTGTTTTTTTAATCAGTGACGATGGATGACTATAGCAGGGACTTGTTCATGGCTCAGATGCGGTCGTACGGTCCAGTGGCTGATGGGTTTCCCATTCTGCTAATGGGCTTTTCGCCTTAGACGTTTCACAGTTCGCCGACGCAAGTTGCAAGCTGGTAGACGTGGCAATGAAGCTATGAGGCTATGGGCGCCTCCTGTTGAAGATGTTCGCCTACCCAGAATGGCTAGATACTATTGACACCTGGACAAGTCCAATGGTTAAAGAGACAGCAACTTGGGCCCAGCACCATAGACAGAGTTTCACCCTGCGACTTAGGTGATGAGTTCACCGGAACAAAGTCCGAGCGACCCTGTTTGCAAACCCTTCAGGGATGATGCAAAACATGATCCCGCGGTTTCCAGCAATGGATTCCCGCTGACGATGCCCTGGGTAGTTTGTCAGGAAAGTCCTAGTCATGTGAAACGCACGAGTCACAGTGGCATAGCTTTCATAGAAAGCAGAATGTGCTCGAGCCACCAGTCCTTGCTGATCACACACCTGCGGAAGAACGACCTGAGTTCCACTAGGTAGAAGCATGTGAAACACTCATAGAAACCCACTTTTTCGCACATGTTGATGTCATTTTGCGGAAGGCATAGATGAAGGCATCCCCTAAGCAGCGGGGCATCCGCACCCCATGAGTTTCGGCCTTGAGATCTGCCTTCGCCATGGCAGCCTTGCTGAGGGCGGCTTTCGTACCTTGATGACTTCGAGGGGAGATTAAGAAGTGATGCACGTGTGTAAACAGAAGAATCAACTGGTTGGTGGTTTCAACATGTTTTCATTGTCCATAGTAGTTAACTATGGACAAATGGTTGGTTGGTTGACTAATATTCGTCATTGGGGTTGAAACGACCAACCAGATCAACTAAGAAGCATTAGTAATGACACATGGTGACAACGCTTCATACGGCTTGACAGGGATACCGCTTGACTGGAAGATCTTGGGATGTTAGGAGTTACGAGTGTTTAAGAACAACTTATTCCATTGGTGGTTTCAAACATTCATATTTTTCCCAGTGTTCCTTAACAAATGGTTGGTTGACTGATGTTTTTCATAGGGGTTGAAACCACCAGCGAGTTATGATCTGCTTCCAGTGGTTGATGGTCGAGTCACCGGTGATCACACCGCCAGCCATGCTGCCACCGTCCAGGTGTTGAGCGTCGGCCAAGGGCAACCGAAGACATTGCCTTTCGAGGCACGGCGCTTCGGAAATGGTCAGTTCCTACGCGTCATGGATCAACCAACCAACCAATGGTTAACGGGTAATAATCGGGGATGATGAATAACAATCAATGGGGATTTATACCAACTATAAGGCTATGGATCAATATTAAGCATCAATGATGGGTGAGAATGACCAACAAGTTCACAGGGAAAACAGTGGCTAATGATGGTACACCGGGCGTACAGGGTTTTGACCCACAGCCTCATACCAAAGTGGTGGGAGCCCCAAAGCTATGGTAGGTTAAAATTATGGATCTGGATAGTCATTAACTAGATGATCTCTGTTTGGCGAAACACCCAAGCAGGTTGAGCAAAATCATCTTATTTAGAAGGACAAGGGTAAATGTACTATAAATGTGCTGGTTCTCCATGCTGCTGGGAGTGGTGAAGAGGATCTCTCACAAATTGGTAGCCACCAAACCCTGCACACTGTCATGAGATTGTCCGTGCTAATGAAATCGTAATGTAGGTGATGGTAGGTGATATAGGCATACAGGATGATGATAAAGTTATAGGCATATATGTAGGGCACCCACGCTGTGAATAGCTCCGGGTGGGTCCTTGAAATCAGCCAGCCATTGGTGCACAGCGAGCATTAGCGCACCCCATGACAGCAGATCGTGGGGGACTCGTTCAATCTCGTGTGAGGATGGCTGGCAGATGCAAACAGGTCAACCTGGGTGAGCTATCTGTAGCTATCCTTGCCATCAGCTGCGCAGATATCCGCGGACTATGACCTTTTCAACCAGGGCACTGCTGTGAAATACTTCGAGGACAGGGCCCCAGAAGTCGTAGTCGAGCTTGGAAGATGTGGGCATGTCACCATTGCTCACCATGGAAGGCCAGCAACTTTAGATATCGGGCAAGTTCAAGTCGACAATTCTACCGCAACGGCGGCCCTGCATATGATTTTTCGGTCTCGCCACAGGTTGGTTGATGCTCATGGCATCTCATGGTGTATTGCCAATCGCCGCCCAGAACAGTTGGGCACCAACAACTATCCCAAAATACATCAACATTACCATCTCACTCAAAAAAACATACACATTCACACGCACATGAGTGAGCTCGGTATCTGATCTGCCCCGGGAGCGGCTCAGGACCTTTTCTACGAGGGCCTAGCCACAGGCCCTGCAAAGAAACCGTCGCTGAACGAGACGCAAATGGAAGAGGTGCAGTTCCTGCGAAACTCGGCCGCTGGGGTTGATCCATGGAGCCGACGGAGGTCAGGGTACAGTTTTCCGATTCAATGGAAAGGGTACATAATGGGGGTAGCAATATCAGATGAGCTGATTGAGGTAGGTCAGGTTGCAGGTTTCCGATTCTCAATCGGCTGGCCGATTCGCAGGTGTTAAAACATGTGTTTTCATGTCTTGTGATCCGCAGGCGAAGCTCAGCAATTAAGCAAATCAGCAATTAACAATTGAGCAAAATTTTGGTTCATGTTTGGTTAGCAACCTAGTTGATGAATTATGATAACCTAACTTGGTTCATGTACTGTTTTCAACAGCTTGTTAATGATATCATGAGTTCAGTTCTAGGTCCATGTTGCTTCCACGGGTTGCGAGGACACCAGGCCTATGCCCATCCTGTGCTGGCCCTAGCGGGAGCGCAGGCAGGGATCCCTGTGTTGATCATGGGTGAGAAAGGTGGCTATGGGTCAATATTAACCTACCAATAATGGGGGTTGATAACCAACAATAATAAGGGAAACAATAGTTGATGATAGGGGAACCAGGGGTACAGGGTTTTGACCCGCTGCCAGGTGAATGAATGACGGTTACCCTCTTGTGATCTAACGTAGCAATGGAAAATCCACCAGTGAAATCGCTGATTTCCCAGGGGTTCCCTAGAAAAAATGGTGATTTTTCATTGCTATGTTGGATCACCGGAGTGTAATTATGGTCAGCAATGATTGAGACTGGTTGATGATGTTTCGTGATGGATTAATCAATGATAATCATGGTCAAAGAATGAATTGGTCAGAGATGAGCTGATATATTTCTTGATACTTGTACTTAATAGGTTGATAATGGTCAATGAACAATTGTCCATGAATTATTGGTCCAATTTTGACTATAGTGGCTGATGATGGTATGATTAAGAGTGGTCAAAAAAGGTTCATCAACGATGGTATGTAATGGTTGAGAAGTCATGGTTCAAAGCAGGCAGGGATGCAAGACAGCGATGGGGAGTGAGAATGGTTCAGTCCCTTCCGAGCTCTACCAATGGAATGGTTGATTACGAATAGTTGAGTAGCACTGGTTGATTGAGAAGGTTTGGCAAGTTATGACTGTGCTTGATGAAGAATGTTTGATAGATGATTGCCAACACATGTTGACAATGGTCAATGACCAATCGTTTTTGTATCCCAGACTTTGTTGCTTCAACTGCTGCTTCAACGAGTTTTCACAATTTGTTGGTCCTGTCGCCAGGTCTAAAACGACTAGGCCACTAATGATGGGGATGATTTACTCCCAGTCCATTGTATTCATTGCAAGATCACAATGAGTTTTGACCCCACATTGCAGAACCTAGACTGGCTGGTGATTGAGCTGCTTGGAGTCGGGGGTATCCTGAGTTGGCCCTTTAAAAGGGGAGCGATAAGTGGAGCTACCAGGAGTGCCTGTTCACCCAATGGTAGTAGATCTCAGCTGATCTCAGATGGCCACAGGTTCTGTACATGTTCGGCTGGTTTCGCAGCACGGGGGAGATCCTGCGCGAAAACATCATTTCAGCAGCGGAGCTCTTCGAACGAAGCATCGTTGCCAGCGATTGTCGGCCAGAGCACGAGCAACTCGTGTGCGAGAACATGGGCTTTCGTTTGGATTCTGATGACCACTGGTGCTTTATGATGGTGCTCGAACCATGGTTGGTTGATTGAGAACAGTGGTTGGCTAATAATGGTTGGTAAATACTGGTTGGTGAGCGATTGGTTAATAGTGGTTGGTATTAGCCAACGGCTGGCTAACTACGCTAAAATTTAATGGCTAGTTAATCATGGTCCATGCTCGCCAAAATCAATGGCGGTTGATAATGCATCATTGACAGGCAATTATTATCAACCATCATCATTACAAGGATTATCAATACACCATCTCACCATGTCTCACTATTGCCCAGTATCACTATCCATCTACAATGATCATTAGCATCATCAACCATCATTGTGATCAGCCCTTGTTAACCATTATTCCTAGGAGAGGGATGATCACCATGAAAACCCACCAGTTTCCACTGATGATCGCCAGCGATGATGCTTTTTGGATCAGGATTCTCAGGTGATGGATGGACGATCACCTGAAAGGGCTGCAATGTGCATGGCAAAGCTAATTGGGGCCATAGCGGTGCTTATGGAACCCTAGGAGGAGCATGTACGTTCTGGGTGGCACCTAAGTCTAGCTGTCAGTTTTCGAGCATGAGCAATTGCTAGTGGTCCGCCTTGCGTTTGCCATCGCATCATCTAGGTACGAAGTGTGGAATGAGAACGCTTGCGCCGCATCCTCAGTATGACAAAGGAGAACGTAGATTTGGCAACTGCAAGCCAGGATGCTGTTGGTATTAGAGATATCAGGTGGTTCATCTCATGTTTGAATTTTAGTCATACATTCAGCAGGTTGCAGGATGTTTCCACCAAATACCTGGTGGAGGTGGTTATCCTTTGTTTCATCAAGGACAGTTGGACATTGCCTTGGTCTATGAATCCTATGATTTCATATCATTCGTTGCCATAGTGACCCCAACCCTGTTTGATTTTCTCACCAAACCCAGGCATCATTTTGGATAACGACTCCTGTGGAGCCCGTTTTTTCCAACCAGCCCTTGCTGAGTCGGCAAGCGCGGCTAAGGATATCCGGTGGACTCATGCCATCCTAATCTACCACTGGTTGGCGAATACGGAGCCTCTGTCCAGCCAGCGGAAGTTGGTCTTTCAGCAAAAGTCGGAGGATTTGTTTCAAGGCATCCAAAGAGTGGAGAAGTACAGCGCCTTGCTGAGGAAACACGCGCCCACGTGACTGGTAGAGATGTGGCTGTGGGGGCCCGGTACCCCGAGTTGTTGAAGTTACCCAAATGGCCAAGCTGGTCCAACAGTTCGGGTGTTCAAGGATGTTCTGGTTGGTGGTTTTCAAGATTTTTTTGAAATTTCCCTAGTATTAACGCATGATTGGTTGACCAATACTTTTCTATAGGGGTGATTCAACCACCAACCAGGTGTTCATCTATCCGTTTTGTGGATGATTGGTTCAGACCCATAGCCATGCGATGCCATGCGTCACAAAGCCTCAGGTGTGGCAGCCGATGTGTGGAAGAGCCCTGCGCATATCAACTTCAACAGCACCTTGGAGCGTCACCGCTGGTTGGGAGGGAGCTGCGCCAGGAGCTAGCGGTGGCAATAAGGTCTTGCTAAACGGCCTTTAAAGTGGAGCCAGGCCAGGAGCTAGCAGGAGGGTTCGTTCACCAAATGCTAGCCACATAGAACCAGGGTTGGTATATGTTGACACCTGGTTGAAGGAGTTTGTATGGCTTGAACTAAGGGGATGTAGTCTTCATCCTAGCGGAGTTCTGGCAAACTTCTTTTTCCAAAAGTGTTTGCATGCTTTGAACTGTAGGATCACTGACGTCCTGGATAACTGTTCGATAAACTTCGCGCATTGCAAGTCGAACTGGCCTGCATTCAGCATCTTTCAGCAGAAAGTTTACAAGCTACGGTACTAACTTCTGGAGAGAGTCTTGTATGTGAAGGCGCCACCCTTAGTGCAGCTCCTGCATGAATGAAGTAAATACGTGTCTAGCTGTGTGCGTTAGGGGGACAAATTGAAAAGCGTTTCACACCTGTGGTGATGAGCTCTTGCACCGTCGAGATCTCATTCAACCCATCAAGTATTAGATACTGTAACTTGAATCACCTATAATTTGATCAATCAAAATCCTACATGAAATCATTCAACTCAAGACTTCGATCAAAAAACAACCCATCTAGTCATAAGTGAAATCATTGAAACAGATGCCATCATCACACCTGGCACCTTTTTACACGGTGAAGCTCCAACTGAACCTCAGACTTGGCAGGCATCATCTTCGCGGGAAAGCCCTCGCGCCCTGTGTGGGACACTGGAGAGCTGCCCGTGGGACGCTGGTTGGAGCAGATGCACCCCATCTTCAAAGCGGAGCTGGAGAACATCCTCAACGAGCCTGGGGAAGCTTGGATCCCATTGGGATGCCCAAGGTGAGAGCTTGGATGAGGTCCCAAGATCCCCAAGATGACTTCAAGACGAAGAGGTTTGAAGTTGCAGAAAGATGCGCCAAGCTGCGCCAAGGTCTAAGTGACCGTATGGTCGAAGCGACGTAATTCTGTATGGTCTAAGTGACCGGTCAGCCATGTACCAACACCGTCCAACACCAAGATGATCAGTTTTTTGCATATTTTTGTCCCTAACAGCACTGACAAACAAGACCGAACTCCAGTTTTGAGTCATAAGTCTGTGATGGTTCGCGCCCATCAGCGCTGGGGATGTGTCCAGCAACCCAATGGTGGGGCCAACCTCTGATAAGACCGGGTCCATGACAAGAATTACTATTCAGTAGCCAACAACCACCATGACATATTTATAACCAATGGTTGGATCAATGCTTGTCATGTGCGAGAACTCCCTTAAACACGCAAAGCCATCCCTTGAGAGTACGAGTACGAAGTCAAAAAATGCCGTTTCTCCAAGAATGATTGCCTGCAGCCATTGTTTTCCCTATGATCTCGTTGCTTATCATCCCCTAGTATTGTTGGCCAACATTGACCCACAACCATATGGGTGTTTCTCAAAATAGGGGTACCCCCAAATCATCCATTATTAACCATTTATAGTAGTAAACCAACCATTTTTGGGGTCCCCTATTTTGAGAAACCACCATATGTTCACATGAATGGTAGAATGGTAGATCCATGGTGCATAGACTTGGAAGGATGATCACCATGCCATGCTCTGCCTTAGGATCTCTTTGGCCAACTGATGAAGTTGGATCCTTCACGAGAACACTTGGCGACGCCTGGTGGTTGGGATACCTTGAGGCCGGCCTTGGGGATGGACCCTGGGAGGGCCCACCCTATGGACCCTGAGAGCAAGTCGTGTGTCACATCGCTAGGAGAGTCAAGATCTGAGGCTTCACCACTGATAATCAATATCAATAGCCGATCAAATACGTGCACGTCACCTTGGACACCTGCTCCAGCGGATTTTTGAGCGCATCGCCTTATCGATTTTCACTTTTTTTTCTTGCTTGCGGCCACAGCTTCACATTCTCCCTTTCAGGATCGTGCGGTACCACCATTGGTACGATATCTTTTGTCAGGCGGCAGCTGTGTGGCGGGGTGGAAGGGCTTTGCCGCCATTCGCCGCCTTGCGGAGATGGCCTGTCCAAACACAGGGGTGACCTAAAACTGCTAAGTCTCCATTCATGCAAGTGGACCTTCCTAATTTTCCTAATGACCATGCGTTGAATGCTTGGAATTCTTGAAAATCTAAGCTTCAGCAAAACCAGAGTTTGCAGTTTTAGTGTGTAGTTTGGACAAACTCGAGTCTCAAGATGAGGATCCCTTAAATCCACTCAAATCTCACTTTAATTCCAAGATGAGGATCCCTTAAGTCCCTTAAATCCTTTTGGATCCACTCAAATCCAATTCTTGGTTTGCTCTCATAATCTAGGAAAAATATGAAAAAATGACCTTTCCAACCCCCTCAGCATCAGCAATTTTCGCTGTGCAGGTGGCACCTCAAACATGTCAACTCATCAAGACGCGGCCAGAAATCAACGAGTGCAAATTCATGAACGTGAACTACGTGCCCAAACTGAGCTCAGAATATCGCGACTTTGGATGTTGGATCATCACTAATCAGGCAGCTTAAGGAGTTGATAAACCACCTTATGGTGGTTTTCAAGGACATTTCAAGGTGCTTAGATGTCATGAATTGGCCACCGCCCAGGTGCGCTTAAACCCCGGCACTCATTTGAAGCCGCACTTCGGCAATGGGCCTCGGCTCTCTGCACACCTGTCGGTGAAAGCCCCTGAGCCAATGAGGGCTGGACTCACAGTGCCTGGGATGATTTGATGTGATTTGTACAGCCTGATGGTTGGTGGTTTTGTTGAGGGAAAGTATGGGATTTTATATGGTGAACTATGGTGAAGTGGCGGTTCTATAGGGGTTAAATAGGGGGTGCAGCCATCTGTTAGGTGGATGTTGGTGGTTGGATTGGCTTTTTAATTTTTCTATATGTGATATCTTGAGTTGTTGTCGTTTCACTAATCTTTCTTGGATGGTTTAAAAACACCAACCGGGGATAGTTGGTGATGGTTGAAATCATTCGTGGCGGTTTGATTTTGTCGCCTGATTTGCAAGGTGTGGTAATCCTGATCCTCCGCATTTCTCAATAGGTTCATAGCGTTTTTCCGGTGCAGGTGATGACCAAGTTGGGTGGCTAGCCCCCATACACCTGTTGATCCACGGTTGGTTGAGCCAACAACTCACCCCAGGTGGCGGATCGAAGGCTGCTGTGGGTGGAGGGGGAGGCCATCCTCTTCGATGACACCTATCCACACATGGTGAGTCATTGGGGCGAAGAGCCTCGCTATGTCATCCTGGTGTGGTTCTGCCATCCTTGTGATGCTGGCAATCCGCATAACCAGACCTGTCCCAGCAAATGAGTCGGAGATGCCAGCGGTGCAGTGGCTCATCCCTGTGGCGGAGTTTCAATCGTAGAAGGCCAGCCAACAAAGTCTTGGTTGGCAGATGGTGCTGTGGCCAATGTTCCACAGGGCTATGTTTGAAATGGTCATGGGTTGGATTCGTCATGGAGCCCAAGCCAAAAAAGTTTGCTGTAGAACTCACCGAGTTTCTTACTCATGGTAAAATTCTTGAGTAAACCGGCGACTTTATGCATCCTTAAGCTGCATCCCTGACTGATAAGCTCAGTGTTCACCATCCATTGGTAACCACCCTGGTGGCTCAGCTTTAGTCCTCGGGACATGTCAGGTTTCAGCTGATTGTAAGCAGGGCGACCACAGGTTTGTCTCCGCAGCAATAAGAGTTCAGTGGAAGCTGCAGGCAGTCCATGATGACCAAACCTGCCAGGTGCATTTATTTCTGATATACCTATGGCATCCTATGGCTGTAGAGCCTTAAACGTATATGGAAATACTGTAGAATTTGCCACTGTGAAGGATCAATCAGTAGCGAGAGCCGTCTCAGCTCTGGTTAACATTCGATGCGCATCGTTCCGGTGAGGCGGACACATGGGTAATCCACGACACAGGTAGGCACATGGCCATTGTGTGCCCATGATCTTCCCAAGCACAGCTATCACCACCAGCTGGTCCCGCCATGGTGCGCCATGCCTCGTGTGGCGCAGTTGGCTCAGCTGGGGGCCTTTGGTCCGCCGAAGACCGAAGGATATCAGGCGCGTCGTGTCGCATGAAGTGCTGGTGATGATTGGTGATGGGAAGTGATGGTTCATAGTGGTCAGTGATGGTTGATGATGAAAAAATGTTGAATTGATAACATATAATTAGTGATGGTTGGTGATGTTTAAGGATAGTCATACAGTTACTGCAACAAAATCTAAACAGTGGTTACATGACGACTGTAGGTCGATGTTGTGAAGGAACCCATGGTCAAAAAGACCTGTTGGCAACATAGATTATTCATCTACGTGCCGACGGTTTATCGTTGGCCAACTCTTTCAGTATAGATGTTCCTCACTATCCAAGTCCTCAGCGGGTGTCGGTTCCCCAAGTGCTTGGATGCCGTCAGATGTCCTCAGATGTCCTCAGATGTCCTCAGTGACTCATCATTTCCATCTTCCCTGGTGTCAGGTGCCCGGCAGCGCTGCCACAGCCGCCTTGGACGATAGCTCCTTGGTGACGCCCAGTGAGGAACAGCGGTGCCAGGAGGTCAACGAGGTCAACGAGCTCAACGAGCTCAACCAGGTGCCTTGGTAGGTGGGAGGATCTGAGCAGAGTCCACACTTGCATGGCTTCCACAGGGCTTCCACAGGGCTTCCACAGGCCTTCCACAATAGGTAGTCGATGGATCTGTAGATGGTAGTGGGAGGTTGATCTTAATGGTTTATTTGTGTTGATTTAATGGCTTCCAATGACAATATACAGGAAAGCATGGTATGATCACTGTGATCTCTCTTCTGTTTTGGCTCAAGGGTTGGTAGCTGGACGCAGGTGTCACACCAGCATGGCTGAGGGAACTGTCAGCCAGCAGTTGAGGCAGCTCATTGCCACATGGGGCACTTCTGACTCCAATGACATGAAGTTTCCGATGTATACAGTGCCTCTCGAGATGGTCATGGCGATGAAGAAGCTTCGAATGCACGAAGATTTGATGGATGATGGAGTTCTAGACGAGTTCAAGGAGACCATGGGACGAGCAACGTTTGTATCTCATCAATGGGTCAGTAAGCATCATCCTGACCCAGACTTCATGCAGTTTAAGATCCTGCAGAAAGCACTCCAGAATCTCCTGGATGGCGCCAGTCAAGTAAGTCTTCCACCAGCCATCGAGTGCTATGTTGGGCGAGTGAGGCTTCCCAAAACTGCAGATTTTCGGGCCAAGAGTCTGCATATTTGGTATGACTATTTTTGTTGCCCACAGGGCACCACAGAGGAAGCGGCTCACAATCGACAACTGGCCATTGACTGCATACCTTCCTATACGGCGCGTGCCTTCTTCTTCGTCATTCTGTGCCCTGCAGTGCCTCACAACGGAGACGGCTACAAGTTGAGCTATGCCACATGGGACCAGCGAGGCTGGTGCAGACTGGAACACATGGCTCGGGAGCTGGCAAGAGATGACGGTTTCATCATCAAGGTGGAAACGGCCACGCATCCCAGTCTAGATTGGAACATGCACGGCGTGGGCAAAGCACCGGGAAAAGGAGATTTCAGTTTCGAGGAAGACCGACTTCGAGTCGGACTTGTCCTGGACAAGATGTTCTGGACCAAACTGCAGAATTTCCTGGAGAAGGGCAACCTTCACGGCTACCGATTTCTGCTCAACCTGCACCACAGCATCTTCGCAGGCGTCGAAAGTGTTGCAAACATGCGGAGTCTCGTGCCCGGATTTCGGAGAGATACCCATTCCGAGGACCACCTGAGAATGGCGAAGTTTCTCCATGACAACAAGTTCAAAAGTCCCGTGGAACGAGATTCGGCAGGCTGGTCTCCACTCTGTTACGCAGCGATGAAAGGAGATAGCGTCCTAGTACAGACTTTGCTGCAGAGCAGGGCCGATGCCAACGATCGTTTGACCAAAAAGAAGAAGGAGTGCAACTTGTCCAAAAACCTTCCAGTTCTCTCCCTAGCGACAGCTTACCAGAACAATGAAGTGGTGAAGATTCTGTTGGAAGCCAAGGCAAAAGTCAATGCTCGATGCAACTTCCAGGCGACTCCATTGATTTGGGCGGCGACCTCTGATAATGCTGCCGCTGTGTCCATTCTCTGTGACGCTGGCGTCAATCCAAAGCTCAAGGTCTTCCCAGATACAAGTCCTTTCCGTGTGGCGTGCCTCATGGCTAGCGTGCAGACCGTCAAAGAGATGATGAACCACTTTCCTGTCAGTCTGCGTTATTGTTTGCATATCTCCATGGTCTTCTTTGGTGATGCAGATACTGTCTCCACGTTGATTGATGCCTCTGCCAATATCGACGAACAGTTGCGAGTTCCCATGAGTCGCTGTATTTGGTGGAGCTTTTTGAAGGCCATGAAAGTGAGGCATCACACAAGCCCTTCAGTTCTGACCCACTTGGCTTACCACAACCAGGGTGCAACTGCCTTGATGTTCGCCATTCTGACTGGCAAATTTGAAGCTGCCCGTGTCTTAGTTGAAGCTGGAGCACGTCTTGATCTCAAAAACGATCGTGGGAAGACGGCAGTGGATTTGCTTGACGAGATGCATGCGCCATATCTCTTGGGAAATGACACCATGGTGAAGGTAGCCTCCATTGCAACGACACCTTCAGGCGGCTCTGGCCCCAATTGTTCCCCACAATCATCCGAATCCTCACTCATTCGACTGGCGCTCTGAGGTGGGAGTGCCCCAGGAGCTGGTGCACTGCCGCTTCCATCAGAAAGCTTTCGCATGGTTTCGCACTCGGCGGGCGGTCCGACAAAAATCAGCAACCCGTTCTTTTTAAACTGCTTCAAATTTCAATTTTCTGGGAGCCTGTCTCTCTGCCAAGCAGTCAGATAGGCCCCCACTCCTTTGCTTAGTCCAACTGGACTGCCTCTCGCACAGTTGGCGCTGTAACACAGCGTTGCTATGCTGTCCCGAGGCCTTTTGATGAGTTACATGTCATCTTTCATTTTTTTGGCGCCATTGCTTTGCTTGCTCGCCTTCCTATCTGCCAACTGCAGGAAGCGCACGAAGATTTGTTGAATGTCAGCACTGAAATCCCCAGCGCAAGGAAAACAAGTTTTGGCTCCAGCTGATGAGGGTGAACGTTGGGGATGTGGCAGTGATGTTTTTTTTGTGCAGAGATCATTGCCATCCTCCTCCTCCTCCTCATCATCCTCATCATCATCATCATCATCATCATCATCATCATCATCATCATCATCATCATCATCATCATCATCATCATCATCATCATCATCATCATCACCATGGTCATTGTCGTATTTCTTGTCCAACCTGACCAGTGTCAGCCCTGACCCTACTGGATAATACTGGATAGAAAGGGTCCTATAGTTCTCAGTCGCAGTATTCAGTTGCAGATGCCTGGACAAGTGACCACAGAACCTCACCAACGAGCAGGGACATGTCTCTTATTGAGACCACGTGGCAACCAGAATTGCGGTTTCCCAGCATTGGGATTTTGGGGCACGCCGCACGCCTGTGTTGGAATATCAAGCGTCGGACTCACAACTTCTTACATCTTGTTACTATCTAATTCTATCAGCATAAAACTGCATTCATACTATATAAATATGAAATATGTTTGAACATACCATAAAATACAATTTATAGAGAGACACATTGATAATCACTGGCATCTAATCACTTCACCGACAGCCACAGTGAACTTCGGCAGCCTCAGGGGCCTCGTCCCTTCGAGGGAAAGCGCTGGTTGCAGCCGGAGGATGCTCTGGAAGCAGCGCCTGTGGCTGCAGCCAGGGAGCACTCAGGGGAAGGCCTAAGCAAGCCAAGGGATGCCAAGGGTAGGTTGCTTGGGTGATGTGGGTTGCTTGTTGTTTGTGAGGGTGGTAGGTTGGGTGGTTTGTGGAGTTTAGTAATTAGTGGCGATGAGGGGCTAGCAATCACTCAGTGCCATGAGCCCTTGTTGCGAATGCCTTCGAGGAATCCAGCGAATGATAGTGCACATCTTTTCCTATTTCGAATCTATGCCTCGAAAGTAGCAAAAAGGACAATTCGTTGGTTCCAAGTTGGTTCCAAGTTGTTTCCCCATGGTTCCCCCACTTCTCCATGACCTCCGCCAGGCTGCCACTTGCCACCGGGTTCCCCCTGGTGGTTCCCCCTGGGAGCAGCGGCCTTGCACCCCACGAGGTGCCCCAGCTGATCTCGCGCCGCGGCTCGCGGCACGCCCTGGCGCTGGCGCCGACGCCTTCGAGGAGACCGCCCTTTGGGCAGCGGCCTTGCAGAGTGGTGGGCTTCTGGGGCGCCTCGGGGGATGAGATCAAGCAAGAGATGCGCTGGGATGGGATGCTTGGACCGTTTGAGATTTTGATAGCTGGGATGAAGCAAATGGGATGGGATCGAGTTGTGAGGGATCTTTTGTTTGTTTCATCTTTTGGGGCAGTTGGCAGGCGCAGGCGCGTTGACGAGTAACTGGTTTCTCATTCTGGAGATTGGATGGATCGATAGACGGATAGAATGTGAGAGAGAGACCGGGAGAAAACGATATAGTTAGATCATGTTAAATCCATAGATAGGCACGTAAAAGACAACTGAACATGAACTGAATCAAGCCAATGCATAAATTGCACAGCAACCCGGCCCAAAATGAATAGCCACCACGAATATTTGGAAAAGGGTGTTGCGAGTTTCCAGTTTTGCAGGCAACGTCGTTTTCTAAAGGTTGATTATGAATTTGTCCAACTTTGTGCAGGAATCACGGCTTTGCTATCCTTTTACTCTGTGTTGGGTCACCTTTACCCATGATGACACCATATGAACCCCGAGGGTGTGCCATTTCATTACCATTTTTGGGCTCCTGATGTTGCAAACCTGGCAAGGATGACTTATCAATGTCACCTGGACATCCCAGCGCACGAAGATGCCATGCTGCAAGTGGAGCTGGAAGGTGTTGGTCGGATGTATCCTAATGTGGAGGGGGCCAACCCCAGCATCCGACATGAGCTCTTAGGGCCAGAAAAGGCCCATCATGATGCAGTGGCTCGGATTTCGTGTTGGATAGTTTTGGATGCTCAGTATGTTCTTGTTTTTTGTGGTTTGGTAAATTGTGTCTTTTCCATTGTTTTATTTTTGATTGGTGGTTGTCTGTGATAGTGACGTTATTGTTTGACTCTCAGTTTACTCTCATTATGGCCACCTTGAAGATGTGACCTGAAGATGCGAACAATTTGTTTTTTTAGTTTGGTGTGTTTTGCATTGCATTTTCTGAGAAAATGGGGACAAATTGTCTAAGACGCTGGCAATAAGCAATGGACTTGACTTCCCGACACATTTTTCCTCACTATCGGCTGACAGCCAGGCATGGTTCCTGGATTCTGCAAGATCCAAGCGTCGTGCATGGATTTTTGTGGCCTGCCCGCAGAACTGCGCGGTGTGTTTTGGTTGGAGGTTTGATGGAGAAGAAATCCAAAAAGAGACCGAAGGCTGGCGCGAGCTGGGTCCTTGGCTGATCTCCAGTCACATTGGTCAAGGGAAACAAGGCGCAGTTGTTTGCACTGGACGTTGGCCTTCGGCCGGCAAGGGCGGCGTGTCGGCGGTGAAATATCCGGTGGAGGCGGAGGAGCTGGAACTGTATGCCCGGGTGCATGACATCGCCGGGCTGCCAGATCTTCTGGACTTTGGACGCTTGGAGGGGCAGTCAAAGGGGGAGTTCTACATGGCCATGTCCAAGAACGAGCCTTGCTTGGACATCTTGTTGCGTGGGCAGCTGCACATCCACGACATGAACCCACAGATGCTGGGCCGAATCTCATGGCCCGTGGTGGCTGGGATGGGGCTACGACTGCTGCGCACGTTGCAGGCCATCCACAAGCGAGGTATCTTGCCTGAGTTCCGAGTCCAAAGCATTCCTGATTTGCTCAGAGAGCCGAACCCATCAAGAGCCAACGGTTTCAAGTGGTGCTTGTGAATCTGGACACTTACATGCAATATTAGGCAACATTGCCATGAAATGCCATGAAAAGATCTGATCAAACCACAATCTTTCAGGGCCATAGCTGTGTTTTGACTGCAGCCATGGCAGCTATTCATTCTACTCAGCCACGGATCAGCTGCCGTCAGGCATCCTGCACTGTGACTTGAAACCCGGGAGACTCAGTGGCATCCTAGGTGCTAACGATGGGAATCTCCTGGGTCACTGTGAATCCATAGGACCATAGGCCATGCACAAGCCATGTGGGGGTTTCTCAAGCCATAGGGGTACCCCCAAAACGGTTGGTTTACCATTGTACATGGTTAATAGTGGATGATTTAGGGGCACCCCTATTTTGAGAAACCACCATGTGGCAACTGGTATAGCTTGTTGAGGGGGCTCGGTTTCAGGCACTGAAGCATTACACAACTTGGGAACCCTGTCAACTGACTTGGGTGAGAAGTGCAGTTTCGACTGCATTTGGGCGACCCATGAGGACCCACAGGGTTCAGCAGGGACAAAATGAAATGGGCAACAAATATACAGCATGGATTGACCAGTCCCAGCAGTTTCTACCGAAAAAAACAGCTACAGTCGGTGAAGAACCATCCTTCATCTACATCTGTTTCCATTTCCTTCAGTTAGATGTTCGCCTTTCAAAGATATCTACACTCACACTTGTGTATATATTTTTATATATGCATGTAACCCAACAATTGTATCATGCAGCCTGGAGCATTTCAACTCTTCGCCAAATTTCGCCAGGGATCATTGAACTCCCAATCAGCGAAGAGCACGGCAAGAGAGACGTCTATAGTCCCACCAACTTCAACCTGACTGTCATGAGTTGGGACTTGCAGTAAAGATGACCAGGACATTTGGACCACTTTTGCTGCTCACATATTTCATCCAAACCTATTCATCCAACGTATATTCATCCAAGCTGCCCATTCATAGACCACTTCAAGCGCTTAAATGACGCCACCAGTTGCGCTCAAGGAATCTGCTGCTGCACCGGCGAGCGCCCCATGTGCAGATCATCGACCTGGGTCGAGCGGGCTATCTGGGCCGGACGTCCTTTGAAGCGGGACAGGGAGGCATGCGGGACTACATGTCCATCAAGCTCCTTGGATTGGTGAACTTGCACTCTTTTTGAAAGTCGTTGATGCAAAAAAAAGTAGAGAATTGCGTCGATCGCGTCCATCCAACATTTGGGAACGTGAATAGCTTCTGTCGAAAAACGTGGAAAATGAAGCAAGTTGCCTCTGATTCATGAGTGGTGGAAGTTTCTGCTTTGCACGCAACTGATTGTGGTCCTGGTTGGCGATGTGTGCAACAGCTGAGGGCTGGTTTGGAAGGTGGTCAAAGAACCAGCGCAGATGATGTGGAGTTTCCTGGCAGCTTTCCGATCGTGCGGCTGTGTTGACAGCCAGTGTTTGATTGCTAGGATGAGTGGATGATCAATGATCGAGATGAGTAGGACCTGTTGGAGGGAACCGAACCGAAATCCTGACAACAAAACTACATCAACTACCAATCAAAATCATCAATCAACCAATGGCTGATGGGGAAGGGCTGAATCACTTCATGAATGCTTTGATTTTGCTTTTCAAAAGTGGAGAGTCGGAAGAAATGTGCCTCACTCTTTTGTTTCCATTGTTCGGTCGATTTGGTTGGCTTAGAACTAAGATGAACTTGGATGAACTAGGTCCCCTTTCGGAGGATCCATGTGGAACTAGGTCCCCTTTAGGAGGATCCATTGAGAAAAGGGACCTTCAACCCGTCACCTTTAGATCCTCACAGCCGTTCTTTTCGCGACGTCCACGTGGCCTGGCAGGTCCTTGGGCTGGCTGATGCTGCGCTTGCTGCTGGGGCGCTTCCCATGGAGTGCAAAGGTGAAGCCACATCCCAATGAAACCTGGCAAGAAGGAGACTCAGATAGACTCAGCATCAGTGCCCATATGGTGGTTTCTCAAAATGGGGGTACCCCAAAAATGGGTGGTTTATTGCTATAAATGACTACTATTGGATGATTTGGGGGTCCCCTATTTTGAGAAACTACCATATGGGCTTTGCATGGCATGGCACCATGGATAGCAGTCACCAACCAGTGATCAACCAATGCTCTGTGGTTTTGTCACTTTTTTGCATGAGTGTGATCTATGCAAGTTTCGGCTGCTTGATCGTGCGTTCCGGTATTTGTGCATGTCCTCCGACTCATATTGTTGCTATATTATTTCAGCTAGATCATGATGATTATTGAGTTGCAAGTACATACGTCTATGCCAAGAAACATATATGCATGTATTTAAGATTGGCATCAGATAAGCAATCATTTTGAATTTTGGGTTGCATATGCACACAGCACTACGCAGAAACATGCTGTAGCTATCATTCTGATTGCGGTTGCATGAAGCCCGCGATGAGCCAACTCACCTCCGGGCAGGAGGAGAGCGAGTGGCTCGCGACAAGTTGCGCTTGCTGGAGGAAGGTGGCGTGAAACGCCTCAAACCTGAGCAGCTTGGCGGAATGATGATGATGATGATGATGATGATGATGATGATGATGATGATGATGATGATAGTAACCAGCAATAGGAAGTATGGTTATATAACCAACAAAAGACTAGGGACACCGGGACAACGAGTGATGATGGTGATGATGATGGTGATGATGACGAACATGATAATGAATACCGCAACTACCTTCACAGGAGGAGGATAACGATCATTTATCAATGCTATGGTATGCTATGGTGGTCATAATGGTGTTGAGGACGGTCCAAACCTGTCGTGGCAACTGATACTGATCACTCGAAAGTGTTGCTGAAGGTGGCCTACATCCATTTCATCACTGCCCTTTGTTGGTACCATAGGGTGACCCGTGGGGCTCGTGACCCGTTGAGACTTCCCAGAGCAACATTGTATGAAGATGTGGGGATGCCACGATGCGGTGGGGTGGTCGATCTACCCACTAGAAGTGATGCTGATTCACTCGCGGAAAGACATTGCTGGAGCCTGGCTATTGAGCATCTCATTCCTTTTTTGTTCGTATCAATGCTGCTGTTTCCTCTTGCTGTTGTATCCTGCATCCCCCATGACTAGTCACTTCTTCACCCCTTGTCACCAATCTTGTCCTCCTGGGAGGGACCGACTCCGCAAGTTTCTGAGGTGCCGCTACTGCCCGCCTTTCCTCCTCGCCTTCCTACGGCGTGCGCGGGCGGCAGCGGGGCATGTCTTGGCGGATGCTGAGTACGATGCCCTGGCTGAGCTCTTGGTGTCCGAGTCCCACGACACGATGGGGGCCGTGCTTCGAACCCTGGAGGAACCGCAGGGAGTGCAATGGCTTGTTACGCACCAATGGTGTGCTGGAGACTGTTGCTGAATTGTGTCATGATCTTGGAATATCTTGAATGAAACTTTTGTTGAGACTGTCACTTTTATCGTTTATTCATGTTTTTCTGATCGGTCGGTGTCTTCAGTAGGCTTTGAGGAGAAACTGTGGCATTTCAAAGCAGTTGAAGGCCCGTGAGGACTGTAAATATGGCTGTTTACGGGCACATCATGGTACATCAATTTATTTCTTTAAACATGTATGTCATATTTTTCCCGCGTGCAGACGCACATGCATGTGCTCTATGATTGGGACAGTTTCTCTGCTTGTCCGTCCGTTGACATGTCCATTTGGGGATAGTGGGGAGTGCCAACAGCCAGGAGCGCTCTGAAGTCGCAGAGAAGAAACTGGAGCAGTTTGTGGGTGGGTACTACGCTAGCCGCGATGAAGACATCCTTCGGAAGGGGTTGTGGCCCTATGCAGGCGCGGGAGTGGGGCCTTGAGGGCGCCATGTGTTGAGGCAAAGCAAGGTATGAGCACACATGCAGACGCATCATTTCGGATCTATAGATGCATGGTGTGGACATACATGCGTAGGTAGATGCAAAGATAAACTTATATTAATTATCTTTTATTTCTACTTCAAGGCATTAAACTACACTATTTACATGGTTTTGTGTTGGGACATTTGCTTAGTTTTGGGGCATTGCAGTTTGTACATGTTAATGTTTTTGCCGTAATTGGGGACGTTCCCCCGAACGTCCTCTGCGTCCGCCTCGCGTGTAGTCCGGAAGTTGAAGAAGTTTTGTCCACTTCCGTGTCCCATATCCGGAAAGAAGTGGCTAAAAACGCCATCTTGACATTTATAGTCAGTTAACTAGTCACTTTAAGAATGAGCAAAACTGCTTCGCACGTGTACACACACAAATTGTATTACATGTATGAATATTTGCTTATGCACATGCGCACGTGAAGATATGATCTTTACAGCGATAATGGCAACACTGAACAAGATCAACAAGTCGTTCATGATAGTGACATCACGGTTTGGCCACTATTAGTGCAGAGTGCAACTCCTTTGAGGGTTGTGAATTGTTTGGAATTGCTAGCTTTGGAGTGCGAAGCAGCAAAAGTGCCTGCAGTATGCCACCAAAATGCCACAAAAACAGACTCAAAATTTGAGAAGACAAGATTAAGAATGTCTGGGAGCCCTCAAAAGTCCATAAGGCCTATATAGCCAAAGTGACCAGAAGACCTGGATCTTACATGATTTTACTATTTTGTAGTTTAGCCTAGTTTCACACGACCGTCATTCGTAAAAGGCTTGCACAGTTCAATCATCTGTAAAATCGGGATTGTGCAAGTGCCATGTTGAACTCGACTTGCGGGCCTTGACTTGTTTGAACTTGACATCACTTCATCATTCACAATGCAAACATGTTTTTCCTTGTTGGATAGTTGGCTATATGTTGGCTACGTGACCCACACTCACCTTTTCTCAGTTTGCGGCTCGCCATGTGAAGTGTTCGCTGTTGGGTTCCCTCCGCTTCTGTGCCAGGAGTTTGCAACCTCCACTGGTTGCTGGGACGTCCGACCCGTAAGCCGATAACGGGACAGCGGAATGGAATGGCAGTCGCAGAGTCCAACAAACATGGGTTTGCTCACCAACCAAACAGTTAACCAACCAACCAACCAAACAATGGTTAATGGTTAATAGTAGGGGATGATAAGTAACAATTCTAGGGGATATATACACCAGCTATATGGCTGTGGGTCAAGCAGTTAACCAACTAACAATCATGGAGGATAATTAACAACAATAATCTATAAGGGAGAACAGCCTGGTTAATGCTGGGGGAACCAGGGGGACTAAGGGTGAACTGACCCATAGCCATATGTTCACATCTTCATTATGACAAAGGAACGTCCTACAAGATTCGTCAAGGCACAGCAGGATTTTCACACAAACCGCCTCAGCAGCCCAACATGAATTCCACAGGACTGGCTGGAAGTATTGTTTTTGAGATTTAGGTAAAGAAGCGTTTAGTCTCTGCCTGAAGATGAGTCGAGTGGTGTGAATGAGCTGTATGAACAGTGTTGGTTGGTTGATTGCTTGCTTGGTTGGTTGGTTAGTTGGTTGGTTAGTTGGTTGGTTAGTTGGTTGGTTGAATAGTTGTGTACTTCGTTATTCTGGATTTTTTGGGAAGATATCATGGAGCACCTGGACATGTGATCTCAACTCATCACCCCCAGTGCCTCTCTATACCAGCGCCATGGTGGCTGCCCTAGGCTGTTCATCACCGAGAAGTTTCCAACCAAAACCACGGCCGCCAGTGTCAAGCGGCTGCAGGCCCAGAGCGGGGGCGATGGTCACAGTTTTTTTGCGGGGAAACCCGCTTGGAAATCAGCTTGCTGGCAGTGGATTCTCCATTGCCAGCTTGCCAGAGGATAGTTTTTGGTAAGTTTTATTTGGGAAACCGCTAAGTAGTCGCCAATAGATATGAATTGTCATTTTGTTTTTTTGGGTGCGCCATGCATGGGCGTCCCCCATTTTTTCCATGGAAACAGGGCCGTGGTCGCACTGGCGTCATCTGATCCAATGGGCTAGTCAACTTGCAGGGTGGGTTGCACGAGCATAGCACCGCTGCACCTTCAGCCAGGTCGCTCCTGGTTTGCTGCTACGCCTCACTGGTGAAAAGGCGCGCTGGTACTCAGTGGCGGCTAGGGACCGTTGTCAAGCATCATCAGCCAGCATCAGCCAACATTGACCAACATCATATTCACACACACGACGAAGTCAAACAAATATATGATGCGATATGATGCGTAATCTCTCTCTCTCTCTGTCCCTCTGTCTCCCTCTATATCATTGTCAATTTGCCCGACTTTACTGCATGAGCATCTCACAATAAGCACTGTTGCCCACCACCCGTAGTTGACCATGGCTCCCAGTATCGGTCAGCCCTGGGCCAAGTGGAAGCCAGGTGGAGATTGAGAATTGCGTTGCTTGGGCGCAACGGCGGCCAGGATGGCCAGGGTGATGATGGGGGCATGTTGATTTTTGCACGTTGACTCCCTTAGATCAGCTCACCTACCATCACCTACTCATAGTTGCCATGAATGTATCTACAATGCGCTCAAACACGCGACAAAGATCTAAAATCTAAAAGTATCTAAAAGTATTCAAATTTATAGATATGTGCATGTATGGTTCTTTTTTCTCCATGTCTCAATGCATCTGCAGGCACACAGCTAGGCGCGACGCTGAGGTGTGGATGGAGTTGGATCCACTGTGGACCCCTGGCATCCCTGAAGTGCTGCTGAAACCCGGCTGGCTCCTGGCAGTGGGACCTTCTCCACAAGGAGTGGAGGCCGTAGGGGACAAGGCCACCAGAGAAGTCCACGCCTTAAGGAGGAAGCTGAGGGGCATAGAATTGGGAAAGGAAAGGTAGATATCAGTCTGTATTTGTTGGTATCAATCTGTATTTGCGCTTATAAGTATGTCCAATTGCGCATGTTGGTAGATATCGTTTTTTTTGTGTATATCACATTGTGGATGTTTGTGAAATTTTAAAAGCGAAATCCTGTTCTTACATCCACGTGCACGAGAACATGCGCAGACACAAAATGATGTGCATATAGAAGTCTATAGTCCGTCACCGTAAAGGATCCGACTCGCATGTATGAATATGTGTGGATGTGTGTCCGCATGCATTTGCGTTTATATATGCACCAATGTCAATGCGCCACTTGGCTTTGCTTACAAATAGCGCTGAGGATCATTTGAGATCTGATCCCCAGTCGTTGCCACACCAGGAGGGCGAGTCGAAGCGTGGCTGGAGTGGGGCTTGGAATTCCCAGTGGTGGAGCAGGTCAAAGGAGTCTTGGACAAGTCTGAGTAGTGAAAGCGACGGTGAAATCGGCACGCGAAGCCGCGGCCAACATGGCGCGCCGCTGCCACCGGGGTTGGAAACGGTTGGATGGGATGTAGTCACCGGCAATGATAGCGAGGTTGATGACAAAAACTTTTACATCTGTGTTTTACATATGCATGGATATCACATGTACCTAACACACACGCAGAGACACACACACACACACACGGAGACACACACACACAGAGACACACACAGACCTAGATATGAATTAATAGATGAATAAATAGGCATGCAGATTCACGATTGCAAGTAGCTGGTTCCAAACCAGCCTGTTGGTTTGCTGAAAGGACCAATTGCCACAGGTACCAGGATGGATGCGATGAAACCTGTGTCCCCACAGATCATCGACCATTTCTGGGGTCCAAAATGATGCGGAGAAAGCCGCCCCGTTGATGTTTCATGTGCCAGGATTGATTTAGTTGAATTAGATATGACAAATTGGCTTTTTTCCGTTGTAATGCTATAACTTCGATGAATTTCGTAATTTCATTATATATGATGTTTGCATCATTTTATTGTTCAAAGCCAGTACGATTTCCATGCCCCCACTGGATCGAATTTGGAGTCCACAAACTGTGTAGCATGATGGTTATCGATTGCTGGTGATTCGCCAGCATGTAGCCTTCTTGCTGATTGATGCTGACCAGCTTGTTGAAGATGCAGGAGTTGGAGATGTGGGTGCCAGGTTCCAAGACACAAGGCTCCAACCTCCTATTGCCCAGGTGGACTCACAGAATTAGGTTCATCGGATATCATAGCAGCATATGAATTCCTGGAATCCCCACTGACTCAGCGTTCATTGTCCTGGGGCTTGCAGCGACATTGTGAATGAGGCTAATGCATACCCTTGGAGGGGCATTTGCGCAGAGGGTATCCATGGTCGATGTCCAGCAAGTCTGTTTCCAACAAGACAATTGCAGGGTCTTTGTGATTTTTGTAATCGAAGTAGCCCACCATTTGACCTTGCCCGTGGCATCAGGCGCTTCTTAAACCATCAGGCGCGGTGGGTGGTAGAAGTCATGTTGCCAAATCGTAGGATATGGCGACCCAAATGTGCCCACCAAACCATCCACATGAACGATCTTGACACGTGGTCCCCATCAAACTTGAGTTTCGTGCCATGTTTGGCTCTGGTTCAAGATTCTCACCACCATTCAACTCCCATGTTGGGACTTGGGAGTGATGAGTGACCAGCCAAATGTGCTCACAGCCCGGTACCGCCAATTTGGCTCAAAGGCATCGCGTGAGCCGAGATGATGGCCATGAATCATGGGATAAAATGCTGAGTTAGAGATCCAGTGAAAAATTACGAGGACGCAGCCACACAACCCCGCAGAATTGGAATGAAACGAATTGCAACTGCGCTGCATCCTGAATTTTTGATGGCTTGGATTGGCTTGGACACTCGGAACCATGCGGAGTTGAGCCCGTTGGACAAAGTCACCAGGGCCGCTGCAGTCCATTCATTCAAAACTGATACAAGCCCAGCAAATGACTCCTCCCCCAAAGATCCAATCCGAGACACCTTTTCAGACTTCCAAACAACAAACTTAACTGGAAGCTAACAAAACCGAAATGCAGTCGCTTGATCTTGCCTATTTCCGGAACTTTCTATCAAATAATTAGTAGTGAAGTAGTTGTTGTGCAGCTATCAGCTTGGTGTATCATCAAATGCTTGCAGCTAGATACATATAATTACTATTTGCTAGTCATACTTCCTCATATCTACTAATAACCTTATATCTATCAACTATCTTATGGAAGTCATTCTACACCAAGCTTTGGTTGACACAGCCACAGCACCACCCTCTACAGCTTCACTTCGTACCATGGCGACACAGCAAATCGAGCCGCTGGTGCGTCCTGGGACCGGGTTGACGATAGGACCTATCCAAGTCATGGATAGCACCGGTGTGGTGAACCGCTGTGTTGTCATTTTGATTCATTTTGTGCCTTTGTTATGCCCGGCCTTTGGGACATGACAAGGGTTTCTGCTGCTGGCCATGTCGATGGTGGGTTTTGAGTCCAGGGAGGGGCGTGGGAGAAGGCAGATTTTTTTTTCACCATTGGGGCTACCCATTCTTGGCAAATGAAAGTGTAGCTAAATGGTCACCAAGCCATTCAATCTCTGAAACAGGTACCACTACGTGGTGACATCTAATGACCACCATAATCAGCATTATGCATATTATGCAACATTATACAACCATCTCAAACACCACTAGCTGCCATTAGCTTGACATGCACCAACCGTTAGCTGACAAACCACCATTGATCATTGAGCATGGTTTTGACATTACATTAACCGCAATTAAACCCAACCAGCCACCAACCAACCCACTATTTTGCTTCAGAAACTGCATCAGAGGCGCTGTTTGTCTCGGCCACCGCCTTGGAAGAGCCACCAGGACGGGGCATGGGCCACGGCTTTGTGGGGCTGGTTGCTTGCCAGGCCTGGGTTCTGGGATGTACCCTGCCAGGAGTGGAGATCCTGCTGGGTGAGTACCATGAGACTGGAAAGAACCACGAGAAGCCGGTGTTCCGTAGGAGCTTCGGGATGAGCTTAGCTTACTGGGAACCCTGCTGGTTGGAGCAGAAGCTTGACCTGGGAGGTCTTGGCTCATGCACTATTGGAATGCCGCTTAAAAAGCTGCAGGATGTCCGGCAGGGCGCAGTGAACAATGAATCCCTGGCTTGTGAAGCTGTTGTCCCGCTGGGGGAAATGATCATGAGAAACTTCCGGCAGGAGAAAGAAGGATGATGACGAACAAGATATCTACATCTACTTCTGGGACAACCGTGATGGCCCTGAATTCCAGGGATGGTGGTTTGGCGAAGATGTTGGCGCCTCAAATGCCCCTTGCCGGCCTGGTTTGCATTGGCGGGGTGGTGGTGTGGATTTTCCCACATGTTTTCATGCCAAAACACTCAACGACCTACAGAGTCTTCGCATGTCTATGCATGTCGTAATGTTCTTGGCAACTAAGTTGCGACGGCTGGCCATTGGGGCAAACCCACTGCGATGCGCCTCACAGGATTTGAACATTTGATGCGGTGAGGGAAACAAACTTTCTGTTGCAAACTATATGGCTCATCGTTCGAAAGGAAAGTTCAGAAGTTGTGCGGAAATGCTTCCACTGTGGCCAGCTTCTAGCCAAACTTGGTTGAGAAGTTCCATAATTGATTCTGCAAAATCGCTTGTAGGAGCTGGCAAGACCTCTTGCAATTTTAGGTAAATGAGTTTGGTTTGGCTCAAGAAAATGCTGTATAGACTGCAAGTAAAATGCATGTGCGTCGGGCAGCTTTGAGGAAATTCCTGCATTTTTGCGCAACGCGGACACTGCACGCAGCCCCATTTGGGGACTACCACATGTAGACTTTCACAAGCATGCGCTACATTAGGGTCAACATTGGGTACTACACTCCTACCAACATTTGCTTTGTTGGTGGTTTCAAACATTCTTGATTTCTCTAATTAGTAATTAGCATTTCCAAATGGTTGATTGGTTGAGTCATATTTTTCATAGAGGTGGTTCAACCACCAACCAGAATGTGTTCAGTAGACGAGGACCCTGAACAAACAGGCACTTTTCCAGTATCTTGCTGGGCTCAGGGGTCTTGAATTTACGCCATCATTGCATGTAGTGCTGGTGCTGCCCAACATAATTGAAAATAGCCAATAGCCATTGACCGCACTTGACCAGCATTATTGACCAATAATTAGCCATCATCAACGATGACTTCACCAAAATCAATCATGACTTGGCCATGATCGACTAGCAATTAATCATCAAGTGATTTTTCATGAGTCATGGCTCAACCATTCATCCACCATTCATACAAGGTGGGCTCCTAACCAGCTCCAATTTGGTTTGTCTGACTTAACTCGGGTTAAATACCAGCAACTAGCAACCTATAGGGATTCAACTCATCCAACTTATACCTGCTAGAGGCTTTGAACTCAACGAATCTCACCTGGGGGCCCACCATGCCCCACCAACCATTGCATGGACGAACGGCTCAGGTTTGGGGCCGCGCACCTTCGGACGAAGCGGAAGCGGAAGCCGCGCCGCCGGGCGAGGGATGGCGGATCCCTTGGGATGGCGAGGTGAAGAAAGAGCCTGGGCCCAACGAGCGCAGCCAGGTGGTTTGAAGCATTTGGAACTGGTTAGGCCAGGTGCTTGAAGAATGGTGGTCACTGGTAGTAAATGGTGGTTGAGCAATAGTTAATAGTGGTTAATAGTAGTGGTTAATAATAGTGGGTAATAGTAGTGACTTAGTAGTGCTTAGTAGTAGCAAATGGTTGAGCATGGGGGTTAATAAGTTGGCGGGTGATTTGGTTCAAATGTTTTGTAGGGGGATTCGCTTGTCGTTAGTAATAGCAGTTAACTACATTTTTCCCCAAATATTTGGCATGGCGGGTCAGTTGACGAATCATGATGATCAAAAATGGCTCCTCATGAGAAACAGCCCCAACTAGTAACCTACTAGTTCTAACACCCAACTACTCAAAAATGCTGATGAAACAGCCCCAACTAGTTTTACCAACCGGTTGGCAGCTGGGTTCTGAGACGTGGCGATTGAATCGCCTGCAAGACAGGATTGATTGTAGGGGATGAGGTGGTTTCTTAAAATAGGGGACCCCCAAAATTGGTTGGTTTAGTGCTCTGAGTGACTAGTATTGCATGATTTGGGGGTACCCCTATTTTGAGAAACTACCATAAGAACCAATTACCCTTTGGTCATCTAATCTAGCGCTGAAAATCCACTGGTTGTAAACTCTAGGCATCTCCCTGGTGGCATTGACCACGCGGCTATGGCCACTGTGGATGTCCCTGTGTTTCACAGCAAATCCTTCTTAATGGTTGCTATTGGTGATCATTACTGGTTACTACGAATAACAGTTGGCCATATAACAGCTGGCCATTAACATGATGCTATCAACAACTCAAACAGCTGTCTTCATCTCAGGACCTTCGCATCTGCAATGCTGTAAAGCCTGAAGTCGAGCAGGCGAAAAAGCGTCAACCGTCGGGGGCGACGTTGATGGATTGTGATGATGGCAGTGGCCTTTTCGCCGGATGGTTTCAGGTGAAGGAAGAGACCATCTCAGACTGAGTGACATCAATTGAGCATCAAAATGGAGATACATAGAGTTCATTATTTGCACAGGTGCAGCAGCCTCATCAGCCAGCTCATCGTCTCACACCTTTTCTTATTTGTGCCTTCGGGCCTTCGGATGCAAATTTCTTTGACAGGACATGGCATGATGAAATGGGATTATTCTGATGGCCATGCATTGGCAGATATTGGCAGTTTGGCATCCAGCTGCTTTCAACAATAGTTCAAAAAGTGGAAATACCAGGCTTAGCTCCTTAGTAGTTCGGTATTGTTGGTTGCCAGTACCAACCATGATTGACCATGATTGACCGCCAAGCACCAGAGATCATTAATCCATTATCAATAATGATGAACCATTACGAGTTTCCAAGAAACTCAATTATACAACCGTCATGATTCATGATCAATGACATGATGAGTAACCATCATGACTTGAAACATGTTCAAATATTTACAAACTTGTCAAATATCAGCCATTTATCAAATATCAGCCATCTATCAACCATATTTACACTAGTAGATTACAAATCATTGCCAACATTTATCAGCCATCCTATCGACCAGTCCTGCTGCTCGCGTTGCCCAGGAGCCGTCCAAGGACGAGCTCCCCTTGGAGGAACAGGAGAGACGACGGTTGAACGGCAGGGCACACAGCCTGGCTGTTGTGGATTTTGTTGGGGAGGAACTTTCGGTTGGTGGTTGGTGGTATCCCTATGGCCCTTTAAAGGGGGAGCGCAAGCAGGAGCTACCAGGAGGCTTCTGACCAAATTCAAGTTAAAATGGTAAGTTCACTGCTACTTATATAGATACAGGGAGTCAACCAGTTTGTTGCTCATGGTGGGTCCACATTCGCAAACCACCACACTGCAGCTGCTCAGCTACCATTGAAGAGGCGGGTTCCTAAGTATGGATCTCCCATTTCCCCATGAATCCGAAGGCCAAGGGTTCTGTAGTGACTCATCCATCCATGTCCATTCGGAGAATTGCCGTCAAACGCATGGGCAAATTGATGCAGGGAGAACAGCTGCCGTTGCAGAGATCGAATTGTGGCTTGTTGCACTTGCTACTGGTTGATGGCAAGTGGAACATGTGCAACAAAACTGGTTTAAGAAGTGCAATTGCTAAACAGACCTGGTCCTTCAACTGCTACGGCGTACGGCTTGACCACGGGATATCCATATCATCCCTTATGATTGGGAGACCACGACATGGACCCGCCATGACCCGCCACCAGTCTGCCCCACCGCAGGAGGAGAGGCTCCTGGTGGCCACAGACCAAGTGGCCTTCGCGGAAGCGGAGTCCACGGAAGTCTTGGACAGCGCAGTGGCCATGATGGACGGTGACGTCACGCAGGTGGCAGCTGGGAGCCTGCCGTTGAAACGGTGGCAGCTGGTTGGTCTCCAGGTGAGGTGGGCAGCTCAAAGTTGATGTCAGGATGGTTGGCCTCCAGGTGAGGTGGAAAAACCCATGGTGAGTTCGTGGATGTGAAATGGATGACTTAACCGATGGATGATGAAACCACGGTACAAATCACCATATGAATCCTTGGTACCCCAAGAGATTTGGATCATTTTGGACAGCCAATAGGTGGTTTCTTGAAATAGGGGTAACACCAGTCACCATCCACTTTAACCATAGCAATAAATCAACCATTTAGGGGGGTTCCCTGTTTTGAGAAACTACCACGTAGTAGTTCAATCATTCTCTTTGGTGATCATTCCTATTATCATCTCTCTTATTTTAATTATATAGCGATTGGCGGACAAATAGCTATTGTACCTTTTAACCATGATATGATACGGATAGTAGTTTACTAGTGATTAACTGGTGAATCAATTAACCACAGTACTTTAGCCATTAGATCTGGAATATCAAACTTAATTAGCCGCAGTACTTGAATTTCATTAACCACAGTAATTTCCTGGGGTTATTAAAAGATATTAAAATGTTCATTGCTTGTAATCCAATGTTCAGTTACCAAATTTCAGTACTTGAACCATTTCATTCGTCACCAACCATTTCTTCGAAATCAACCACAGGTAGTTTGACTGGGAAATCATCCATAAGCGGGGATTTTTCATGGCCATCACTTCGTTCGCCAGAGGGCTGCTTTGCTCCACTGGCAGAGCTTGGAACACCAAGTAGTGACTCGACCGGTTCGCGCCAGGAGGCTGCCGAGACCGTGGTGGACTTGGTGCAGCGGCAGTTGAAGGCGCGCGGTTGGCTGGTGGCGCGCGTTCGCTGGCGAGCGCGAGCAGGGTCTTTGAAGATATTACTTTAGTGGTTGGTGGTTAGTTATAACCATTAATAATGGTTAATAGAATGGGCTAACGCCCAGGTGCCGCCGACCCCAATAATGGGGGATTTCCATTATTGGGGTCGTCGGCAGGGACGCCGAGCAGCAGCAATGTGCTGCCAGCCAAGCAGCAGCAATGAATAACATGGTGGCCATGACAAGGCATCGGCCTCTGCTAGCCAAACAGCAGCCCAAACGGCAAGTTCCGAACGCAAACCCGGCAGATCATGGCGGCCATGAGTAAGTCCGAGGGGGAGCAGAAGGGTTTCAGGACTGCCAAGCGCTGGCTTTGGACGGCATAAAAACAGTTTCGAGGCATCGGGTTCTGGCGCCCAAACGGCTGGCCTGAAGATCATGGTGGCCATGACTAGTTCCGAACGCAAATCCGGCAGATCATGGCGGCCATGAGTAGGTCCGAGGGGGAGAGGAAGGGTTTCAGGGCTGCCAAACGCCGGCTTTGGACGGCATAAAAACAGTTTCGAGGCATCGGCTTCTGGCACCCAAACGGCTGGCCTGAAGATCATGGTGGCCATGACTAGTTCCGAACGCAAACCCGGCAGATCATGGCGGCCATGAGTAGGTCCGAGGGGGAGAGGAAGGGTTTCAGGGCTGCCAAACGCCGGCTTTGGACGGCATAAAAACAGTTTCGAGGCATCGGGTTCTGGCGCCCAAACGGCTGGCCTGAAGATCATGGTGGCCATGACTAGTTCCGAACGCAAATCCGGCAGATCATGGC
>VSDK01021042.1:330719-343285 GCA_009767595.1 Symbiodinium kawagutii
CACTTGGCGGTGACACGCTCAAGTGATGGATGTAGAAATGGCTGGCTATGGGTCAAGCAGTTAACCGACCAACTAACCTACCAACCAACCAACCAACCAACCAACTAACCAACCAATGGTTTATGGTTCATAGTAGGGGATAATAACTAACAATTGTAGGGGAACTAGCTGGTTGATGGTTACTAGTAGGGGATGATAACCAACAATAGTAGGGGATATACCAGCTATATATGGCGAGCTGGGTCAAGCAGTTAACCGACCAACAGCAATGGTGAAGCCTAGCTGGTTAATTGTTATTAAAAGGGGATAACAGCTAGCAACTATAGGGATGTACCAGCTATATATGGTGACCTGGGTCAAGCAGTTAACCAACCAATTTCATGGGGACAGCAACCAACCAATACTAGGGAAAACCATGGTTGATAGTAGGGGAACCAGGGGGACTAAGGGTTTTGACCCATAGCCAAATCATTCTATAATCTTGGAAAGCGTTCTGATAGGTAGATCGGAGACAGATAGGTAGATAGGTAGATAGGTAGATGGGTAGATGGGTAGATGGGTAGATATAGAGATACACGCATGATCTTTTGAGATTATATTTGTGCAATGGCAACGCGAGCATTTTGTATTGATTTCAGACATGTGCACCCTGCAACTGGCTGTTTGAATGATTGATGTTGCCGAGCAAATATGGCTGCGGGTCAAACCCCGTACCCCTGGTCCCCCTATCATTAACCATTGTTTTCTCTTTAGTTTTGTTGGTCATTATCCGGCATTATTGGTTCGTTAAGATTGATCCATAGCCATGTGGCTGCCCCAAATGGTCCATCACAACGTCACAAGGCCGCAGCCATCACTGCTTGTCTCAGGAAATCATCAAGGCACGAAAGGAAGCTCCCAAGGCCAGGCTGCCGAGGACACAGAGATGTCCAGAGACAAACATTAGATCGATGCTTGGTGGTTGAGCCTAGGTGGTTGAGCCTAGGTGGTTTCACTTCTTTTCCACATTTTTCATCCAGAATTGGGATGATTTTTATGTCATTTGTGTCCAAGATCTGTGGATGCCATCTTTCTGACACCGTTTCTATGTGCCATCTTTTTGGGGTCCCCTATATTTGGGGGCAATTGACCACCAACCAGATCTTGTTGGGCAGCTGCTGGTCGGCAGGTGCTGTCCAAGTTGCAGAAACTCACGCCGCGCGTGCGTGCGGTGCAGGGAGGCTTGGCACAGGTGCTGAAAGAAGCAAAGGTGGCAGCTGGAGCACAGGCGGGAGCTGGCGCTTTCACTATCTCTACTAGTTGGTGGCTTTAAGCATGGTTAATCATGGTCAATGATAAGGGGATAGTAAGCGACAATAGTGGTTACGCAACCAACTGCTTGGTGGTTTGATTGTGATTCTTTATTTCCTTAACTATTTACAAATGGTTGGATGGCAAATATTTTTCATAGGGCTTGAAACCGCCAACCAGTCTTTGTCTTTGGCTATTGGTCACACCCAAAATTTTGGGTCTACATGAAATGTCTTTCGAGTTGCTGGCACAACTGTGCTTCCAGTTTTGTGTGTCCATGCTCGCACCGGCCCTGTTCAGCCTGCGAACGGTGAATCGGTTTGCGAGATGCCCACATTCCACCAATGGCAATTCCATATATTTATTGATATTTGTTGATATTCATTGATTTCCAGGGCTGAATGGCTGGTCATCCCCTTGCTTGCTGTTCAAATCTGCAGCTGTCTCTGTCGCCCCGGGAGGGGTCGAGGGTCACATTCCTTGGAGGAACCGCGTGCTGGTCGGCCAGGTCACCAAAAAGCCTCGGCTGCGCTGAGTTCTGCGGTGAAAATGGCAGCGCTGCGCGGTGATGCTTGGGAGACATGGTGACCCGTTATCGTTGATCCATCAATGCTTGAAACTCGGTAGGGACGAGGACATGAAATGACACGAACATACTTCAAACATGTAGGATCCGTTGTTGACCAAGCGTTGGGCAGTTTTCAGCTAGACCTCCCTAACTCAGCAGGTCTGGGGCATTTCTGTGAAGCCGAAGAGTATTACAAAACCAGCATGCAGTGTCCCAAAATGAATTGACAGGGGGAGGGCCTTTGAATTTTCCACAAAGGTTGCAGGCTGAATTACAAGTTCGCTTTAGACGTCTGTGGTGGTGCTGGGTTATTTGGAGATCCCAGGCTGCTGGCTCAAGAGCTCCCAGCGGCGAGACTTCCCGCAAGTTGCCCATGGCGGCTACAAAGATGAAGGTGAAGTTCGTTGTTCTCTTGGACGACGCCGCAGATTTAAAAGGCCCCCTGGCACTGGTGAAGTCTTGTAGAGTGATAGCGGTCGTGCTGATTCTGACCACTATTGCCGTTAGGAGTCAGCACTCAAGGTATTGGTTCTTATCCCCTATGGTTAAACCCATCATGAAATATCATTAACCAACCATTTACAATCATTTGCTAACAAACCATTAGTAAACCAACCATCATAAACACAACCATTGGACCAATTTTGGCCAACTCGGGTGTGAAGATCAGGGAGCGGTTCCGGAGATTTCTTTGCTGCGCTGCATGTGATGCTTGCTTCCCTGCGACCCGTTGCCGAGGCGATACCATTGGTGTGTGCGGTGATGCCGAAAAGTTGGGCTTGAGGAAATATTCGGAGGATCTGGAAGGCACTGATCGATGGGATCCCCAACATGTGCCTTGGACCTGACAGGGACGATAACCTGACAGGGAGGTCACCAGACGTCACCAGGGCCTGGGTGGGACTTGAAGCGAAGGCTGGTTGCACATGTCTTACTTTAGATTTACTTTCACAATCTTTGTCTTTCGCTTGCTTAGTCTGTTTGCCTTAGTTTCTCTCTTTTTGATCTTTTGTTGGCTTCCCTTGCCTGCGTTACAGCATTTTTCGCACACGCTGCAATGTCTAAACCATTTGAAATCATGAAGCGGACATGTAGCTGCACTATGCAACTTGAACTTTTACACTCCAAATAATCCCTTCCCCCTATTACTAAAGCTTCCCCAAATAGTATTGGGGGGAAGGGATTATCGTACGCGTTTCATGTCACCTCTCAGCAAGTCTGGGAGCACTGGCGCTCCCAAGTCAGCATTCCACCAGCTCCGCGTTCATGACAGACATGGCTTGGTATCATGGCATGACCATTCAATGGTTCAGAATATCCTCGCCATTCTATTGTTACTTGGATGATCCCCAACTTGGAAAGGTAGGTCAAAGCATGTCAAAGCAGCAGCTGCTCCATATCTACTGGGATGCGACTTCGCATGTATACTACAGCATCAGACGCCATTACAAATGCCGTGACATGAGGCACACGTACTTACATGCGCGCAGGCACTGACATGTTGTCTCTAGCATTGGCATTGAAAAGAGTTTTCTGTCCTACTAACTTTTGATGCGCAGCATGCCTGAAACAATGTAAGGTCAACAATTTCGCTGCAGGGGGCAGTGAGCTCCAAAAGTGCAGCAGGGTCTTAGATTCTAGGAGGTAAAGCATCACAAAGGTTCAAAATCCCCAAGTGAAACATGCTCTAAGCATCATCATTCACCATGGCTATCTACGAATCGAGCATTGGTTGATAGCCACCATCCAGTCATCATAACCCATTCAGTTATCTAGTCATCATTAGCTGATATAGGTAGCCATTCGTATTCATTAGAGTCAATATAGGCTGGTATAGGTAGCAAAGCATCATCATTCACCATGGCTATCTACTACCAACCATCAGTTGACATAGGTAGCCACCATCCAGCAACCCATTCATCAGCGGATACCCCCCATCCAGTCATAACCCACGGATCGCCACGACGGCGCTGCAGGCGCTGCTATGCAAACGAGACAGCGAGCGACCCAACTTTTCCTTCGTGTCCGATGCAGTGGAGCTGCCCATCGACAGGGCCAGGCGCGTGGCGGTGCCATGTCAACCCTGGATGAAGCGGTTGATTCCCTCGGGTTTTTTTTCATTGGGGTACCATGGCTTAATGGGAAACCCAGGTTTTTGGGGGATACTGCCATTAAAGCAACGTTTGGGGTTTGTTCATTGAAGGTTGGTGTTATCTATTTGACCTTGCTTTGGTTTGTTTGTTGGGCTTCCTGGTTTGATTGTTCTTGTTTGTTTTTTCCATGAGAGTGATAAAGGATGTTGCGGATGTCCCCTGGTATGGGACATGGCTAGTTTTATGCAACGCAGGACAATGCCACATGTGGACGCACATGTGGGTGTGTCTATGTAAGTCCTTGTGGCGTGTATGTGTTTGATAGTATGTATTGCATTGTGTTGCTCTGTTATGTGTCCCTGTTGTGTTGCATACAGTGGTAATGTATGACAATTGTGACCTACTATTGTAAGTGTGTCATTAGCATTAGCAGTTTATTGTCTTAAAACTATTGTTTTGTTAATGTATGTTTGGTCATTTGCACATACAGTTGCATACTGTACGCGCTAAGTGGTTTCTATATGTGGCCACTTCCGGATACTGCTTCAGATGGCTCTGGAGACTAGCCAAAGCATGTCGGGCTGATTGCCTCCCCCGGGCCACAACTATCCCGGGCGCGGCGCCTATTACTTTTAGCTGGCTACTAGCCTACAGCCATTTACAGCCATCCTCTTCATACAGCACATCCTCTGGCTGGTGCATCGAAAGTCAGCACTTTGTGTTTTCGCATTCTTTTGGAATCTTTCTGAACGAAACCATTTTGAGACATGCATGGGGGGGTTTGAGACAACTTGAGACGCTTTGAGATGATAGCCCTTAAAACATCTTAAAACATCTATCAAGTCAAAAACCGGCAACTCTAAGTTCAATTATTTGGTTGCTGTGACTTGCGATGGCAGGTGCTATGGTATGGTGTGTTGTGGTGGCAGTGTCGGAACCGGTAACTGCAATCGCAACGTCACTGGTAATGCCATGGCCTGCTCTGAAATCGTATGAAGTGATGGGAATGTGTCGGACCGGCAATGGCCAGTTCTTCAAGACAGGGGATTCTCGAGCCTCATATTGGACTTTTTGTAACATCTTAAATTGTTCCCTAGTATATTCTAGTCTGAACGAATGGTTGGTAGTTTGACGGGCATTTTTGTCGATGTCGGGGTGGCTCAAACAGCTCGCAGCTGCGGCAGGAACTTCACCTTCAACTTTGTCCGAGTAAGACACGACTGCGTTGCGGAGCTGGAAGCATCCTGTGGCCCAAGGATCATCAATTGGGAGGCCCGGGCCTGGGAACAGCATGGGGCTGTCGTTGGTTCAGGCGGTTCTGGGCGCTGTGAAGGAAACTTGGCTCGTTTGACCAAGCAGTTGATCGTTGGCCCAGCGGTTTTGCCCAGCTCTTTATGTTGATGGTCGGCCCATGGCTCGATTATATAGTTTGTTAGCTTCGGGCCGAGTACATACCTGCGCGCCCAGACATGAACAAATGCATGTGTAGGTGGATGCAGAGCAAGTGTTGAACCTAGAAACATGTTTTCTTCTTGATTATCGCGGTCCCTTAACTAACATGTACTTTCTGAACTTACGTGTGCAAGCTAAACAGATGTATCAGCATATTTTCAGTCATATTTTTTTCGAATGAAACATGTCAATTTCGATGACGTCAATTTCGATGACGACAGTATATTTTTTGTGATTTTGTCTAGCCATATTTTGTGAAATCCTTTTTGTTAGCGGTAAAGGAGCGCGGTAAAGGAGCACAGTGGCGGCCTATCGTTGGAGTCGCTAGCCTTGGGTCTGAGCTTCCAGAGTTCGTATTGTGCTCCCAGGAGGAGATGAAAGCAAAGAACTTCAAGGTGCCCTGCGAGGGTGTACCAACAGTGCTATAGTAATCACTGCTAGAAATCACTGCTAGAAATCACTAGTAATCACCGGTAATGACCGGTAAGCATTGGAAATCACTAGAAATCACCAACAGTGCTAGTAATTCAAGGTCGGCCATGAAATCACTGGCAGAATGCTGCTCGCTTTTGGCTGCCTTGGGATGGCCAAGGGTTGGCCCTCTCCTGCTGATAGGTACGTGATACTAATCCGGGTGGCTTAGAGCCACCAACTTAGAATTTGAGTGTTTTCAGGATTGGTTTGATTTACCGTCTGCCCACTAGAAATTAGACTTTGAACAGGGGATCTATAATCCACCAGCTCGGAATGGCTCATAAGGGCAATAAAGTTGGCTTTTATGCTTCTTTCCGCACCATTTCAGGGGATGGCACTTGGAGCCCGTCCCCGGAGATTGGAGTTGCCCGGGTTCATCGGGTTGACCTGTTCAGGAACCCCTGATTAAGAGCGTCAAATGGGCCGCTTGGATGATCAACTGCAGCACTGGTGGCCTGTCAGCGCCCATATTTCCAGGTCCAGGTGGTTGCTGTTGCTGCTGTTGTCCCCATGGACGAAGTTCTTTTTCTTGTTGTTACCGCTGATGTTGCTGTTCTGTCAGCAATATAGTTTGCATTTATTGAAGTGAGTGGTAGGGCCAACCCATAGTGATGCCCCAGCAAAAAAATAGTGTAAACGTAGATACCAAGCACACGTACTTACGACCCTACAGTGTAGCAACGTCGGATATACTCCCGATTACTCCCGTATTTTACAATGTATGTAGCTATTATCAAATTCTTCAAGGATTGCAGAGTGTTGTTTGATAAGAACAGAACCGAACAGATATGATAGTTGAACCTGCATGAATACCAATATCCCCCATCGCGTGATGAGAAAATCTGCAGCAAAGCCTGATTGCATCCATTGGTTCGCTGTGAACATTCTCATCTACCATCAATTCTAAAGAACACACATGCACAAACCATCAATTCTCATCAGTGGAGATGGCGATGGAGGGAGAAACCATCAATTCTAGGTGTTTCTTGTACTTTTGCGACTTGCAAGTCCTAGGACGACGAGGAGTCCGGGACCTCAGGTGGCGGTTTGATAGGAAGGTCCGGGGCAGAGAAGATTGACGTACCGTGAGGGCGGTTCTCATTGCAAGCATTGATGATCCATGATTAGCCATGATCAACCAAGCTGTCATGACCCATCATGAACCATCATTAACCCATAGTATAGTTGGTGGTTTCAAGATGTTTCAAGATTCTTATTTTCCTCATTATTTGGGATGGTTGGTTGGTTGACTAGTTTGTCAAAGGGTTGAAGCCACCAACTAGATCACCAATCAGCATTATCCATCACTCACCATCACCAACCGTCAAGTGCTGACAATAATTGTAACCATCATTGAATATCGTTAACCCGTGAGCGTTGCTGGAATGATACTACCCATCATTGACCCTCACTAAGCAGACCGGATAAGATCATCAATCAACCATCATGAAGTCAACCGACATGTCGATAGTTCTCAGCGTTGAAAATTGTGGAATGTGCTTCTTTTGTGTTGAACTAAGCCAGTGACTGGTAGTGTCCACAAGTGAACAAGCAGTGCTTCGCTAGGGATGTTGTTTCTTTGTGGACGGCACCGGATCTTGAGTACAATCACGAACTCCATTGAGCACTAAGCAATTCACTGAATCAATTATCCGGTCGGGACAGTCGGGACCGTCCGCTCTTGAACCTTTTAATGGCCGCGATAATATATTTCATGGAATTCGCCAGAGGTAGGTCAATGGCGGCCAGGAGGTGTGCTTGCTACTGCATCGTGACATGTCGTGACTGTGAATCAAAAGCCATGGGACGGACGTCCCATGGGACGGATGAACGAAAGATTTTTCATCCCTTTCAGCTAAGAATAAGCCAAGTGGATTTGTCAGCGACACTCTTTGAAGAAACAAATAGATTCACTTTAGTTGAAGATCACTGTTTTGATGGTTAATAGTGGAAGCAGCTAACAAAATTGCCAGGCATATTGTTGGGATACCACATTACAGAAGGTGTTTGTTTTTTTGTTCTGTTTGCGCTTGTTGTTGAAGAAATGGAATACCTTGACAGTTTTTTGGACCGTCGAAACAATGACCCAAAGTTTGGCTCCGCAACCATCGCAACGAGCGAGGTCATACCTAGGCCTTGGGGGGAGGGTGGCAGCTCCTGTGAATTTTCTCAGTGCAATATGGAGATCTTGGGTTGTAAAGCATTGCTACCAACGGTGTACGCGAGCTTCCCAGCCAAGGCAAAATATGAGTTGGCATTACTTCACTTAGATTTCAAACGGCTCGATGATCTTCATGGCTCGTCATGGTACTATGATCTTCCTTGGCATTCCATCACTATGATTCATAGGAAGCTTCATGGCTCATGGCTTGGAGTTGTTCCCGCTGTCCATGTTCGTTGTTGGGGCCCCATGTCTTCACCTTGGAAGTGGCGCGCCCAGGCACTGGCGTGGAAGATCCGAAACTCGGCGAGAGATCCGAAACGTGCTGATCCCCCAGAGATGGTAAATCGCCACAGGACAACTAAGTTTGGACTGGTTTTTATTCATTAAATTTGGTTACTATGGATTCAACATTGGCTGATTACTAATCGTGGCTTTTGAAAGCTTTGGACTTTAGCCACTAGGCGTAGTAGTGGCAGCAGTCATAGGTAGTCGTCAACGTAGCAGGAACAGGAGCAGGAGCAGTCAGGAGCAGTGGCAGTTGCAGCTGCAGCTGTAGCTGAGGTAGTAGCAGCAGTTCAAGCAGCAGTGGCAGTGGTAGCATTGCAGTGAAGCCGAGTACATATAGAATCATCCTGGAGTAGATAGAATATCCCCTATTTTCAATATAAAAACCATTTACCTATTGGAGATGGTCCAATTTGATATTCTATCTACTTCAGGATGGTTATAGTATCATATAGTCCATTGTCAGTCAGTCATTCAGTCAACACATATTTACTTGTTTTTACATCTTAAGTTGTTTTTTGATGTTGGTGGTGGCTGATGCTGATGCCGATGAAGATGCTGACGATGATGCTGACAATGTTTTCGTGTTTTGCTCTTCTTGTTGGCTGTCGCTTCTGATGCTGATTCTTTCGGCTTTTTGAGAAATATGAAAATACCAAGATCCAACTCTTTGCCACTAAACAATTAAAGCCATTTATCACCATTAGACTTCATTAATTTCATGATTCCATTGTTTCAGGCACCATTTACAACCATTCACAATGGAATTAACCATTACATTGCCATTATATCCATTTACTACCTTTTTGTACAGCCATTCACTACCATTACAATCATTTACTACCATTTACTGCCATTTACTGCCATTACAACCCATAATATTACCACTATTCACACCATGGTTACCATTGCTTTGCCCTTCAGTTGCCGACATCGGCAAGGGCCTTCTTGGCGAATCCCAAGTGCTGGGTCTGTGACATGGAGCCTGGCACGGTGCGCGCTGAAACGGTGGGTGGGAGTTGGCAAGATGGGGATGTGTTTGGTGGGTTGCATTCTGGGCATGGCTTGGTGGTATCAGAATGGTGGCAAGGATGTCATTCGAAGATATTTGAAGGAGTGGGATGCCAAAAATTGGTTGAATAAAAGTTCAATCATCGGAATGGGATGCCAAAATAGCATCTCAAGAGCTCAAAGGCATTACTCAAAAAGGGAGTCTTTTTGGTTCTGAGGGCACCATCTGCCTGGATTTGCGGCTTGCACATCTTCTTGCAGCTTCGTTTTGACACAGTGAAAACCGTCCCAGGATCAGTGAACATGTGGCTATGGTCAATGTTAGCCAACCAATTCTTGGGGATAAGTTCACCAACCGTTTTTTTGGGGAAAATAATTGTTAATGATAGGGGAACCAGGGGTACATATGACACCTTGGTTTGTATCTCTTTTCGACTGTGATGCCAGCCTCCTGCAGGTGCGAGTCGAGATGAGAAATTGCACCTGCAGCAACCTTGTATGCCAAGGGTGCTTTAAGGCCTGGCCGAACGATTTCAGTTTCCGCATTGGTTTCCACACTTGTGGGGCACGTGTTTCGTTTGAGGGCCGAGGTTGTCAGTGGTTGCAAGTCTTGAGCCTTCGGATTCACGCTGGTCCTTTTCTTTTTGCGTTGTGTCATGTCACCTGCACTGCCCTTCGTCACTTGTTTCCTGCGGAGTTGACTTGTTGAGATGAGACATCAACGTGGTTCACATGTGCAAGGCGGCTAGGATGAATAGATATTAGATCAAGTTTGCCCAACTTGTTTCGTTATAGGCACCAATATGCACCACTGCGATTGGCTGACCGCCGCACATTCAAATACTTCGGATACAGCAACAACAAAGAGAACCATCAACAGCAACCATGACCACCACCAACAGCAGCGACCACTCTGCCCATCAATGACAATGACGACGACAATGGTTTGCATCAGCATTGTGCACATTGCCACGGCACGGGTGCTCTCCAGGATGCTCATGATCGCCCATGTCCGCGATGTCGAGATGTTTCTTGGCTGAGTTTCTGCAACGCGGGGGGTTGCTGGATGAGGCATAACCCGGGCAGAAGATTTAAATGAAGCAAAAAGGGAGCTGAATTTTTTGACCGCCAAGAATCATATCAGTGTGATTGGGGAAGGAACAGTGTTGGGACCGGCCTGGGGACCATCAATGAGCTTGCCTTGTGTGAAGCCGGTGACTTTCTTGAGCGTGTGCTGGGCCAAGTTGCTCCCACTTTGAAGAACCAATCTAGATCAACGTTTCCTCGACTTTTGGGGTGTGCCCACATGGAACTATCATGAATTACCAATACGTTGTTCAAAGTAGAAAAAGCGTGTTTGGATGTGTTTGGCATTTTTTGAGTATTTGTAGTGGTGGCTTGTTTTGGCCTCGTCACCTTGACATGCACTTCGGATGTGAGAGACGCACAGCTCATGTGGCAGTGGATCAGCCGGGAATGATGGGGCGCTGAGCAGAAAGGTACTGGGGAATCTGCTTCGTGTGAGTGGAGGACCCTCTGATTGTTTTAGTGTTGGTTTCTGATTAGTGTAACCCCCCCTAAAGTAATGAAAATAGATGAAACCAACAGGTAGATACTAATCAGAAACCAACATTAATAAAGCAATAGCGGTTGTTATGTAACAACAGTTATTGGTTCTTCCTAGCTTCTGGCTTTCATTCACCTCCCCCCTGGGCCTCAGATTCATGCCCGTGGTGGTGGTTGAAACGCTTCCAACTGGTAGCGGTAGCTGTGTCCAGTATGAACATCACTTGCCTGCAAACACAGGGAACCAAACTGCGGCTGCGGAATTTCGGAATTTCAGGGAATCAGCAGCTGCAATCAGCAACCGGTGGCTATTGCAGTTGTTAGATTCATCAGCATGCACCGAGGAATGATTGGATGTAGATTTCGCGGAGCAAAGGTTTGCAAATGGTGGAAGCCTCAGCGCTCGCGACATGTCATGTCCCAACTGTAGATGTCGAAAACTGGGGACCTCAGTACTGATTCTCTTCCACTGCTACTTGTATGTTTGAACATTGATGTTTCCGCATGCTGATGCTTCCTCCAAGGTCATTCAGTATGGTTGAACAAGTATGCTCAGCATCCATTTGGTGCCTCAGCTTGCTACCCGCTGATGAATGGAAAACTGTCCTTTTTTTGGTCATGTCACTGAGCAACTATTCCGTTGTTGACGGCCCCAAAATGAACTTTCAGCGTCTCTCATCCCGATGTCCTTCCTGTGGCGCGTGCACATATAGAAATATCCCTACGGCTGATGTATTTCATACATGTAAGTCATCATGTAAGTATTCTTTCTGATGCGGTGCATTTTGAAATCACATATCCTGATACGTATCTCATAGATTATGCATGGACATTGGGTAGTTTTCTGAGAGGTAAGACAGCAGGCCAAACCTCTCAAACATATGGCATGTCACCAATGTTTCTTCCCCTCAACTGCCCTGCATGGAGCAGGTCAGCCACCTGGCTTGGAGGTGGCATAGTATGCTAAGAGGGTAGGGCTTCAAAATGCCACGCGTGCCTGTATAATCTGTGCTAATTAGGTATGGTTAGTTAATTACAAACACAACTACCAGGAGGATATATAGGTGAAACTGATTCATTTCATGCATGTTTGTGCTGTTTGTGATGGTGTGTGTGTGTGTGTCCAGTGTGTGCAGAAAGCAAAAGAATGAAAGTAGAAACGGGATTGCACATCTGAACGTAGGAGCATTGTGTGGAGGCCAGAAATGGGAAGTGTCAAGAGAGGAGGATGTAAAGATGATGTATATGATGATGAGAAAGAAGAATATGCTGCTGCTACTGCTGCTGCTGCTGCTGCTGCTGCTGCTGCTGCTGCTGATAATGATGACGATGATGATGACGACGATGATGTCAATCAAACTGAGTATACTTGACGGTTTCTGAAGCCTGGACGAGTGGGAAATATGCATGGTAATTATTTAAGGGCTGCCGCCCCTGCCGCCGACCCCGGAACACAACTAGTATTAGGCCCTTGCCTTGGCGTCCACAAACACCCGCAAGGAAAAAATTGCCGCTGTGTACAATGGACCGTGCAACCGTAACCTGTTGCTGCTACCGTTGTCGTTGTCGTTGTCGTTGTCGTTGTCGTTGTCGTTGTCGTTGTCGTTGTCGTTGTCGTTGTCGTTGTCGTTGTCGTTGTCGTTGTCGTTGTCGTTGTCGTTGT
>VSDK01021042.1:349071-405387 GCA_009767595.1 Symbiodinium kawagutii
ACGAGGGCGGGCGCGGGGGGGGGAGGTGGTCCAAGAGTGGCCAGTCATGGCTGCGGCTTCTTCTGATTGGGTGAAGACCATTGGTAGGTGCAACCCAGAGACCTTTCAAGGCTGATAGATGTTGGATGACTTCCTCTTCTGCCATCATTTCCTTGTTCTGCTTTTTCTAGCGATTGGGGGGTAGTGATTGGAGCTAAATGGGGCCACCAAAGTGATGCGAAGTGATATTGATGTTGTTCATTGTGCCATGTTGAAACTCGGTGAGTGCTTGACTGTTTCTCTCCCTCGTGCTCCATCTCTTTGTTAATCTCTGTTATATGTTTATTTCAATATGTATTCAATGTCATGTCCTGACCACGCCCCAAAGCCACAGTAAGTTTCTGAATTGCTGATTCATGCGTTTGATCAATATTTGGCAGAACATTTTTTGGCACTGAATCGCAGTGAACCTGAGTTGACACTTGTTATTTAAGTGTTATTCACAATTTTGGAGGCCATTAGTGGAGCACTACTGCAGCCAGTATGAGGCATTCTGTGCTACTGTGGGCATGTCAAATCTCCAGGGCCACAGGTCATGTTGATTCTATTCCTTGGTAAACTCTGGCTATGGGCCTGGGTGAAGGGTAGCGACCCAGGACGACTTAGTAAAGTATGTTGACCGGCGCTCTTTAATAAAGAGCACTCTTTGTGAACCAGGACGCTCTCTAGTGGCGCTCTTTATATCTCTTTATCTAAAGCTTCATATTTGTATGTAAGCAAAAAATCACGACCTTAAAACATATGACATGCCAACATAGAATTAGCATAATTAGCAAACTGTAGTATGGACACCATGTACATGTGCACGTTGGTGCACATACTCAAAGTGTCCAGGGAGTAGCTGCGTCTGCCATGAGGCGACGCGGTCTATGTCTGCGGTTCGCATGAAAGCTTGGGTAGCTGGGAGCCTGCTTCGGCTGCTCGGCTGGTGGTTGGGAAGGAGCGAATTTGGGCGAAGGAGCCAGGGGTAGAGTGGAAGTCCTCCTCCCAGACGGAAATCCAGTGCAGTGGAAGTTTGGAGCTTGGAAACTATCATGGAGGCCTGAATGTGTGTTGTGCGTGGTGGGACCACCACTCGACAACTAAAAGAAGAAGAAGAAGAGGAAGAAGAGGAAGAGGAAGAGGAAGAGGAAGAAGAAGAGGATGTTGAAGAAGTTGCCATTTGTATATCCATTCATAGTTTTTCAGTCTGGGGGCTGCACCATGGCTCTGTTTTGCTTTCAGTTGCTTTTTTGCAATGGTGCATTCTAGCTTCTCGAACATCCGAGCCAAAGTGTCATGTCAAATGTCAGCATTGTGATCATGAAAGTTTGAAATCCAGTGCGGCGGGAAGCAATTGCCAAACTCCTTAGATAAGATTGAAAACCTTTACGATCGCTTGCGACATCGCTTCATTTAGTTGCTGCTCCTTGTCCCAAAGTGCAAACCAAAGGTGCCCACATTTGGGAGAACGACCAGATTGGATTGCGACACCGCATCTACTTTGTATATAGTTTGATGTATTATTGTAGATTCTAGATGTATATTAGGGTGAGCTGGGCATGTAATATTCATCCTATGTCCCAGCTCTAGAGTTCATAGGCTGGCCATGTAGTTCCTACTCAGATCGACTCAGACTCTTTGATTCCCATTTTTTTTCTGGGACTTCAGCCTCACCCCAGCTGGTCCTGCTAGCAGCTCGTCGAAAGTTCGATCAGCCGTCACTGCAATCACTACAACGATAAGGTGCCTTATAGGTTTCAAGCAACAAAAACTAGGATTATCACTACATACCGACTTCCATTTCGAAATGTTTTCTTGAAAAAAGATAGTTCCTAAGGCAAACAGGGCTCGGTAAGAAGTCTTGTTTGGAACCCCATAGCTATAGCGCTACGGGTAAGTCCGGAAACTCTGATTTGGACGGTCATGCGACCCAGCTCGTTACTGGTCCTGCGTTCAACTTGGATTAGGATTGACGAGTACCAGCAGGAAACAGCAGCAGTTGCACTAGCACAAAGAGTTAGCGGATCTTAGTCGTATCAGCTGCAGGCTGCAGAACCCCTTCGGATGATGTCAGATGCAATGGAAAGTGACGGTGTCTATTTGGCAAGTAGACACAACAAGTAGGTCGGCGCTATGGGGCAGCAACGTGCCCTTGAAAAAGTTTCAATGGCTAGCTTAGGTAGGTTTTGGCAACCTCGTTTAGCATGTGTTTTTGTCCTGCCTGGACGTGACGGTAAACCATTCATCACCAGACTAGAAGAAGCCCTGTGCCTGCGGTGTTCTATGGCCCCCTTCGTCCTTCCAGGCATTGAAATGCCGCACTTCCGAGAAAGACTTGTGGACGTTTGGCCCAGTGAGTTTGCCGAAGAACGAAAGGACAGGAAATTGCAGATGTTTTAACTAATCGGGGATTCATATTTATAAGCCCTCCAGGTTTGATAGCTATTTGTTCGATTATCTTCGGTTCTTTTTGCACTGAATCCATGTTAGGGAATGCGCATCCTTTTGTGTGTGAGATGGTGTTTGATAGTTCCATGGATGTAACGCAATGCAAGCCGGTTGATACATTGTATGATATTGTATGATGAAGTCAGGTAATGTAGCGTACTGTGACTTTGACTTGCAATCATGCATGTAATTGAGGTAAGTACGCGTATGATGCTGTTGCATATTATCTCGGAGAGATCTGTCGGTATGCAAGGTATGTAAGGTATACGTAATGCATGCAGTGTAGCTAAGGTTTGTAAGGTTTGCAAGGCATGTAGAGCATTTCTTACAGATATTGCTGTTTTACGTGTAATGCATTCATTGTACCTAGTGTATGTATTCGGAATCTGGCCTCTAATGCATTTGGTGGATGTCATGAATGTATAGGTATGTAAGGCATGCAATGCATGTAATGTATGCCATACATGTCATGTATGTAATGTATGTGATGCGCGTAATGTAGATATGTAGTATGATGTAGTATGTGCTGCAATATTGATGTATTTGGCGTATGCAGCCTTTGTTTGTGTTCGCTTGTTCCATTGCAGGCGGTGAGAATGCTCCAGTGTTCTTGTTGTCGGTGTTTGTTTCCTCCTGGGGAGGGGCTATTACCTTCTCTTGTCTTGCATAGGTTTGCATGAAGAGCTGGATGTAATCGGCCTTGCACGGCTGCTATGGCGATGGTGAAGAAATGATGAGAGATGAACTCACCATCGATGTCCTGATGCCAACCTTTGGACATGTTGTGATTTGTTTGGAGTTGCTGATCATGTTTTGTTACTTTTGCCATCTAACATATGAAAGTCCCTTATCACCTGTTCAAGTTGATAAGTAGGACCCCCCCACCCCTCCAAAAAACACATCAAGAATGTATGGCATATGCCTTTGTTAGGCTATGCATATGGCCGCATAGCGTTTGGTTCTGATCTTGGAAGATGGGGGTATGTGATGCAATGCCGCAGCATGCCGCAGTACCAAATTCAAGTTCATCGTCAAGAAAGAACACAAAGAGGTTGTGTGGGAGACGATCCCAGACCGCGAAGTCTGCATGGAGGAGAAGCATGGGAAGCTGGGAACATTGGGAGGAGACAAAGTTAAAGCGATGGGAGCAGCCAATGAAAGATGTGACATTTTGTTGCTGTAGTGCATGTCGCTGAACGGGGCGCGTTTCTCCTAACATGTGATGAATGGTTTAGAGCACGTGTGAACGTGAAAACAATGGGACGACACCATGTTGATAATTTTCTTTGTGTGCCGTGTTGTTCTGGTTTATTTTCTGTCCGGTGGTGTAGATATTATTCGGCTAAGTTGTCAATCAGTCGCCAGCCTTCTCGGCAAACTCAGAAGGATGAGTAAGAAGAACAATCATTCATGCCCCACCCCATGTCAAAGCAGAAAGGATACGCAACAGGAGCACTTAAATCCACATTCACAACGGCAGGACACCGCATAAACCCACCACATAAATCCACATTTACCATTTGCTTTACCGTTTGCCTGAAACCAAACAGAAAGCCAAGAACGCCAAAAATCACCTAGATATTCCCTTGCAAACAATCAGGGGGAAAGGACACTTTGGCACAGCAGCACCTAGATATTTGCAACTGGACCCATTCGCGGTTTGCTTTGGGAGAATTTCGCGGCGACTCAAATTCAAACAAAGCTGGTTGGTGGTTCTACACATTTAGTACTTTCCCTCACAATCATTAACAAATGGTTGGTTGACTGATATTTTTCCCCACCTGTCAGGTGAGGGTTGTTAGATTTTATCAGAGCTGACTCCTCCTCCGCTTCCTCCGCCTCCTCCTCTTCCGCCTCCTCAACTGGGACCATGCACGACTAGTGGTCGCTGCCGGACCTCAACCACCACCATGCACGACTAGTGGTCGCTGCCGGACCTCAACCACCACCATGCACGACTAGTGGTCGCTGCCTGACCTCAACCACCACCATCCACGCCCAGTGGTCGCTGCCGGACCTCAACGGCGCGGCGTGGGGCCGCGCCGGGCCCCCAGCCGCTGCCATCCGCGGCCAGTGGTCGCTGCCGGACCTCAACCACGACCATCCGCGGCCAGTGGTCGCTGCCGGACCTCAAAGATGTCAGAAAAGATGTCAGAAAGAATGTCAAAAGATATGTCAGAAAGAATGTCAGAAGATATGTCAGAGAGAATGTCAAAAGATTTGCTAGAAAGAATGTCAGAAGATATTTCAGAGAGAATATCAGAGAGATTGGCAGAAGATATGTCAGAAAGAATGTCAAAAGATATGTCAGAAAGAATGTCAGAAGAGATGCCAGAAGGTATGCCGGAGAGAATGTCAGAAAGAATGTCAGAGAGAATGTCAGAAGATATGTCAGAAAGAATGTCAGAAGAGATGTCAGAGAGAATGTCAAAAGATTTGCTAGAAAGAATGTCAGAAAAGAAATGTCAGGATAGAATGTCAGAAGAAATGTCAGAAAGAATGTCAGAAGATATGTCAGAGAGAATGTCAAAAGATATGCCAGAAAGAATGTCAGAAGATATGTCAGACAGAATGTCAAAAGATATGCGAGAAAGAATTTCAGATAGAATGTCAGAAGATATGTCAGAAAGAATGTCAGAAGAGATGTCAGAGAGAATGTCAAAAGATTTGCTCGAAAGAATGCCAGAAGATATGCCAGAAAGAATGTCAGAAAGAATGTCAGAAAGAATGTCAGAAGAGATGTCAGAGAGAATGTCAAAAGATTTGCTAGAAAGAATGCCAGAAGATATGCCAGAAAGAATGTCAGAAAGAATGTCAGAGAGAATGTCAGAAGAGATGTCAGAAAGAATGTCAGAAGAGATGTCAGAGAGAATGTCAAAAGATTTGCTAGAAAGAATGTCAGAAGATATTTCAGAGAGAATATCAGAGAGATTGGCAGAAGATATGTCAGAAAGAATGTCAAAAGATATGTCAGAAAGAATGTCAGAAGAGATGCCAGAAGGTATGCCGGAGAGAATGCCAGACAAAAGTGGAGTCAACAAGCGGTGATGACATGACATGGTGGGGATCACTCGAAGTAAAATTATTCATTGGGGTTGAAACCACAACCAGAACGCCATATTCCTCTTCTTTGCTTTTCTCCACTCATGGTTCCCATACTCTTAGTTTCCAAGATTCAACTATGAGCAGCCTGAACCAAACCTAAACAACCGGCAGCTCAGCCACTCCACAGATATCAGTTCTCCTTGTATTGGCCAATTCACAGCCATTCAATTTTTGAATGAACTGTGTGTCACATGTGGTTGAACAAATCCTTCTACAATGGTCCCTTCCGTTTTGTTATTTGGCCGACCAAATCTGACTACCAAAAGCAAGATTTGAAGGGTTCCAACCGAAAACAGCAAGAGCATCCAGATCCAGTGAATTGTTTGTATAGAGTTGTGGAGGTAGGTCATTTCATCAGAGGAAAAAGGAACAAATACTAAAGATGGCCTTATAATCCAGACCGACAACAAACATTCAGGAAAAATCCAGCCGAGCAAAACATTGTGTATTTTCTGGGGCGCATTGCTCGTCAAAGACTAAAATCGCGGATGCATGGTCAAGTTAAAGTTCGGTTGGCACACAAAGGATCTCCAACCAATCGAAATATCCTAAACGATGGATACAAATTTGGAGAAGGTGTTGATGCACCTTGGACTTGAAAAACTTGCGCGTGAACCCAGGATTAGTTGCCAGTCAATGGGTGGCTGGAGATTTGATCTGATTCTGAAGGAATGATTGAGCAAGTGATCCTAGTGACAATAATCCACGCCGCTTTGGGACAACTGTTTTCATGTTTGGGATGTTCAAAATCAGGTAGCGAATGGAGATGGAGGGGACTGTGCATGGTCTGGACATCCTGACAAGCGAACACAAAGTCATCTTCGGTGTTGCCTTCCCCACCTCTTGTGATACTTTCGGCAGACCACAGGGTGTATGTTTGGCATTGACTGGTGATGTTCGGCATTGTGGCACTGTGATGTTTGGCATTGTTTGGCGCCCCTTGCGATCAGTTGGCTCATTTACTTGCAGACCACTCCCAGGGGCGGGTGGTCTTCTTCTGGAACGAGAAACTCACTGATGCTCGGCTGTACATATGTTCGGGCAGACACAGCTGTTCTTGTTGTGGTTCTTCTGGACGTGGGAAGAAAGGGGCATGGAAAGGAAGGGTCTCAGAAAGGAAGGGACAACGGAAAGAACAAAGGTGACAAAGGAAGCAGAAAGGAAGCAGAAAGGAAGCAGAGCAGAAACGAAGGAAGACAGGAAAACACGGCAGAAGAATGAGACAATGGATGGAAGGAAGGAAGGAAGGAGACAGTTTTGGCTTCAAAATGCCTGAGCAGAAGCAAGCGCAATGGTTGTAGCTCTAAACGGCCGCAACTGTTCATGATTTTCCGACGGACCCTTTAAGTCGGGCTGAAGTAGGACCCTCGAAGCCCCCCCCCGAAAACAATTGCAGATGTCATCTGAACCAGAGGGACCACACAACAAAACACCAACAGGAACCATGCAAATCAAGTGGCTCCTCGCACCAAAAGCTGCACCTTCACAGGCTGCATACCTGCTAGAAGCCATGAAGTCAAGTCACATCCACGCTTGGGCGCTATAGCCAAGGAATGTTGTCCAACATCATTGTGATCATCAGCATCATCAGCATCATCATCATCATCATCATCATCATCATCATCATCATCATCACCACCACCTACATCTGTATATACAAGATGCAGAATTCGGTTGATCATGGTTGCGTGTCCTGGGAGGTGCCGTTGGCTGCCGAGGTTCGTCCAAAGAAGGCAGGCGTGACCTTCGTCGTGCGCTGTGATTGGACGCAACCAGGCACCGCCAGAGACCATGGGATCGATGGGGGATCTAGGGGGGGCTGGCACAGATCCATGGGAACTCATTACCAAGAATGATGAACCATTTACTGGTTGGTGGCGAATTCCTAACCAACAATAGTGGTTAGACAGCCAACTGGTTGGTGTTTTTTTTGACATGTTCTATTTTCCCGCTTGTAATTATTGACAACTGGTTGGTTATCAAACATATTTTTCATAGGGGTTGAAACCACCAGCCAGTTTATGTCAAGAGTCATGCCAAGGCCGTATTTGAGATACATATGCACACATATGCATTTACATGTTACGTATATGGTTACGTGTGCATATGCAATAATCCATGGCCACCGTCAGCCACTATTGACAAGAATGATTCACAACGGTTACTGTACTGCACTCTGACCACTATTGACCCTCACTCATATGATCATCATTTGTAACCCTTGTTGTGGTGGAACATGTTTTGGGAAGTGCGGCGGCTCGTTAAGCTAGTGGGAAAGCCCGGCTAGAAGGTCCACGAAGCGCAATTTTCTGAGCAACAAAGCCATGAATCTATGTGATCGAAGGGCAGTCCTGTGGATAGTCCTGTGGCAAATTTTCCACGAGTTCAAGGATGCAAGAAATCAGTCCTTTCAGTCCTTTAATAACATCATTTTGTATCCCCAACTGATTTGACACAATCGAAGCTTTGTGGGATAGTCATGATGTGCTGGAGGTGTAATGGTTTTTGGCCACATGTCGTCGTTGAATCTTGTGGGCAAATCCTTGGACGGCCCAGCAAAAAAAGTCACAAGATTCGGTCTAATGTTGATTTGATGCGGTTTCTTCAAAGAACTTCTTTCAGAACTGTTTGAGGAAACCTTCCCAGAGACGAAGTTAAGCAAACATCACCCAAAAGCACATACAAATCTAAATGCTCCCAAACATCTGGAATGGCCGTTCTGCGTTGCCTCGACTTTTTGCATTTCTCTCAATTTCTTTGTGTTTTGTCCTGTGCGCGTGTTTGCTTTGCATTGATAAATTTGGTTTGCCCGGTTTGCCAGCCTACATTTGTCACACTGCTTTTTTTGGGAAACATGCCCGACAGATGAACCGGTCGCAAAGATAGAACTATGATGAACTATACGTGTACTTGTGACTGGAAGTGTGCTGCTTTTTGTTACCTTGGGGTCCAGCCGTGGCTGGGAAGTATTTCACGCAATGCGCAGCAGGTTTTTGTTTCTGGTTGCGATGAGTTGCAAGGTGACCCGATGTAATCTTGACCTTGTGTTTGCCATTGCGTGGGTGGATTACGCCATAGTATGTTTGTAATCCAAATGCTCTCTCGAGTGAAGCGTGACTGAAAAGATGAACAATTATGAACAATTGAGATCGGGGAAGAGACATCTTTTCTCAGTTTTTTTTATTATTCGTAGCAACGCACCCCCCCCACTATGATGAATTGATATAATTGCTCAACTGCATGTTCCAAATGTATCAATCTGTGCATCTATGACTGCAATCTACCGCAATGACATTTTTGAACCTTTGATGACCATTGATTTATCTTTACATTTTGCATCATTTTGCATTATTAACTTATGATTAATCCCGCTCACCCGGGTAATCCCGCAGTTGTGGGTGAAAGTCAGCCACGCGGTGGGGCAAAGCTGAACGGGTCATTTTGACGCGCACCACTTGGGGCTGCGAACTTGTGGCACCAGTAAACCATTGGCTCCTTGGGTCGTCCTTTGCACGGCTTGTGTTGACCTCCCCTTGTTTGAAGCACTTGACTCGTTGACCAGGCGACCAAGTCTATGTCTGCGGTTCGCATCAAGACTTGGGCAGCTGGGAGCCTTCTTCGGCAGCTCGGCACCAGGTCCAGGGTAGTGGTTCCCGTGTGTAAAATGAGTTCTGGGGTGGAACTTGGCTTCGGAAATCATGGAGGGCTGAAGTCCATCCGTGCTTGGCGGGATCCCCGGTTAAGGACTCTAGCATGCTCTACCAGTGTTTGAAGTATTTCTGAAAACTGATCAGGGCTCCTTGTAGTAGAAGTCAAAGTGGAAGGCTGCATTTGCTGCAGTGTTCAAGCAGTGCTGCTACAGCAGGAGGAGTAAGAGCAGGAGCTGGAGTAGAGGTAGTAGTGGTAGTGGCAGTGGTAGTGATAGAAGCGGTTGCCACGGTAGTAGCAGTTCTCAGTAGACAGAAGTTGGTAATACTAGTAGAAAGCGGCAAATATATAGCGGGTATGAAGACTTCATGGATAGTACCACTTGAATCCAAATCCAATTTGCCAACGACACATGGTTTGAAAGGTAGAGCGGTTGATGGGTCAATGCCTATAGCTTGTAGATGAATGGAATAACATACAGATAAGAAGACTTCCAGGCTTCGATCTGTGACCATTTTATGCAGTACCATTTTTAGACCATGGCATGTTGCCACTGCGAATTTTGGGGAAATGTTAGTTTGCACTTTACTTATGAACCTCTAATTTCTGACAAACTTATGAAATTCTATGTGTTTAATGATCTCAATGGCATCTCAATGGCCATGCTGGTCCCCGTTCCCAGTTCGCACCTCACGGGCTGTTTCAGCGGAGATGTGCCTGTGCGTTGCCATGCGTTGCCAAGGCACTGAAGTGCAGCTCCAGCGACACCTGGCCTTATTGGGTTTCCAATGTGGAGCTGGAGGGCAGGACGGCGCGGATGGCGCAAATGTGCTGTGGGCAGCGCTGCGTGGGGAAGATCGTGAGTGTGCTAATGATGTGGTATGATTCGATGTGCAACTAATGTATGTTGCACGGGTGCAAGTTTGTAGCTGGATGTAATATGAAGCTGTGAAACTTGTGTAAGTACAACATATGCGGCACACACGAAGAAGATACTGTGGAATGCTATGCAGGAATGGACGGGAATGTAGATAATCGTAATGTGATGTATGTAGGCAAGCAAGCAAGTCATTTAAGTAGAATATTGTATGGGGTCATGTTTGCTGGCATGAAGGTATGTACTGTGACGGATGTGCAACACATGCGGAATCCGCGAAGACTAGATGGTGCAGTCTTTGGAATTTAATATATGCAATCAAGCAGGCAAGCAAGATAAGCAGGTACCTGAGTAGAAGGTAATGAAAGGTAATCAATCAAGAGTTTTTTTTGCTTGTTGGTTTGGCGCTTGGCAATGAATGAATCTCGGATTTGGTACATTGGAACAATTGTAGCAAACACGCATTGGTCGCATTGGTCATGAGAATGATTTTGTCAACCAGGGTAAGCTATGATGAATGTGGGATTGTCATCCATCGCCGCCTCGCCGCAGTACTGAATTCAAGCTCATCGTCAAGAAAGAAAACAACGAGGTTGTGTGGGAGAAGATCCCGAACCGCGAAGTCTGCGTAGAGGTGAAACGTGGGAACTTGGGTGAGGACCGGTGCTGCCCCATAGTGGGGCATAAGGCGTCAAGCTGTTTCTGTTGAACTTTTTGGATGGAAACCAATGGGCTGCAGCAACCAGGCTTGTTGTTGGCGCCTCACTCAGCTTGGATGGGCAACATTCATCCACACCATCCATACCATCCGCATGTAAATGGCATGCTATCCATTGCTATCCCAGTTCTGAGCTGCAAAGTTTTGGGATGCTGTGTGTTAAGTCGCTCGTCCAAGACTTGGGCATTGTGCTTAGAACGAGGGATATGGTAAAGCCATGTATCTTTTGCGGTGTCAACCCCACAGATGGAACGCCACTGTGCTCAGAAATTGACACGACAGTACCTGACAACCAATTTTTCCTCCTCCTCTGTTAAGAGGGATACCCATTCACGTAAACATCATGTCAACCAAAAATTCTAGAGCGCCGGGGTTGTTCGCTTTGGGGATTGCGGTTCCATGTCATCAATTTTCTGGCCACCAATCAACCAGAACTGAACCTGTGTACCACTGATGTGCGCTACCTGGCGCCAACGGAATGGACATGATCATGGAAATGCATGGCTAAAGGGGAGGGAAAGAGAGGAAGGTCGCCGCTCAAACGAAGGCGCTCACATATGTTGGAAAGCCCTTTAAAAGAAGGGACCACCTCTGAAACGAAGACGCTTTCGGCAGTGGCGATACGCTAATGTCAAGGCAACCGGGCCAGAGGTAGCAGTTGGCCCATGATGGTCGTTTGCGGGCGGCCTCATGACAATCGAGCAACATAAAAGACTTCGTGTTTCGCTGAGCGTTGACCATCATTATCCAGTATATATCCATTTTTGTAAACCATTTGCATATATATATATATATATACATAAATATTGATAAAATGCAATCGAAAAATATTTTTGCTTACTATCCCATGGAAGTAGCCACCAAGCAAACATCACTTGAACATCACTTCAGTCGGATTCTCAGGTTATTTCTTTGGCCAGGAGCTGTAGGAGACCATGGCAGTACCTGAGTTCTTTCTATGAAACCGGTAGCCCGAAGATCTCAAAACAACATATGGCCATGGGTCAATATTAACTAACCAATCATGGTGGTTATTAACCAACCAATACTAAGGAAAACAATGGTTATAATAGAAGGCTGCAAATTCTGAGAAGGATCTGAGCAGGCCATGTAGCCATGTCGGGCATTTTTAGGCATGATGAATGCCCATCAGAAGATATCGGAAGTATAGTGGCAGTGATCACTGAACGAGTGCTTGGGCGGTGGAATGCTTGAGTAACATGTCAGGTTGAAGATATAGCATCTCAGTTGGCATCAGTTGACATGTGTCTGTTTGGGGAAGCATGAATGAAACTCCAGCAAGCCTAGTTCGCATCCCACGTAGTCAAGGATTTGATGGTCGAAATAGATGGCCACAAATCAAAGACAGACACTCCGAGGGTTCACGCAGGGACCTGCTGTGGTGAGCTGCAGCTGGGACCAGAAAGAAGTTGCTTGGCCACTGTCGTTGCAGCAGCAGGGAGGAGGGGTTGCATCAGTTGTACTGTAGTAGCCGTAGTGATCGTAGTGGTTGTAGTAGTAGTAGTAGTAGCAGCAGCAGTAGCAGCAGTAGAAGCAGTAGTAGAAGTAGTAGCAGCAGCAGCAGTAGAAGCAGTAGTAGAAGTAGTAGCAGCAGCAGCAGTAGCAGTTCCAGTAGCAGTAGCAGAAGCAGCAGCAGTAGCAGTAGGCAGTAGCAATCCCAGCAATAGGAACAGTAACAGTGAAAAAGCAATAACGAGTACTCGTACTGAAAATGATAGTAACAGCAATAGGAGTAGCAGGAGTAATAGGAGTTGGGTTAGCAGGAGCAGCAGTCGGAGTAGTTGTTGCAGTATGTAGTGCTTACGTCGCTATTGTTGCTGCTGATGTTGTCATTATCGGCAATAATATTGTTGTGCTCAGTTCTTAAGTTTCTTTATCTTTCTTGTTGGTGTTGCTGTTGCTGATCGTGGTGAGGCCAATGCTGGTGGGATAACCCTGTGACCACCCCCCGCATAAGCGGAACAAGCTAGTGCAGATACGACCTAGCTGCTGGTTGGAGGGAACGAACTCTCTGGTGAAGTGGTTGTGGCTCTTAGCTCTTGATTTTGTTGCTGGCTGTGGCATCAGCGTAGCCGAATCGTTTGGAAGAGCTGCAAACGAAAGCAACGCAGTGGTACTGGGAGTTCGACATGCTTTGACCATAGGTTTTCGTTGGGTGTGCTTTTTCCAAGGTTTCAAAGGTGCGATTTGAAGACTACGACTTGGACCCTCCGGACATTGGCGGTGGAGTGACTGGGCTCACCGAGGTGTATGATTCATGGTGGGGCAAAAAAACCATCCGTTGGTCAATGGCTGGTTCATGGTGAATGGCTCGTGAATGATCAGTACGTAGTTGGTCAATGGGGGCCAAGGGCTAGTGAATGGTTGGTGAATGCCATGGCCAACGATGGGCCTGGTTGGTGGCGGCTTGGGTGCACTGGTAAATCTCCAGGCAATCTGATTGGGTGGTTGAACTGCAACACCCAAACTGAGAGGAAACATCTTGATATGGGTATGACACCAAGTCTTTGACAGGGATATGAATATGGCTATCACATGGCTATGACCAAGCCAGAGAGTGACATGGCCTGATGCATATGGGTCGCAAGTCGCTTGCATCCGCCTAGAGCCGAATTCAAAAGGCTACGGGATGAAGATCTCAACGAGTCAATTGTTGAGCGTTGATGGCTTTAGCCAATTGGGCAAAGGTAGGGCACACACCACAAAGACCATTCCATCCCTTTTCTGTCATTTGATTTGGGTAGCATGGTCTCCAACAAGATTTCTTTGTAAATCAATTGAAGCTTCTGCTTCTCATGTCAGCGATGGGTTCATTGGCAGAAAAGGCAACATGGGACGTCAGGGTCGCAGCTCGGCGTCACGTACTTTCATGGACGAAAACGCAGTGGAGCTGTTTTGACGCTTGACGCTGCATGGACTGCAGAGATGCTCATCTTTTCCATGCAGGCACAGGTTGAAGAAGAGCGAAGAAACCGGGAAGAGGAGGTGGTCCGCATGGATCGGAGGAAAGAATGTCCAGTTTTGCCAAACTGAAAGCTCAAGTTAATGCAAAGACCTGGTTCTGACTTGTGGGGTCTCATGATTTGGAAAGCTTCTGAGATGCTTGGATTTGCTGGGCAGCAGTTGAAGTAGATACACGGTACGAAGCCTTTGCAAACTACGTGACTTACCCCAACTGACAAAGATGATACCACTGGAAAACTATTCCTGTGCCGAATCGGTGAGTGAGCGCACATGTTTTGTTTGAAGGCAGCCCGAGAAGAAGCAAGCGGCGCAGAACAGGTGACGGCTGGAAGTGATCCGGACGTGCCATCTTGGGACACAGCCCAGGCTTTTGAAATTGGTTGATTGAAGTGCTTCGAGGGAAACAAATGAAACAAGTGCTGATAGATTTGAGGCAAAGACGCAGTTGGGACATCTTGGGAGTTGACAAAACCAGAAGTCCTGATTCCGTACCAGATTCCATTTTCATCTACATGTGTGCAGATTGTAGTCCTGCAATTGAATCAGATGACCCCTTGTTCTGTTTGTGAGGCACTGAATGTGTTGTTTCCAAGTATCGAGTTTTTGAGGCACCTCTCATCATACCCATCTCTGGCGTTTGGGTAGCTTTGACCAAACGACTCTTTGCAGGCGCAGCTTGACAGATACGAGGAGGCTGGGCAGCGGTTAACAGCTCGACACGTGGTGGTGTTGCGCAGTGCCAGTCGCGTTGCCAGTATGTATTAGTCTGTTGGGGATGGCCCCCATCCTAAATCGCTCGCGTTTGAAGGCAGCACGGGAAGAGGAGAGAAGAGCCGCAGAAGAGGTGACTGCATGCGATCATCAAGGGCAACAGTGGGGGGATCTACTGACACTGATCCAAGATGCTTCAAGATTTTCTTTTTGGTATCCTAGCACTTGTAGGATCACGCTAGAAGGCCCATGTCTCTGGAATTTGTGGGTTGAAGAAACTGTATCAGGGCTTTTAGCTTAGGGTATGCCATGCAACGCCATGCAAGTTTTCCGATACTGTGCTGTTTTCATGGTCAGTACATTTGACAGGGAAGTAGAAGTTGTTGAATGACCATTTACTAAATTTTGAGTTGTTCTGTTGGCATCTGTTTGCAAGGTCCTTTTCCCTCCTTTTGTTCCCAGACTCATTGCGTAGATGCCATACAGGCAAGAGTTGAAGAAGAGCGAAGAAAGTGGGCAGAGGAGGCCGGGCATGGATCACAAGGACGCGATAAAGAAGAGTGAAGTTTTTCCAAACACCAAACTGGAGCTTATTTTAGTCAACAACATGTTGATCAACATGAACTCTGCTTATTTTCCAGCAGGGCAAACCCCTGGACGCCCCGGCAAAAAAAAAACAAACTGGAGCTTATCATTTGTGAAGCTGCAGCTTTCGCACCTGGGCTCATGAGTTGACTTCCTTCCTGTTTCTGATGGGATCGGCAGCAAAGGAAGTCATCCGATGAAGTCCCCACGTATGGTGTGAAACCTTCGGGTGGCGTTGCATGCTCAACGAAGGGCAGCTCAGTTGCGCTGCAGCAGGCGCTCCAGCACAGCCCACCCACGCCTTCGATTTCTTCAGATCCTGAGATCGTCCCGGAACTGCCGGAGGGCCCGTGGCTCGGCACAGCCTCCGACGTTGGCTTCGGATCCGATGAAGTCAGGGGATGACAGGGCATGGTGGTGATTTTGGAGCGACCCAGCAGCCAGTTCGACCACAAAAATCGGACGATTTACCATAGTTTACCCTGAAAGTAGGATCTCCCATTAATCCATATCACTTGTTAGAGAATCCCCGGGATCCCACCACGATCATCAAGACAATGATTGATCATTTTGGGCATAGATAGAACATCATAAAAAACCGCCGTCGTCGTCGTCGTCGTCATCATCACCAAAATGACAATATGTGAAAACGAGATGCTATCAGTGTAATTGGTCATGTCATGGTCATAGAAGGGATCAACGATTATGATGATGATGATGTATCATGATGATGATGATGATGATGATGATGATGATGATGATGCTGATGCTGATGCTGATGGTGATGCTGATGGGGATGCTGATGATTGTCATTCGAAACAATTCCGGAATAGGTGCTAGTGGTCATGTTTGTACCTGAATTTTGGTGTGGTGCGGTGAACATGGTTACGAATTGTGATGATTTCTGTTCTGACTATCTTTTGGCAATGTGCTTGTGCTTTTTATTTTGTTTTTTCAAATTTAAAGAGATAGTCAGAAGCACACGCACATTGCCACAATTTACAATTTCAGATAAATGGTTTATTTTTTCAAATTTACTTGTGTTTTTATCATGATCATGGTGTTGCTGGATGTCCTCATGTGGATCCCGCCCATATGAACACGTTCAAATCCGACTCTGGCCATGAAGCAACCATCACGGATAACCTTTGGTTACCATTCAACGACATGATTTCAATTCAAAAATACCATTCAAAAACCTGCGTTTGTTGGTTATTACATGTTGTTCCGTTAATTGCAAACGCACACGATCACCGTTCAAAAATACCTTTCAGAAACCTGAGTTTGCTGTGTATTATTTGTTGCTATCATCAATTTATCAATCAAAAGCCAACAAAAAACCTAGGTTTGTTTCTTATCAATCCTATGTGTGCTGGTTATTACAGCCCATTTGTCGCTACAACCATCATGACAACCCTCAGGTTAACCACCACTGTAACCATCAATTTAACGATCATGATAACCATCACTATAATCATCACGATGACCACCACTGCAACCATCAATCTAACCACGATTGTAACCATCAATTTAACCATCAGGATAACCATCACTAAAACCATCGGGATAACCACCACTGCAACCATGAATCTAACCATCAGGATAACCATCACTATAACCATCGCGATAACCACCACTGCAACCATCAATCTAACCACCAGTGTAAGCATCACTATAACCATCATGCTAGCCATTATGATACCCATCATTGAACAACATGGGTGTTTCTCAAAATAGGGGTACCCCCCAAATCATCAAACCAACCATTTTTGGGGCCCCCTATTCTGAGAAACCACCACATTTGTGACCACCAATTTGCCCTTCATTTGCCTTTCAGGGACTTTTTGACGGAGAAGTTCTGTTCCCTTTGCGAGCTGGAGCCTGGCACGGTGCGCGGTGCCCGTTGTGGTTGCCCGGTTGCCTTCCGGGTGCCTTCGTATCGGAAGGCTGACAAGGATCAACAGGGGATATAAAGGGATTAAGAAGGATTAACAGGGGATAATGGTAGTTAATTTGGTAGTTTCTCAAGTCACAGGGAAACATAATGGGTCAATAGGGATAAACAGGAGATAATCGCCAACAATAATGGTTAAACAACTATTTTGTCATGCTTTCTCAAGTCAGTTTGGGGTACCCCCAGCTATCATCCCATATAAGCCGTGTGTTAATAATAAACCAATCATTTTTGGATATGTGCCAAGCCATCGGGCAACCGTTATAACCCACTAGAAAATAATTCCTTTACGAACAGAAACCATTGGCTTTGGGGGTGCCACTATTTTAGCACATACCCGGTTGAGGGAATGAGATGCAAAAATTCTTTTCCACCATGAAGATTCAAGCATCGGAGTGGGATGCCAAAATAATAGTTAAAGAATTAAACAACTCTAAAGTTTTTTTTGGTATTATTTTTCAAAGGGCTCCATTGTAAAAGTGGGAGGGCTCAACGGGACCATTTGTTTATTCGGATTTCATGATTCAAGGGCACCATCCGAATGTCGTACCTCGAGTAGGTCCGAGTGGAGATGAGAGGATGCGACTGCAGCAGCCTTGTATGCCAAGGGTGCTTTAAGGCCTGGTGGTTTCAGGATTTCCAGCATTGGTTTGTTGGGAGCTAGGCCAGAGTCAGGATGCCCAGCGCTAGCGTTTTAAAGGCCCTTTCAAGGAGGAACTACCAGGAGGGTTCTAACATGTTCTAAGCAAATTCTAGTTTCCACACTTGGAGGGTTTGTGTTTCGTTTGGGGGTCGAGGTTTGCAGTGGTGACAGTGGAAAGGTCCGCAGTACTCCAACTCGTGAGCCTTTATGCTGGTCCGGTTTTTTGAGTTGTGCCATGTCAGTCCCAGACATTTGTGGTGCCGTTTTCCCTGCAGGGTTGGGCCTGTTGAGACAACAACATGTATCACATTTGCAAGACGAGTAGGATGAAAAGCCATTCATATCAAAATTGCCCAACTTGTTCCGCATTGGGGACCACTACGCACTAGTGTGATCGGCTGACAGCTGCACATCCCAATACTTGGGATACATCAGGATACAGCAACGGCAAAGAGAATCAGCAACAACAGCCCCAACCACCACCAACAGCCACCACTCTGCCCAACGACAACTGGTTGGTTTGGCATCATGCAGGTTGCCACGGACCGGGTCCTGAACGCATACCCAGAGCTCCGTCTTGCCCCGGGGTCTCCAGGATGCTCACGATCGCCCATGTACGCGTTGCAACGGCAGCTTCTGAGGCGTAACTCGTCGGAACAACGAAAAAGCAGCGGAACTTCTGCAGGGATGTAACCGGGAGTCATTGCTGGGCAGATTTCACGTACGCAAGCAGTGTAGCGAAAGTATGTGAAACGCCATATGATGCAATGCACTTCGTAATATGGTGTGGAATAAACATTGATGTAATGCAATGCAATGTACGCTGTGCATGAGATGTTTTTTGTCGGATGTAATTTGCATGTGTGTTTCCCACAATGGCCATTGCGGTGTACTCACCTATGTTAATATGCATGCATGCATGTATGTAATGTAACGTAATGTAATGTGATTTAATGCAATTTAATGTAGTGTAATGTAATGTAATGAAACTATGTAATGTAAAGTAATGTAGTGTAATGTAATGTAATGCAGTGTCATGTCATGTCATTTCATGTCATGTCATGCCATGTCATATGTCATGTCATATGTCACATGTCATGTCATATGTCACATGTCATGTCATATGTCAAATGTCATGTCATGTCATACCATCTGTCATGCCATACCATCTGTCATGTCATGTCATACCGTATGTCATTCCATACCATATATCATATCATATCACATGCCATGTCATGCCATGCCATGCCATGCCATGCCATGCCATGTGTCATGTCATATGTCATATATGTCATATGTCATGTCACATCACGGGACGTCTTGTCGTGTCATGGCATGGCATATGTCATGTCATGTCATGTCATATGTCATGTCATGTATGTATGCATCAATGCACTTTTTATGTTATGATGGGATGGATGGGTGACTGTCCATGGGCAGCCGGGGCTTCAGTGCTTTCAGCCGGGTGGGTACTTGTCAGGTACTTTACGATTTTTTGATGGCTAGTGGTGGTTTCAGTAATTCTATAGTTGTTAGTGCCAATGAGTCAATGATGGGTTAGTTCTGAGGACTTTATCTTGGGTTTGTCTATGAATGGTGTCACTGTTTGCCAAGAGTGACTTGGATTACAAAGTTGAAAAAACATTTGGGACAAGTCCCAACTGCCGTAGATGACATAGCATGCATGCAGACCTCGTCCACAGAACGTGGTACCATGATGGTAGTCAGCTGGTAGACTGAACCAGCTGAACCAATGTCACCGAGGCTTTCAGCCTCTGACAAGGAGCAAGGGATGGAAGAGGGGCATCTCAGTGCGTGAAGCTCAACTTTGGTAGAATGATTAACGATCATGGGATATCATTGGTATGATGGTGGACTCGCTATTCTAACCTCAAGTCTAGCCGGAAGTGCGGCCCTGTGGATTTGGCAAGCAAAGTTGTGGGCAGACAGGGTTGCTTTCGGGTTGGTGTTGTATAGGGTGGTGTCAACGTTCACCTGAAGTTGCACCCACAAGTGATGCTACGTCAGTCATGGGGGGTTGGGGTATGTTGGGCGGGGGGGTGTCAGCCTCCACTAGTGGGACTCATGGAAACAGTTTGCGCCAAAAGAGTTGTGCAACAAGCATACATACATGTATTGTGATTTGCACGAATCCATTCGCGATTGCTGAGTCACATGTGGTCATGTTGAACCAGCCACCGGCCTGCAAGCTGTTGCAGCGCCATCATCTTGCAATCCTCTTGTTCCCAGGCGTTGCCATGATTCACGGAACTAATTTAACCATGCTTAATCAACCGGTGTTCGCCATGTGAAAATGCCGACAAGGTGTTTTTACATTTCCATCAGACTTGTTTACATATGTTTACATGCTTTCCAAGTTGTTGAGATAGCCAATAGTGATGAATAAACTACAGTATATCTAGTTGATGGTTGTTATATGTTGTTATGATGCCAGTGCTTGCCATGTTTTTCGAGCAATGACGAGAGCCAAGGAACCATCGCCGTGGGGACCCGGTCCAGGTGGCCCAGCGGCGTGAGCAAATGCAGTTTCGACGCGCAGACCACGGCGCAGTTGACTACGTTTCGCCCGTATCTCTCGGACCATGCTAGCTATCTTTATGTATACATATGCTTCATGGACTGTATACACTTTGTACTACACTTTGTGTATCTTTATGTAGCGCGGTATGGTGTTTCCATGTGTGAAAAAAATATTTTCAATTCCAACTTGGACGCTCGAAGGGCACAAAAGCAAGAAAGCATTTACTGAAGTGGCAGTGTTCTGGATCACCCTGAACCGGACAGTCCTCACAAGTGCCATCATCGTGAAGCGGGCAGTTTTCATGACAAATCGAAGCCAGTTTTCTTGGCTTGTTGTTTCTGTTTGTTCCGATTTGCTCTGCAGCGTGGTGTGCAACTTGATTGTTCAGGAGCTTGGCCTGTACATAATTGGGCTCCTCACAAGCTAATCGAGCTTCACACAGTGATTGGTTCATCTTAATCATACCGAGTAGCACCACTGGTATGTTAATGCAATGTGGCTCGAGACACTGCGATGGCCCCATTCATGACCAGGTGGGAAGATCACAGCCCGCTTGCTGAATTCTGGTTATTTCGTGTTCAAATTTCTTGTTTGTCCTTTCGCTTGGCAACCGGCGGTCACGAGCCATTGCTAGATTGGGACGTTGGTTCCCAATAGACTTTCTCTGCTTCGAACGCTCCAGACATGTGGGGCTAGCTGGTGCACACCGCCTCCAACCCAAGGTCTCCAGAGATGGACTGCTAGAGTCTCCTGGAGAAAAGCGTTGTCCCGGCTTCAGAGTTGCCATCCGCCCTGATTCGCTGGCAGAGAAAAGCCAAGCCTTGATGCTGGGGCTGGTGCTTTGCCCGTTGCGGATCTTGTGGGTATGAAGAGTCTGACAGGACCCTTTTGTTGGACTCCCTACCCAGATGTACTAGTCCATCATCAGTGACAGGTAGAACATGCACTTTTTTCCACCTGGCAGTTTGAGTATACGGGTATATACAGGTGCAAGATCCCGCTCGTGATCTTGCTGGACTTGTCTTTAAGAGGGCCTCAAGTAAGCAGTGTAGACAACAAGCTAAAACCAGTGGACAAACAAATTAAATATATGACAGATAACTGCTCTGGATTGAGCAGGTATAACATGCTATATTCATCCATAGATTCGTAGATCGAATGAATATCCCCCATGTTTTTGATGTACCGAGCTTGGGGATGATGCAACTGATATTCAGCTGCTTCAGGAAGCCCCGGTTGATCAGCTGGTGAATCCCAGCACTGGCAATCCAACCATAGGTGTTACCTGCATGTGATTTGCCTTAAGCTGTGAGTTGGTCAATGATGGTGACATGCGAGTTGGCTTGGTGATTTTTGATGATTTTGATAGTTGAATGTCGTCGACGACTCTTTCCATCGTTAGTTTCGCTCCTTGCCGACCATCAATTGCAACGATGGAAAGCATTGTAAAGCAGTGTAATCACCTCATCATGGGTCGCCCGGGTAAAGCCAAGCACAGTTGAACCATTTCTTGGGGCCTGGAAGAGAAACGCCGGGTTCCCCGCAGCGTTATTTTGAGGCTCAGGGCACTTGGCGGAGCTTCGCCGACGAACTCCGAATCCGGTAGGATCGCCCCCCTGTGACCACCTGTTGCAGAGGGCCATGACGTTGCCGTCATCATCTGCGTGTGCAAAGGTAAGAGTGAAACATGGACGCATTATTTGCTGAGGAGTACGGGACTGATCTACACTGTGATGATCATTGCAAATTTGGTGCCATTGAATTCTCAGATGGATGCAGTGATGCAAATTTGGTGATAAGTGGACGAATTCAAGCATTTTGATGGCACTGCTTGACACGTGTTGACACCATTTCCCTCCAAATCCATTCATGCCTGAGAGCAGACATCAGCACACCAGCTGGAATTGTTGGATGCCATCTGTGGAGCGTGCCTGGATGACCACGAACGAAACGGGGGACCTCCAAATAGATCGGCGAGGGCTACAGGTCGCGACCCAATTCTCATGTTCTGCCCACAAATTTGAGGAGCTTGTTTTGCCACATTCAGGACTTATAGCCAATACTGTAAATAGTCATCAATTGTGCACGGTGTAGAATTTCAGATGATCATGGACATGGCCGTAGGCTTGGGACATAGGTGCTGCAAGACCTTGATAAACCTTGTGCAAATCTCGATTTAGTTAAGGAGATCCTCAAACATTTCAGTTGTACTCAAACCCATCAGGCCTATTCTCACTTAAGGAATGTTAAGGAGTGATTTTTACCGTTCTTGGTTGTGCTTAGCATCTCATGCGTGTTGATTTTGGGTCCTGCAATGAATCCGTTACGGAGGCATGCTGTAAGCTACATCACTCCAATGGTGATCTATATGCTGGGTCTTTTCCTGCATTGGCTCCCAAACGGTTTGCTTTTTGTGGTTTCGGTAGCGTTGAAGAAACAACAATAATTGAGGATTATAGGGGATGATTAAGAAAAATAACATTGATAGGGGATAATAGGGGGATAACAGGGTGATTACATTCAACCCCTTATTCTCCCTATGATCCACTATTAACAATTAACAACTATCAACCATCAACTAGTGTAACAAATAGCAAAATGATGGTGGTGATTTAAGTGTTGAGGATGGTGCCATGGGTTGCACAAAACTGTGGGCTACCACCGTCAAGAGCTGGATTCGGCGAAAATTTTGTTGGGGATAAGGACCAGCTGCTGGACAGGTTGCCACCATTGGTAAAGGGATGCCAGTGGCGATTATTACTCAAAAATGGTTCTCAAGAGTGGGAATGAAGATGTTGTATCTATGTTGTCTATGCTTACGGTCGTTGTAACCAGAAGTATCGAGATAAGAATTGTTGATATATTGGTTACCACCAATCATGGTGAATGACCACCGGAGATAATGACCAAGAATGAAATTAAAAAAGTCTCATCATATCGCAGCTTACCCTTCCAGTCAGCTATATCATATAGCAGGTACCGTAGCCAGCTGGTTTCCACCATTGTTGTAACTGGGGTAGGCTACTTATTATAGGTTGGTAACTGGAAGGGTAGGGATAGCTTAGCTTCGATTCTTGGTCTTCAGTACCCCCTGTGGAGTACCTCCATCGCGCCTGGGGCGTCACGTGTGCTCAGGGTGAACACCTTCATTGAATCTCGGTGACGTTCGCGAGTTGCGATACGGGAGTGCCATGGAGTGCCTGTTTCAAGCTGTTCATAGGTTTAGTGGTTAGTGGATACCTAGCAATAGACAGCGTTAATAATGGTTAATGGTCTCATCAGTGGAGATGGTAATGGAGAATGGGAGAGAGAATGGGAGAATTGTTAATGGTTAGTTCATGGCCCATGCATGGCTACAGAGTGAGCTGCTCTCTGGTTCCTTAATCTGGAAAAAGAAGAAGTTGGAGGACCTACAACAAAAGACAATGGAACATGTCCCAGATGGCTTGCCCTTGATCAGACCTGGCAACTCGTTGGTTGTCCCACTTGCGCACTTGCAATGATGGCGGCACAGGGTTCCACGTTGCCCACGTAGTGACTTAGTGTGCAGTACTTGGTTGGCAACTGAGACCTGTTGAAACACATTGAAACTACAGAAATCACAAAGCCTTGGAACTACTTCACGGGGATCAGCCCAAGTCGCAGGGTGGGCAGTTCATGGGGCGTCCCTGAACCCGACATGTTTGCACGATCGATCGTGACTTGGAGCACCCACTTTTGCCGAGTTTGTTTCGGGCCATGTTTTCATTTGGGGCAGTCCTTATCCCCCACTTGACTACCAGCCATGCATCGGCCAAATGCATCAAAATGCAAGCTTTTGCCATGGGGTCGTCACGTTGTGGGGGCTGGGAGCACGAGGATGTGGAAACATCAGACGATGAGGAGCAGGGACGATCGGGGAAGGGAGCAACAATTCGCCGTGAGATTGCACCTGCTGTTGTTGCTATATAGGGGTGCTCAAACTTGGGGAGCCCAAAAATGGATGAAGATTGGATTTTTTGGGGTCCCCTAGTGCAAGAAACCACCCTGTCGTTGCTAACTATGCACCTATCATGTAATCCTAGGTGTTCCTCTCACGAGATTGCACCCTATGTTGCCTACCTATCCCAGTGTGACCAATCCTTCCGCAGGACAGTGAGCGTGTCTCACCCATAAAGACCGAGCCCGCACGAGTAACCTTTGCAGGTTGGGGGTGTGAAGTTGGTGATGCTTATTGGTACTTATTGGTGTTCAATGTTGTTGGCCTCTTTCAGGCATGCCCTTAGGTTTTTGACGTCTTTGGGTATCGTGGGAACCCCACTTAACCACTGAAAGTTAGACTTTTAGCAGGGGATCAGACAGCCACTCAGTAATGTTGTTGGTAGGTGATGGTTAATTGCTGATTAATCAGGGTCGACAAATCGAATAGTGATGGTTTGATCTTATTGGTTTGGCTTCTTACGCGCCAAACTGCCGTTACGCCTCTAGATCAAGGCTTTGCCTGTAGTCATGGAACTTCCTGGAACCTGTGGGAAGCAGGATCCCGAAGATGATAGGCGTGCATACGTGTACAACATGCCCGGCCAAAGACAGGACATGAATTGCAGATATAAGTGATATAATGATATGCATTCAATGGCAACCGGCATTCGCGATTATTAGATTGTTCGACTGGGCTGGATTGCTTGATGGAAAATTCTATACAAAATCATGCTTCTCATCCCGAACCGAATAGAAGGTTTCCTGGTAAATTTCCCACTCACCATCCACCCGCCATTTTTGCAACTGACCCACGCCAGCACATTTCCTTGAACAGATTTGGACTCAGAGCTTTGCAACGGCTACGTTCCGGCGCCGGCTCCAACGAAGGAGGGACTTGGGAGCGGCAGGGTCGGATGATAAGGCAGCACATGGAAGGGGGGCAATCTATGGATGACAGGGTTGGTAGTTTCTAGTGGCAAAGATGGGAATATCAATTTGGATGGGAAATCTCCGGAATCATTACCCGGTTGTGTGCTCAGTCCTTTGCAGAGCGCCTGGACTCATTTCGGGCAAACCCACAGGACGCCCTAGCAAAAACACATGAAATCTAAACCAACAATGCCTCGCAGCTCTATCACAACAATGCCTCGCAGCTCTATCACAACACCGGGACCATTTCAGCAGCAACCCCTGGAAAAAGACCCCCTTGAGAAACCCTCTTGATTTTGGCTGTGCCATTCGTGTGCGCCGTGGCCTGCCCCAACTATAGGAACCATGAATCATGTGGCAGTGACTCAGTTTTTCCCAGTCAAACTGGTCATGTCTAGTCTCAGTGATCCCATGGCGATTTGAGGAGGAGGCTGCACAGTGGGGCCTTTCCAAGACCGAAGGGAGAGAAGTGCCATGTCTCCTGGGTCAACCTCATGGTGTAGCTTGGCAGTTGTCAGTGGTGGATTCGCATGGTTTCAGAGGAGTTATAATGCATTATCTGGCCATTGGTTGGACGGGAGGGATGAGCTTCGCCAGGGGTATCGCGCTCTACCTTTCTAATGGGGGAGCCAAGAGGCATTACTTGTCTAGAGTCTAGAGATGATACTACCATACCGCCCCAAAAAAATAATTGCCAGGAATTATGATGAGACTTGCTATGGTTGTACCCAGCCATGCCTTTCGAAAGAGCCGTTTTTACTGCGACCATTCACTGCGGTTGATCAGGTGTGGGGGCAAGGCTTGAAGCTGTTCATAAACCTTGGGGGCACCTGGTGCTGCGATGGCCGATCCAAAGAAGCTGCCAACAACTGCCACAGTTGGGTTGCACCAAAGCACGGTTGGATCCAGACAACTGATGCACTTTTGAAGAGATAGGTGGATGACTATGCAGGGAGATAGATGTATCGGTAGATGCCAAGATTACATGGAGATCAGATAGGCATCGGTATATTGTATGCTGTATGCCGATGCAATTTGGATAAGATAGGATGATCTCCAGCTATTGTCGATGAACTTGTTTGCTGCTCAGTTCGCGAAGCAAACCATTGAGAATTTGCATTAAACCTAGCTTTCAAGGCAGTTCAGCTGCAGTGAAAGGTTGGTTTTCTGCAGGCTTTGGTCAGATAGGTCCAGGTCCAAGAGCCCCAAGAACTCTTGTAACATCCAACAGCAGCTCCTTGTTTAGCAGGGTGTTGGGCCCTGGTGCTGCACCTGCCGGCTTCCATTGATTGACCATATACAGTGGTCAGATGTTTGGCCAAATGTTGGTACATTCGGACCTGTCCAGAGGTGTTCCCTGAAATTGACCGTGCAATTTTCGGGTGGATTCTGGCTGCCGAAGGAAGCCCAAATGGACCTGAGGTAAAAGTCACGGTGAAGAATACCTTCATAGATATTGAGCCAGATGGAGAAGGAACCTGCTGAGCGGGGTGGCTGGCGTGGACGGCAAGTGCTAGTGATCATCACAGGGAGTACTACTCTATGCTGTTTGCAGGTTATTTTGCTTATGTTTCTGCTTGGCTAGTATTCAGAAGCTTATTTGGCGATTCACACCCCGGCAGTTCAGCTAGTTGATTGTCAATTAGGGTTTGTGAATCATCGCAATCATGGTAGTTGGTTCTTGGTGACATCCCACCATGCTGTTAGCGGTTGATTGGTCATATCAGTCCAGGACGTGGTTATACCCTTGTTGTTGTGCCGTGTTGTTGGTGATGTTGTGTTGATCATTGTAAGTGCTGGTTCAGCTAGCAGCTAGTTGATAGCTATTCTAGGGTGTTCTTGATCATTATAATCATTACCATCAAGAATGATCAACATGCTCTTAAGAGAATTCTCAACAGATGCGTGCAATCCTAAACCGCTCTATCACCATGCCATCGATCCTTCCCATCCAATCATCCATGGAATGTTACGCTGCTGGATGTGCAACGTTGGTTCTGGCTTGGGAGGGTTGGATGTGCTACCTGGCTGGTGTGCAGTGCAATCCCGCTGCTCGATGCGCAACGTTGGCAGTGATCCTTGGTGGCTGTCAGCCATGCCTGGTCAGCGATGGCGATAACTTTGATGCTGGTTGGGTTGATGGTGGGCTCGTAGCATGATGATTAGTAGTTGTCAATTGGCCATGTTCATACATGGTGAACGGATTCAGGAGGCATTACTACATGATTTATTTGGTAATAGCTCACATACTTAATTACTAGTCTGGCAAATGAAGACTGATGGTAATATGGTCGATAGCGGCCAATTAGCCTTTTGCAGATCACGCTGGTTATGGAAAATCACCACTAGAGAGCCCTTGGGTTGCAATTTGCCTGGCAATCCTATGATTATAAATGAGCCCATGGCATTCTAAAACAAGACGTATGACCATGCAATACTAATACTTGCAAGGAAGATGGCTCCGTTGACAGGTCCTGGGTTTTGATATCCAGTTTGGTTGAGCATCACTTTAGGCCACAGCCCTAGGGTTCATTTGCGAGCTGTGCAATCTCTTGCGCCGCTGTGCCTTCAGGGGATGATGAGTATGAAGAGGGCCAAGTGATCTTCAACAAAATCAAGTCAGAGCCTGTTTCTGGGCACAGTTTTCAGGGCTGGGACCTGTCCCCATCAAGGTGCTGCTTTGCAAAGGGGTCCCTACTCAGGCGACGGATGAACATAGCAACATCACACACGACTGCTGCGGATATGTTAGATACATGCTGCATACCGAATCGCACAAGTTCATACATACATACATGCATACATGCATACATGCATACATGCATACATGCACACATGCATACATGCATACATGCATACATGCATACATGCATACATGCATACATGCATACATGCATACATGCATACATGCATACATGCATACATGCATACATGCATACATACATACATACATACATACATACATACATACATACAGATAGATAGATAGATAGATATATATAGATAGATATAGGCCTTCTCGCACATAGGCACCATTGTATACAGATGTTTGTGCACAAGGCCATGGGCCCAAGCTGAAAAGGATGCATGTGCCAAGTGAGCGTCCCACGATCTTTCATGATAGTGAATGGTGGTTAATAGTGGTCGACGAGGATGGTATATAAGTGCAAGGATGGCAAATGTAAGTGAAATATGTGTGATGATGGTCATTGAACATGCCCATGTTTGCATGGGTGCTGATAAACCCAGGGCACCAATCGACGCTTGGACCCAATCCTTTGACGATCCTGGAGACACATGGATGGGGCTCACAAACCATTGCAGCTAGCAACCGATGGTGCCCATTTATGCCTATGCAAAGATGTTGGTCCATGTCATGAGGTCAGCCTGCACCACATTTCAACTTGGGTTTCAACTGCAAGGTTACACACAGGGCTTAATATCATCGATGGTGACCTAAACGGATGATATCGCGTGATCAGATGTTGAGAATATGGATGTAGAATGATGTCGGTGGGTACTATGTGGTACTGCCATGTAGTGCCATGGCTTTCCAGCAACTCATGGACCGGCGTTGCGCCAACGGTAACGGAGCCCAGGTTCATCCCACGCCACTCTCGCCAGAGGGCGAAGTGCAACGACGCATGTTCCGGGCACTTCCCACGCAACAGGACTCGAGACGTGGGAGGATGGGAGGTCTCAGTATAGCGCTAATGACGCTGAAAACTCTTAGCATGAACGGGAGCAGGAGAGTGTGCACGTCGGGGGCTGTGGAGATCGAACATCTATACAATGCATCATGTCTTTGTTGAATTCATATGCTCACAATTGAAAACAGTACACGTGTAGGTCCAACATGGATCGACGAACCAACTAATTCAATTGAGTGGAAAAGAATTAAACGTAACCACCAGGGCGGTGTCCGTGTGGATGGGGGCTGCACAGGAGGAGGAAGAGGAAGAGTGCCAACTGGGCGTAGGTACTGAGGGCTGTTGTGTCGCCAGTGTGGTTATCCACCAGCTACCTTTGCCTAAGAAGATGATGGGTTGGCAACGGTCACAGGTGTCATAAGTGGTGGATGAATGGATATGAATGGTATACTGGCAAAAGTTAAGCCCCGGTTGAAAATGAAGGGTACCAGAAGATGATGGCTCTTGTTGGTAGGGAACGCCTTAAAGTACTCCGGTCATGGGTGGATTTCACTATGCGGGCCTGGCTCACCTCATCAAGTGTCATCAGGTTGTGGGCATTGTAGGTCCTTGCTCAGTGGCTCCTAGCTGATTCATTTGGGACCGGCTCCATTGTAGGGTCTTTGCCAAGCAGTAGAAACAAACCACAATAGGACTGATGGAACTTGGACACCGCATGGAGATGCATGAAGTGTATCACCCGCGTTTCTCCCTGGTGCAATTGCTTTGAAGTAAACAAGCAGTGATCAGTGGCCATTTCATGTCGCTTTGACACTTTTGCGGGATCTCCGGGCGATCAAATGTATGGTGTGTGTGTTCCTTCAAGGCACAGGAAGAGGTCCATCGATAACCTTTTGGAAGGAATGCTGCCCAGGGCACCAAGATCATGAGATCTTGATTTCGGAAACCCGTAGCTCAGGCTTCGAAACCCACAATGATGTTGAGGTTCTTTGCAGTCCTTTTTTGCACCCGCTTGGGAAGCAAGATACCATGATTTTCAAGACTTATGTTTGTGATTTATGGAACTTTGTGTAGGCTATAAACTTGCATACCAGATCAAGCGCGGCAAGTGGTCTCACGAGTCAGCTTGGCCCTCCACAGCACTGCACAGTAAGTAGCATGTATCTTTGGATGATCCCACGTTGGGCAACTGGTGAACGTAAGGATGGGGGTTATGACTACCATAAGTTGTTATACAGTTGAATGGTTTGCAACGATGGTCACTAACCCAATATGCCCATAGCTATACCATGGAAATGGCTTGGAACCCCACGGTTAAGGATTCGCAAGGCTTCCCCCAGCAGGTAGCAGTTCCTTTGAGCGAGCGGCTGCGTCACTGGGAGTGGCACCTTGGCTCTGACAGTCGCCCATGGTGGTTGATGGTGGCTGATGGTGGCTGACGGATGTGAACGGTGATTAATGTTGGTTATTTAGTGGTTAATCGTGGTCACTGGTGGTATAAATTGTGCTTCATCCATGGTGGTAAATAGTGGTCAATACAGTAGTGGTTAATCGTGTTTGAGAGACTGTGTCTTTATGATTTTGCTGTTGCTTTTACTGATGTAGGATTGATCAAGGTCGACCATGATCAGTACGGGGTGAGGATGGCTAGCTGCTGGTTTTGAACATTTTGTGGTGTCATCCCCACCCTGACTATTTGACGGTTGCAACCACAATCCCAAACATGTTGAACCACCCTGCTGTTTTGTAAATGTGTCGTAATTACGGGTGTTTGTGTGCATGTGTGTATGTTTGCAGTGATACAATGTATGTAAACATGTAAATATGTTTATGTATAAGAAAAAATATATACAGTATATATTTATGTTTATTTTTGTTTTTATGTTTTTATATATGTATTTTTTTATATATAAAAATATATCTATATACATACATACACAATATATCTACTATATGTGCCATTCTTCCTGTGTTCAAAGATATTTTCACTGATTTTCATGCCCTGTGCTCCAGTGTTATTCCGTAGCGCTTTCACGTCGTGCCGCTCCCAGGTCATAGTGCCCCTCCACGAGCGTCAGCCAGAGACTTCGGTGGGCTCCGCTCTACATGGGACGCAGTGCAAGCCCTGCTCCTGGTTTTGGTGCGCCGGGGCGGCGCAGCTGTGCATGTTGCTGGCATTATCCCACGGGTGGACGGCAAATCGCACGACTACAGATGGTTTCAGAGGTGATTTCAGTGTTCCAAATGATTTAGGAGTGTTTAACCACAACTTATCTGGTGGGTGATGCAAAGCATATTCAGAATATTCACATATTTTCACCAACCAGAGATCATTATAGTCACCATCTTATAATGATTTGTCATTAATTGTCCGCTATTAATCCCCTACCAACCCTGTGATTAACATGGATGGTGAGGTCAAGCCATTAAGCGTTGATCGTTTCACGCTGCACCCTCCTGCGGTGGCTGCAGATGACCAACAGGGGATGCCCGGGGATGCGATGTTGGCCATGCTTTGACAGGTGTCATGGTCATAGACCGTAGCAATAGGATTCGTCCAAAAATGGTGTGCCCAGTGCACCCCGGCAAAAGGCGTGGTTTCCCCAGTTGTGATGGCTACGAACTTGGATGGTTAGCACCAGCCCTTGTGGACATGACGTGCTTATGGACACAGCCATGGCAATGAGATACGCCTGTCACAGCCGGCACCGCAGGAGACCCCAGGGATGTTTTAACTCCCGGGACTGCGCGCATTGCCATATGTGCTTGCCGGGTGAGCTGTCCCTTGGTGGGGGATTGCTGGTTGATTGGGGGTCTAGCGGAGGGCACAACTAATATTGTATTAATTTCACTAGACTTCACTCATCTGTTGTGGGCGGCTTATAACTGCAGATGAGGGTTGTAAGCAGTTTCAGAATCATGCCGCGCTGGTTGCAAGGTGAGATTTCCCGTTTGCCACAGCTCCGGTTGGGACCCTGCGGGCATAGCACAAGCCGAGGGGAATCTAGGTCTACTAGGTGCCTAAGTGCTGCTTGCAAGGTATCGATTATCGGTTATTAGTTCTTAGTGCAAGTTGTTGCACTTTCATTCGCGCTTTATGTTAGTTGTGGGACTTGTCCCACTACATCGTTGATTTGATTAGCATCGTATATACTAAGGAAAATAAGATGTTATATGACTGCACGATATGCCGTCATGTATGTGACTTCGCTGTAAGAGCCTTTTACGTCCACTTGCCCTGTTGACCATCCGATTTGCGATCGTTAAGGTAAACACGGACAATTGTTAGACACACAGTTGCCGGCATTGCTGACATCGATTCAAAAACAATACACATGATAATCATGATATATGACAGTGTCCTGTGCTGCGGGGATTGCTACCTAGACAAACAAGTAAGTAGAACATGGAAGTATTCACATGCTCGTGTTCACATGACATGTGCTGACGCCCAGATGGACCGTGGGCCCAGCGATGCACAATGTTTTTTTTGCCGTAACTGTGTCCCTGTGCTTCTGAGCGCCGGGGAGGACCTTGTCAAATACTCGTCTACCGTGTTTACCCGATTTTGCCGGCAACGGCTGGTCTTCCCCGATGTTTGGTAGCAGCATTGATGCGCTTAAGCTTTCTGGAAGCATTGGGTCAGAACGCCTCCTGTGCTCAGGAAAAGGCTAAAAAAGGCAAAGCAACAAGCAATGCGCGCAAAGGCACGCCATCATGAAGAAGCTCCTGGGCATTGATAGAATTGCGGATGTTGACAGCGCATTTCGCTCGGCTCATCTTGGCCCGATACTTTTTACCCTCGCAGGATGTACCTGGAAAGGTGATGGTTGGAGTAGTTGGGAGAGGATCTTCCTAGACAATATATGGCAAACCAACTTCGACCCCCAGAACCCGTGGCTTTTGAAGGACAATTAACTTGCCGGTGGTCATGGACAGGTTGCAAGTGAGGTCATGGTGTATGCATTGACCGCGTATCAAAGCACTTCCACCGCATCCCATGAAATCCCGCTAAGCCAGACTTCGTTGGGAGGGGATTATTGATGAACCTGCCCTTCCCACCACTATGAATCAGGGCACCAAGGTGATTTTTCGGCCTTTTGAGCTTCATGTGTGCCATGGATGTTGGATAGCTTATGGGGACATATGGCTTGTATTTATGGGCACCACCATTTGTTGTTTCCAGCCATATTGCAATATATATTGTTTCAAATTCCATGTCAAAAAATCAACAACAGGCAGTTTCCATACTTTCATTGACCCATTGATTTGGCGAGTCAGGACCGCCTTCTGGAACATCTTGAATCTAATCTCCAGCCGGTCGGTGCTTTCAGCGCCAGTGTTAGCAGGTTGATGCAGACTACCCGGAGAATTGCCAAAATTCCTCGCTGAACTCCATCATTAGATCCCCATCCCTGGCCGTTTCCCCTGTGGCTCAGGTTGCGGTTGCTGTGCCTAGCTGAATCGTTGTTTTTTCGCTGGCTGTGCACCTGCCATCCTTGGGGGTGGTGAGCCGAGTTGCCGTGGGAATCCCAGGAAAGTCGCTGGCAGCTCAGCCAGCGGCCGGCCGGATGTTTTCGGCCACACGGTGGAAATGTTATTTGTACTTGCATGTATTATTTAACAATTAATTTAGATAGATAAAACAAATACATGTATCATGTATGTATAAATGTAGTGTACACACAAGCACACACACACACATATATATATATATATACATGTGTATTTTTTTTTGAATGTGTGCATTTTTTGTACGTATATTTACAGGTTGTTTTCCTTCAGAATCTTCGGAATCCGTTGAACACACCAAAGCACCTATCAGAATCAATGGTTTGATCTGGTGTGCTTGGCAGTCTTTGTCGGTTCGTGATCTGTCTCACTCACATTCACTAACATTGGCTAGTGACACAATTCGACCTTTCCCAGCAAAAGAGAAAAACTACGCTGACAAACTGAGTTATCAGGGGAAACGTTCATAGAGAGAGAGATACAGTATCTTCAGATTAAAAATGAAAGTAAGAATCAACCATGAACTTGTGAACCATCAGAAACCCCTCAACTGACATTTGATGAACAGTCAATAGACTGAGTTGTGATGATAGAACAAATCAATGAATTAACAACTATAACCCTAACAATTAAATGTCAATCAACTATCTAACATAAATAAGTTAACAACTAACTCCAAGAATTAAATGTCAACAAACTATCTAATTTGAGTTGTTATGTTCAGAGACTTGGCACTCGGGACGGCCACGGCCGACAAAAAATGCACAGCCTTTTGTCGCAGCGCGCGCTGAAGGATTCGCGGTGGGCTTGTCCGTCGCCCGTCGACGCCCATGAGGGACTCGGGGATGAATGATGAACGCATGATATTGATTTTGATACTGAATGGTGAACAAATGATCATCATTCATGATTTTGGTGATGTTGATAGATATCATTTACATATGAATAGTTTTATTTTTATTTTTAAATCTATCTATCTGTCTATCTATCTATCTTTCTATGTATTTATTTATTTATCTATTTATAATACATTCTGGATACCGCTTGTCCTGCTTGCACCAGTTCTGTCGATTGGCTGATGGAGAGCGTGTCAGCTTGTCCTCATCATGCTAACAACTTGGTGAAGTCATATCAAAGGCTTCAAATCTCTTTGCTTGAAACTCGCTTTGATGTTGGAAATTGATAAGGTCATGGATGATGTATTTGCTTGTCGTTTGCCCCTGATGAATTGCTGTAAGCATGGGAATCTGAAGAATTATTGTACTTCCTAGAGATTGCTGGGCTATTGGATGTGCCAATTTTGGAACTCTATGTTTACCCACATGTGGCGCCAACCGGTGAGCAATTATGGAATGTTTTTTTTTTTTTCTAGTGGCAGCTTTTGTTTACAGTATTGTCTAGTGAAAATCTTACCCTCAAGAATAGAATGATGTGCAATCATAAGCCCGGAAAGCAAAAAAACATATATATATATATATTAATTATATATATAAAATAGTATTGTATGGTTGTTTCTAAAATAGTACTGCCATGATAACCCTTTTACGAAATACACCTGAAAGTCAGAATGTCCCGTTCACTATCCTGAGAGCAATTTCATCACCATGTATGTGCGCGTAAAAATGTTAATGGCCACGAATCCTTACCAGAACCACTATTATAAAGGCTAGTGTATACCATCAGGGGGCAATGGTAATACCACTATTTGATATGCATTGTCATTGTATTGGACACATAGCAATATTTTTGCCATTACATCTGTTTTTTGGTTACATTGTTATGGTAATTTTTGTAAACACTTTGATCTTTGTATATAGAACGAATATGTTTTATACGCGTGTGTATGTAAATCAAAAGATAAATTTAAGTAGGTATATATATGCACGTTCATTTTTTCAAATGTATCTTATTTATTTACATACACACACAGATTTATATATATATATATATCTGTGTGTTTGTTGTGGTGCTTCGTGGGCAGCACTGTTTTTACAAAATGACGAAGTCGTGGTCATAGAAAATGACAACAGTGTCTTGTGTTTGGGGCTCCCAGGCCCCATCCCACCTGGATGTGCATCCCCACGTGGCAGCTGAGTCATGGTTGTAATACGGGTTATTGCCTACCCTCTAAGGTTTTTCTTCCTATGGTCACATGCACATCCAAGCACGCCCTGGTCATGGTACTTTGCTGGGTGAGCCCCCAGAAGAGTTCCTCTCGAGTGTGCTTCGTTATCGAGCTCCATGGGCGCAGAATGACAGATCCTCTGAGCTCGGTCCACAAGTCGGTCGGGTAGAGGGGGACCTGTCAGGGCACCTCGACATCGGTGGTGAGCTTTTGGCCAAAGAGTAGTCAATGATCATTGATAAGATCAGGGTGTATAGTTAATGCTCATTTGATTGATGGTTGCTTTGGGATTAAGGGTACTGAGTGCGAACGATGATTATGGTTAAGAATGATCATTGACAAGAGCAGGGTTATGGTCAATGATGATTCATTTAGAATCATGATGGTTAAGAATGATTCTAGTGATGGTGAAGAACGAGGAAGTCAAGTATGGCTATGCTCAATGGCGACTCTTCAACCTGGCTTGTGGAGATAGTAGTGCCACTGCGTGGCCTCAAAGTCGGTTGAACTTAGGCCACTTGATCAGGTGGATACTTCAGAATTCGTTTATGATTCGATTCACTTGGCTGCTTGATCATGGCAGATGACGTGGCATGGTCGGCGATGGCTGATGGTTCATGATGGGCAGGCTCAATCAATTCAAAGGTTGGCCGGGGTGAAACTCGTTGATCGGTTTTTGGCTTATTTGTTGTTATAAAAATTAAGACAGGACCCAAAACACGGCGGCTCATCGCTAGCAATGGTCAACAACGGCAATTCACATGGGAACAAGAAGGAAGAATAGCAGAGGATTCGGGTTGTCCAGAATGGGTGAGCCTACAAGATTTGGGTTCGCACTCGAGTTGCAAAAGGAGCGCTTTGGCGACTGATTGCCTGTATTCTTGCTGGTTGGTTCAACTAAGGGGGCGCGATAGATATGGCTGGTTCTTACAACTTGTTTTCAACCATGATCACCCATTCTCGTGAACCATTGATTTGCCATCATTCGTCATTCATCATTACTCGCCTCATGAAGGCATTATCCACCACTTTCAATTTTTGGGTTTGAAACTGTGCAGTCTTTGTGTCTTCTTGAACGGATGTCGATTTTCGGACAGCCTGCAGCTCTTTTAGTGCAGCAGCTGCTCTGCTTTGTGCCAATTGTTTCAACCTAGCCGCGTGAGAAATGCTGTCGGGTGGTGAGTTGATGAACGGGTCGTCCATCGAATTTCGATAGAATTTGGTACCGCTTAGAAACACGGATTGAAATCAATTGATTATTGATTATAATTAGATTGTATCTAAATCATTGACAATGGAGTAAAATTTGTTTGCAGATTTGATCAACGATTTCAATGCGTTTTGGCTTCAGTCATTTGAGTATTGTAGGTATGCCCGCAAGATGTGTAACCACCCCATGTGTGTAGTTGGCTGATGCTTTGCTGTGGTGATCCTGGAGTATTATAAAGTGATTTGGATGCTCAATGCTCGGCCCCCTCCATGTTTTGCAGCAAGGTATGTCCAAACAAAACCCAGGTGCGTTTGAAGCAAGTCCATGCAAGTCCTTCTTGGAGACTTTACAAGAGGAGAGCTTTCGGAGAGGCATTGTTAAGAGGCAAAAACCTGCATCATGTGAGCAGCACAGTTCAGAAGGGTCACTGAAACCCACGCGTCTCATAAGGCGGCTAAGAGCCCAGGCAAAGCCATTTTGGATTGTGACGCCGTGGTCACCAAGTGCTCGCGGAATCACATGACGTCCTTAGCAGCCGTAGCCGTGCGTAATTTGAACCCCCTTTTTTCCCTCCCTGCGGGGCTGCACCTTGCCGTGAAGCTAAAGCCGTCGGCAATGGGGGTCTTCAGTGGCAGTTTGAGCAGATTAGAGGTTTTGTAGTGATTTTAACTAAGTATAGCTATCACGGATAGGTTAGATAATTATTGCTATTTTGTAGTGAAGTGATTTCAACTGTAGGCGGTTTGTATATAGCTTTTTATGTATCGGCTATAGATCCTCAAACACCTGGTGCGCTAGACCCCACCGCCAGCCTGTGCAGCCCTCCCCATGGTGTCCGCTTGAGCTGTGAGCGCTCGAAATTGGATCCACCGTGCAGAAACTGCTTACTTTCGGATGGCCAATAGCTTTACAACCAACCACCAACGGTTTTTGCATGTGTATCATGGCTTCTGGTGTCAAATGTTTCTAAGTAGGTAATGGCTAATTGAGCACAATTCGTCAATGCCACATGTCATATGTGATGGTTGTTGGTGTCAAAGATTGCTATAGCTATAGCTGATTCACCTTCGCTGGGCGGCACTACTCTGTACCAATATTGGGCATGCTGTGAATGTTTTATTGGCGTTTTTGCGGTGTAGGATTTATCACTTGAGTTGGTCACAGAATCGGTTCAGAACTTTACATATCAACGTCTATATCCTTGTAAAGTAAGTACATATTGCAATGATTGTGGTTCTTCATCGGCTTGACCGTTTTTCAATAAACGACAGCTATGTACTGTATCCAATTGCATCCTTCCCAAATGTTGAGTTCTTTGGGGCGGCACCGCCGGACCTTGCGTTGTGAAACTTCTCGTGGATTCATCCCGGCGGACTTGGCCGTCGTTGGGCGTTGGGGCCATGACGGTCCAGACGTTTTGCCGACAGCGGGGAGGGAGCAGTTCCCACTAAGCAGGGGAACTGCTCCTGACATCTCGCAAGTGGGGATGCGTGGAAGGAGATGACCTGACTTGACTTGTGGGCACTAAGATTTTTCATCTAAGATCTATCCTTTGTGATGACCGGGGGTTAACATGGATTAACTAGCTGGGATTTTTCAGAGCCGTTCTCATTGAAATTGTCAGATGGTCAATCTTGACTAATTGTGTGATTAAAACTACTTCTTTGTGATGGGAAAATCGTGGAAGTCTTGGACGTGCTTCGTGAATAGACACTGGCCCGGACTCACAGCTCTTTCATAAGCGTCACGACTCAGATGGGAGGCCGTTGAATGTCGATGGTTGGTGTTTTCCCACTGTTGATGCAGCACTTCGGACCGCAGAAACAAGCCGATTGGCAGCTGAGGGCAAACCACCGCATGCTATAAGACCCTTACATAGTTTATATAGGTATAGGCCTATGTCAATTCTATGCACAATCACAAGTGTGTAAGTTGCATATTATGCAAGCTAACTCCGGTGCTGTATCAGAACCATGTGCCGATGAAACGGTTTGGAAGATTTCTCCTGGGGGCTTGACCAAGGTGCTGAGCTTCATCCAACCCTTCCTTCGCAGCGCATGCCGGTCCTCCTTTCACACAGCCTCGCATGTGAGTGCACCCAGTCCAGTCCATAGGAACTGCGACAACTCCGTTTTTGGCGTTCCGGAAAAGTTCGAGGTGCCACAGAAGCGACCAATCATGACCAATCAATCCCACAACCAGCAGTGCTGATTTGGCAGGGGGGGCCCAATCATGACCAATCAATCCCACAACCAGCAGTGCTGATTTGGCAGCTGGCCACGTCTTCGATGGCAATAAGACGTGGCCAAACTATGAAGAGTGGCAATCGTGGCCGATGAATTGGTATGTAACCTTTGTTTGAAATCAAATGCCCATTGCCTCATGTCGTTAGGTGCCAGGTAAATGATACTTTCAGAGTCACATGCCGCACTATACCATCACTCAGTTGCAACATGACAATGAGAAATGTTGTATTGCCAGCTTTTTTTGACCGAGAGCTACTTTGTGGCTGCAGCCTGGCATTTTTTAACTTCCATGCCCTTGAAAATATATGGGCCAGGTGTACGCACCTGCATGGCATGTTGTTGTTGCGTCCCCCACGTCACTGTACGATCTGCACGTCACACATGAGCTTGTACGGTCCACACTTTCCGGACTTTCCTGTACATGGTTCGGATGGTGCGATATATGGTGCGATATAGGCCTGAGACATTTCACTTTTCGTTCAGGTCGGTCTTTTGGAGTTTGGGCTCAGATCTTAGACAAGCTGGGCCAGACTAGGCAGCCGGATGCATTTGTCCCAAGGCTCCTTGCTGCGGGAGGACACTCTCGGCGGTGAGGTGTCATCCATCGTGGCCAAAGAGCCATACAAGCAGCTCCTGCCAGATCGAGCATCTCCATGGTTCAGAAGGAGCTTCAAGTCCTTTGGAAATAGCCTGGGTCAAGACCATCAGACGGGGGTCATCTATGGAGTGGTCAATTGGATCGTTTGCGTGCCGTCCCTGGTGTCCTATGCTCATATCGTGTTTCCTCAAGCTGTGTTTCGGCCCTACCTACCCATGGTGGTGAAAATCTATTTCCTCAGCTCTGCGGTGATGCAAGTGGTTATGACTGTGCTGTCTGATGTGGAGTTCTCCATTGGGCAAATCCAAGATGTGGGCCTGATCTTCCTGGCCGGCATGGTCCGCAACCTGGTGTCCTGGGGCAAAGAGGATGGCCTGAGCCCGGACGAGCTGATCACCACCAGCATTTGGCAATCCGCCATCAGCACCTGCTTCGTGGGCATGTCTTTGATTGTCATTGGCAAGCTGAAATTGATCCAATATGTGCAGCTGCTTCCTCTGCCTGTGGTGGGGGGCTATTTGGGTTACATTGGCTACTTCTGTTTAGCCGCAGGCCTAGGAATCGGCTCCGGGAAAGAGGTCAACGACCCCAGCAGCCTGTTGCAGCTGTTGGACCCAAAGCTGGCGTTGAAGATGGGCCTTTTGGCAGTGACTGCCCTGGCAATGATCTTGGTTCACTTCAAGGTGGGCGGCTGGGTTGGGGATGCTGATGGATGCTGGCAACTTATTTTTGTGTGAGATGGTTGGTGCCAAGCTCCCAGGATTTACGGGTGTCAGGGGTGAATGCCTGGGGAAGACATGGGAAGACAATGACAAAGAACCAAGGCGGCATCCGAAACGCAAAGCAAGATGAAACGACAAGAAGTGGTATGAAATGACACGTGACGGCGTCATATGGCTGGTGCATATTGAGGGAGCAGGGAGCAAAGTTCCGACGACCCTTCTTCTCAACTTTCCACATTGTATGTATAACCAGGTGTTTGAGTCTGGTTGGCCTTAGTTGTAACCAGGGCGTATTTCAAAGAGCAATCAGTGTTTGATTGAAGTCTTTCTCCTACAGTGTTGCTGGGAGCCTAGTGAAACGTGGGCGAGCCGTCAGTGTGCCTCCACTTCATTTTGCTTCGGGATTTGCTCAGAACAGCCGTTGACTTGTACAATCCCATTTGTTGGCTTTGTGGGGTTCCCTGAAGCCAAACGAATACCACCAACAACAAATTGTCTTTTGATGGCTTATGATCTGAGGCTAAACACTTTTTGGCTATGCCAATGACGCTGCTCCTGCTGCCTATCATCTTCTTCGCATGTGCAGATGCTATATTTGGCCTTTCACTTGAGGATTGCCGAGCACTTGGATTGGTGCCCTACCCTCGTGGAAGCTCTGGAATAGGAGAGATTTTGCAGATCGTGGATTACCATGAGGTGCGCATGACGAACTGCTTGTAAGCAAATCCGCAAATGACAAAAGCTAGTGCTTACATACAGCAAAATCTTTGGCCCATAGTGCAAAATAGTGAGTGCAGGCTTTGTAGTGCTGCAAAATCTTTGGTCCATAATCAGCTAGGCCACTGGTGAATGAAATCTACAAAATCAACAGCTTCAACTTAAGGCATTCAAAAGTGGCGTGCAATTCTATAGGGCTGAGCTTTGGGGAACAGGATCAGCATTCCGAAGGTCCAATGGAGCCTGTTGCCTCGACAGATTGCAAACCTCATTGGCCTCATCATCATCGTGACCTTCGGATCCTCCTTGGATGTTGCAGCCATTCAGGCTGAACTACCGACACGAAAGCTGGACTACAACAAGGAACTCACAGCCATTGGTTGGGGAAACCTTTGCAGCAGTTGCTTGGTGCGAGCGCCAGCGATATGGAATTTCCATGTTGGATTTCCGGATGCTTCGTGGTTTATTGTGAAACATCTGCAAGGGCTTCAAAACAGGGTTTAGTGAACCATGCTGCCTTTTCGGGTCTTTCAAGACTTGTAAGAACTCGGATGTAGCCTTTCTTGTCCTTTGTTCTTTTGAATGGCCGTCCCACCGTTGGATACATGATGGCATAGTGGACAAAGTCGCTGTTTTCGTTTTTGCAGGTGGGTTAACATCTTAAGTTGCTCGGCTCTTGCTCTGCTGAAGTTTACTATTTTGTGGTACCATATGTTACCCCATCTGAGAGAGGCTTCGTTTGCGGTGCCACTGGATCCTACATCTTTTCGCAGACCATTTTCAGTGCCAAGCGTGCGGTGAAGAGCCGTTTCAATGGCTTCGTTGTGGCAGTGGGTGAGTTTTTGCTTTTCGCATTGCCGGTGGACATCCTCCAAGTCTTGCCCAACGCCTATGTGGGTGGCATCATGTGTCTCTTTGGGGTGGACATCATGAACGACTGGTTGTTTCAATCAAGGCTGGTCACAACGGGAGGTTCTGAGGCTCAGAAGAGCTTCCCTTATCATAGTCATAGTCATAGTCATCATAGTCACTATGTGAATGTCCATCACTGAGCGGTTTGAGCTGCTAAGTGGATGTAAGTACATGTAAATGGCATCGGTTGATATTCACAGCCGGATCTACCGTTTTGGTTCCTTACCTGTTGCAATCTGTTCCGCGGGCCTTGGGCCATGGAACCCGGGGGCGGCAGCTGGTTCCTACGTGAGGCACCTGATGTCTCGCGCGGAGTACCTGCTGGTTTGGATCTCTTTCGGGATCACCATGTGGCTCACAGGCATTCAAACCTTCGGCGTCATCGAGGGCATGGCGCTGGGAACAGCTGTGGCCAGCGTCTTCTTCGTGTATCAGTTCGCCAAGGTCCAAGACAAATGGCAGGAAGTGTCCTCAAGATCTTCGGTGGTGAGACCTCCCCAAGAACGACGGCACTTGAATCTAGGCAGTGGATGGTGGTGTTAGTATGCTGGGGTGCCTTGCTGAGCTCTATCAAGATGTGTGAGGGAGAAACTCTGGCAATTGACCAAAACCTTGTGCACTTAGGGATGGCTGAACTTCTTACCGGGAGATGCTGAGAGCAAAGGGGGCCCTCAAGCCAATTAGATCAATATTTGATAGCCTGAACTTGTGTCACCACGCATCCAAGACCACTGCAACAAAGGATTTTTTGTAGACCGTGGGATGGTGCTAGAAAATTCTCACAGCTTCTTTCCTGTCCACAACAGAGAGCTCATCCAACTCAGAGCGATCAGCTTCAGGAACGGAATGTACAACAGCATTCTGGCCATCAGCCTCAATAGCTATGCCTTCTTTGGCACCAGCTTCACTTCTGCGCAGAGCATTGAGGAGGCCGTGAAGGAAAAGAAGGCGCGCTTTGTGTGTCTGGACCTTGGCCGCTTGAGTGGCATGGACTGCACCTTTGCGGATCAAATCCGCTTGCGCCTGGGAAGATGAAACTCTTGGGTCTGGAGCGGCGGTGCAAATGCATGGGGTGTTGATCATTTGAGATAATTTTTCATATTTCTACCTAGCTCAAAATCTACCTGGAACGTACGTCCTCTGATTTTTATATCGAAAAAATGCGCAGGAATCACTTCTGAGGGAGTGCTCATGCAGCACCCCTTTTTGTCAAAAGGACACCTATACAATCCTATACATCATTTTAGGTGAAGTGACACTTGTTTCTATCTTTTTGTTCGATATTTTCCTCATTACCGGGGCATGCAGTATATACGCCTTTTTCATCGGTTGAATCGCCTTGTGTATTCTGCCACATGCTTCAACCCAGGCTGGTTCTCTCTTTGGAACGCGAAGGTGCTCGTGTCTTCCTGTCGTCCTTGCGTTCGAAAACAGCAGAACGGCTCCTGTTGGCACATGGAGTCATTGGCGAAAAGGCGCGCCTCAGAACTGTCGGCAGTGCAGTGACAGCAACTGCAGCTTGAATTAGCTCAGGTGTCTATACGTTCGTTGATCGACGCTTCTGCACATAGCTTCTGGAATTTGCCAACAAATCAAGTTCGAAGTAACTCTGCGCTCAGCTACCAGCAACAAAAACCTCTGTGGGTACTGACTGTTCAATAGACCAACTGCATATTCACAGGTTGGTGGATGGCCATAGCCGGGTAAGCCATGAGGCACGACTCAGCTGATCGCCTCCACCAGGTGCCGGAGCGTCGAGTCTTTGTGACCTTGGATCAAGCCCTGCAGAAGTGTGAGGAGATCATTCTGACTGAGGCAGGCAAGTTGAGAAAGGAGCAGTCGAACGATGAGTGGCTTGGTGGCAGTCGAGCTTCCTGAGATCTTGCCAAGGGTCTGATGCTTTGAAGGCATTGCTTACCATTTCTTACCTGGATTTGGCTTGTCGGCTTGTAGTATTTGATCTTCAATTTAGATTAAAGCTGTGCTTTTGGAGAATCTTTTGGGAGGGGACTAAGGCAGAGTAAGCCGTTGGAAATTCTCGTGCTTGGCTACGCAGGAATTGGACACCAAGAGATGTAGTTTATTATATTTATTATTGGCACGCACATCACATGGGTATGGTGCAAATCCATCTGCAATTCAAAGTGGAGCGATGGTGCAATCGATTCAAGCAAGTCTTGTCGAAAAGGGTAGATGTGGGGCCCGATCAAAACGACAAGAAAAGACATCAGGTCGATTGTAATGACTGCCTTGCTGAAGTGGACATGTAGGGGTGATCTGATCCTGGATTTATGTCCAAAGTGATCCTAAATTTATGCTTCAAGTGATCCCCTTACTTAATCCTCCCATCCAACTGGCCTTCCAAGCAGGATCGGCTTGGAGTGGCCCAGTTGGGTATCGCCACAAATGGGTTGGTTGCATGTTAAGTGGTTTATGTTTTTAAGCAAGTGAGGCCGCAGTGTGGCCACATTCGACTGGTAGGGTTCAGCCTAGACAGTGGGCAAGTCCACTTAAGGCAACCTTATGGATTGGTAAAAGAATCTCTATAATTCTTTACATGACAATTCCCTTCCCTGCAGTACTGGGCCCCTTCTGACGCAACCAAAGTTTTATGGGATGTGATGGAGGTGGCACACCCATTCCCGATCATGATCAGCCCCTACCAACTAACCTTAACATCTCTCAACAGTCAACAGTCAGTATCAACAACTATTGTAGTTGATCAAGTACAGCCACCATCATTATCAGCCATTATCCGACCTCACCATGAATCACGTTTAACATCAGAATGAGCTGGGCATCAGCAAGCACATGATGGCCATCTATGTATGACCCATGGCCCATCGCCATCCAATGCCCCCAGGTGGCCTCTGGACATTTTGCTCCTGGACTACGTGGAAGGCTTTGTGGCGGACAAGTCCCAGGCCACCGTGGCAGCCAAGGCGGCGGCTAAGCGCTTCGAACGAATCGAGTTGAAGCAGAACCAGGTGAGGTGAGCGCGCCGGGCTTGGCTGGGCTGGGCTGGGCTGGGCTTGGCTTGGCTTGGCTTGGCTGGTTGGTTGGTTGCTGGTGAGGCTTGGGGATTCTGAAGCCCATGCGGGATCAACCAATGAGGATAAAACTCAACATGCCGAGTGGCAGTTTGTTGCAATTTCGTTGACCTGGGATGCAATTGCCTGTTTTGTGCCAACATGAGAAAACAAACATCCCTAATGAGGCATACCTATACATCAGGTATGGTTGCTCCAAAGGTGTGCGGTGTACTGGTTGGTTAGTATGAAGAGTTTTGATGCCAGCATTGTAAGCCATTACGTCTCTCGCACCAACTGGAACTAGATGGCAACGGCTATCAGGGATTGACCAGCAAGTACATGAGAAAGTGCATTTTCTGTTCATGCGATGTACGATGTCTCAGTACAAACCTCATTCCAAATATCATCATCATGACTCACAAATCTCACATTATAGAATGTATCATGCTGCAGCCCATTCAGCAGCCCCGCACAATTTGCTTGTGGCCACATTTTCTCCTTCGTTGTCTCTCCGGGCTTCTCTTGTCTTTAATTTGTTGTAGCAGGTGTTTTTCTTGCTGTTTCTGCTGCTGTTGTGGCCGTGGCTACGATCCCTTATTCTTGTTGTTGTTCGTGCTGCTCTTGTTGCTGCTGCTGTTGCGGTTGATTCGTTTTTTCCCTTCTATTTTTGTATTCTATCATTGTTGGCAGTTTCATTTCCAGGATTGAAAATGCAGCCCTGGTATTTTCAATGACCTCATGGTGCATTTTTCATGACTTGGAATGCTGGATCTGTCCCCCCCAAGTTTTTGACTATGTTGAGCTGGGTGATGCCCTTGGCAGGTGCTCTTCCATGGGGAGGAGCGGGTTCTCAGTTGTTGCGACCAGGGGCAGGGGGAGCCAAGGGATTGCCACAATGGCTGATCCACGAAGGCACACCACTGGATGGAGAATCAGCTCCGCTGCCGGCACGACATTGCCATAATTGTTTGCAATGCAGCGGGCGGTAGGGATTTGACAAGCCTTCACTGCGGTGGGAAGGTTGAAGCAACGTGGAAAGAGGATGAAAGAGGTTGGCTTGAAAGGAAGTTGAGAATGAGTGAAGCCCAAGTTGTTGGTAGTGAATGGTAATGGCACCAAACCTCGTACTGCTTGATATTATGGAAGGGAGGGAAGTTTCATCTCCCATGATGTGAAGTGATAGTCCTCCAACAGCCATTGGTTTTGACGGCTTACAGCTGCGAGGACCCTGCGAATGCCATCTTTGTGGTGGCCAAGGGTATCGTTGGAGCATCGTCCAGCTTGGATTTCGCGAAGCAGCTGGGCCATTCCGGAGCTTTGTTGGCATCTCCCCAGCCAGTGCACCGCCCCTCCTTTGAAGAGCAGCAAAACGGTGATTTCCCATACATGGAGGAAAGCACCCAGGAGCACGACCAGCACGGGGTGGGAGCCATTCTCAACGACACCGCCTTCTACTCCAGAAGGACCGCCAGGGGAATGGAAGACCAGCTGGCCTTGCGGGGAGCTGATGGAAGACTGGCCTTGCCGACCTGCTTTGGCTTCTTTTCTATCTAAAACCTGTCTGAAAACAGAAGTAGGCTGATGTAGGCTGCCCAGAAATTGTGCTGCTTTCTTGCGGCGATCATTTTTGGATGGCCGGGGGAATCCCAGCTTTTTCCTTTCTATCAACTCGTTTCGGCACTGTAAAGCTGGAAAAGGTTGGAACTTGTGCAGCACTTTGTGCGGCGTGCCTTGGTGCCCTCAGGAAGTGCGGGGCGGAGGCGGTGGCACACAGCGACTGTGTGGTGTACCGGCTCCGGCGGGCCACGATGGATGAGATGGAACGGGACGACCCAGCTGCCGCAGTGCTGCTTCAAAAGGTCCTGTTGAGGGACTTGTCTCAGCTCATGGCGCAGTTCTTGTGTCCTTTGCAGGTGCCAAACGTTGGGCGAAACCCCATGGCAGCCAGAGAATATCTGAGGGGATCGGATATATCAACCATATGAGCATCATCATGCATGATCTGTGAAAATCTATGAGTTCTGATGTTCACAGGGAGGGATTGCCTTGATTTCTTTGTATGACAGGTTTGCCTGATTTCTTTGTGATGGCGTGTTCGGGGCCTATAACAATCTATAACATATGTTGTCAACATGATGCAAATTAACATCACAGCTTGAGGGAAGGGCATAAATTCAACCATACCGAACCATCGTTTAACAATTATCCATAACCTATCAGTAACCAGTCTTAACCTCATCCTGAACCTGAGTACAATTTCCAAATGACTTGATGGGTTGCCCACGCGTGCGTCACATCCCCCAGTTTCATGGTGGTTTCCAGCCAGCTGGGCCTGGGTGCTGGCACCACTGAGCAACAGGCCGTTTCGGGACTCAGCTGAGCAGCGCTTGAGCCTGTCGCGGTGCGAGTCGTGTGTGGGTCAAGGTATGGCAATGGGAAGATGTATCGTAGGTCACCACTAAACCTGGTGGTGGTTTGATTTACATTTTGTTCCCTATTAGTTATTAACAAATAGCTGGTTGACTTGCGCATATTTTTCATGACGGGGCTGAAATCACCAACCAGGATAAAGATTAAGAACAGTCGAGAGAATCAATTTACATAATATAGTTTAAACTAAAACAAATAGGGGTAACCAGATACACCGGAAATATGTGGTGGGTTTAGACAATAGTAGGGAGCCCCAAAATTTATATAGTTAATGTGGGATGATTTGGGGGCACCCCTACTTCGAGAAGCCTCCACATGTATGCATCTCAATATCGTGTGGTTAATCACAGGTGATCCAGCTTCATAATCGCTGACTGGTTGTTGGGAGCTTGCTATTGAGCATTCTTTTCTGCGCATAAGAGCTTGACCCATGCACTCGGAAATCAAAATTGATTGAAAGATGCTGAAATCGGTTTGATCTCACCCAACACGCAGCAAAAAGAGGCGGCCTTGCCACTCACCAGCAGCAATTCGTGAGTCGAGTTGATGGGATGGTTCAGGTAATGACTTCATATGACTTCTGTGGCTGCTGAACTTGCGCATTACCGAAGTTTGAGGCTGAAAGAAAGCAAGCAGACAAACACAAATTCACAAAGAACTTGCAATGCAACCTCCTCAGTTTCTCGCCACGAGGATGTTTATAAGCCTGACCTTGGAGCCAAGCCGCAAGTTTCATGATTCGCAGCTTCTCCCCACTCCAACAGCACGTCATTACCGTTGTTCCACTGGCACCAGCGGATCCTGTGCCACTTGTTGTGTTGTCCCCCAGGGGATCCCCCAGGGCCCGCCCGCACCCCATGGTGCTGCAAGCCCTGCAGCTGCCCAGCGATGCCGACAGCTGCCGGCGCTTCTGCGAGGAGGCGCTGGCCACCCGGCACCTGGGCCCCACGGAGCAGAGGCAGCTCTACGAGCGCCTGCCCTGGTGCCATGGCGCTTGCTTTAAGGGTGGCCTTGGAGATGGAGCACATGGCATAGCCCCTGGTGATGGACCCGAGGTAAACCCAATGTAAACCCGATGAAATCCGATGAAACCCATGATATGAACGCGCCGGATTTCCATAGATGGTTTCCCAGAGCCATTGATAGCCGTTGGTTGAACTACAATGCTTGGTACAAAAATGGGATGGCCATCCTCCTGTTCAAAGCTATCATTTGGTTTGGTGTGCGTTGCTTCAGCAGGTGCCAAATCAGCTAACTTTAACGAACCCCCATCAACCATCTCTAAACTTCTAAACCATAACCCATTCATGAGAACTCGCAGGACCCGACCATGGGTTGCATGGTTGCTAGTCTCGGCCATCCAGCCCAAGCTGCCACACAGTCTGGGAATGTCAGGGGTTCAGCCGCGGCCAAGCAAACTCAAGGGGCCATGGATCGCAGATCTTCGGATCCTGCATGTGAATGGACGGTGCTGACCAGGCATGAACCTGCTGTTTTTCTCGAGTAACATAATGAAGCCATGAGACTACCCATTAGTTTTCCTTGAGCCTGCCAGTATTTGTCAGTTTGTTGGAATGCTTAGGGTCATGGCTTAGGAGTGGTCCTGTTCGTGGACCCGCGTTCCCATGCACAGTTTGTACATTCCCCAGTTTCTTGGTTGATCATCCATCATTGTCCCCCATCATTAGCCATTAAATAAAGTGCCAACCAGCTTATGAAACCATGGATGCTCATGAGTCACCAGGCTTTAGGATCCATGTGTCAGAAGTTGGGAGGCATCAGCAGTGTGGCATACACCATTGGAACTGGAAACATGACATCATTGTCATAATCATAATGATCTTCCAGCACGCGGATGCAAACGTCCAAACAAAAACGCAGTACCTCTCTAGTTTGGCCATTCAAGAGATGATATTTGCAATGATCATCCGGTGATCATCCTTGACAATTATTCTCTGAGTGAATGAGAGGCTAACCAGTCTTTGACTGGTTCCCGCGCGAATTCATCCCTTTGTCAGAAGCACAGAGTGATGCTGGTGAGATCATCGTGTGACAACACCCTGGTAGGCAAGCCAGGTCCATTTGGTGGTTTCTGAAAAACGGGCTACCCCTGAATCGTCTAACATGTCTTTCCCAATAAGTAGTGATAAGCCATTTAATAATAATCCAACCATTTTTGGGCACCCCGATTTTGAGAACCCCCTCCACTATCACGAATCATTTCACCAGACATTCTGTAGCGCAGCTGGCGGCCACCGCTGCCCAGGTTGATGCAGCGCTTGCATGGCTGGTTTGCTTTGTCCAACGCAGGCTTAGAGGCGCACCCTGGGAGCGGAGCTGGAGACACCTGTTGAGCTAGCTGGGTTGCCAGCCCAACCGCGAAACCTCATGATCCTCATGGTGGGTGGGCCTGGCATAGGGAATGGCTAATAGGAGCTAAGAACTGATGGGTGGTTTGAAAGATTTTTTATATTTTGCCTAGTATCTGTTAACAAATGGTTGGTTGACTGATATTTTTCAGAGGGGTTGAAAGCACCCACCAGCTGATGTTAGCTTGCATTGTTCACCGTTGTTAGCTTATTAGAAAAGCGGTTACGCTATTGGCATTGAAGAATTTTGGGCCATGATTTATCATGGATGGGTATCATACATATCGTCATGCGAGGCTAGCCGTTCGTCATTGTTTTGAATCATAGCCTGCAATTGCCTGAACCTCCGGGATGGCGATGGAAAAAAAATTGCCTGACTCATAAAGCAATACTTATTCAAGCAATAGTGATATCTGTCCTTTCTTCCGTGGCTATGGCTCTTGAGCCGTACTCCCAACTGCAACCACGATCTGGATGACTTTGGGGGCAGAGGCAGAGCCACGGGCAGCTGGCCTTGGATTGGTGTTTGGCAACGAGCAAACCCAACCAATTTGATCCACATTAGCAGCTGGGAATCCACCAGGTGTGAACATTGACATTGGATTTCCCCACCTTTTGCCAAAGCTCGAGTGTTTTTTGGGGCAGAAGGTCCGCATGCGCAAACACCCTGGGCCCCATCAGCCGCAGGAAGCCGTTTTGAGGACCTTCCATCCGCAGGGGCCCTTGAGCCCCTTGTTCGCTGCGATGGCGACTTGCCTCCAACGGCCTAGCTTTTGGCAAAAAATGGTGAGCAACCAGGGAGGCAACAAACTATAGTGCTGGTATCATGCTATGATGTACCATAATAGTCATAGTGAGATATCATGATGTATTTGATGCTGTATCTCATCATATGTGTAGCACTTGGCTAATGTTTGGACTTGGATTCCATTGCATTGGATTCCCCGCTCATGGATGGTCTAAATCCTCAGCTACAGTCGTCCATTGAAAGACAAGCCGCAACGGGTTGCTTGTCAGTCATGACTCAATGACGCGGGTGGTTGTTTTGCTCGCATGTGCTCACTGTTCCCGTCGTGGTCCTATTGTTGTCATGGCAACCATCATCGGCACCACTGTCACCACCAAACTCCGCAACATAGCAACCACAAAATCAGCAACAGCAACAAGGACAACAAAGACACCCACAACAACAGCAGCCACATCATCATCATCATCATCATCATCATCATCATCATCATCATCATCATCATCATCATCATCCTCCTCCTCCTCATCCTCATCCTCATCCTCATCCTCATCCTCATCCTCATCCTCATCATCATCCTCCTCATCATCATCATCATCATCATCATCATCAGCAGCATCATCAGCATCATCATCAGCATCAGCATCAGCATCAGGATAAGCATCAGCATTTTCTTCCTCCTCCTCTTCATCATAATCATCACCGTTTTTTCTGTTTGATTCCTATGGACCGGGCCCTCTTTTGCTTGTTTAGTATGGGACATCTATGAGCCGTTGGTATCACTTGGTTATCCCCATGCCCCAATGAAGCCAGCAGTGGCCATCGGCTTTGCGCCCCCTCGGCCGACGACGTGGGTGGTACTGTAGGTTTGGCTGACAACAAAGATGGCCTACCAGTCGGACCCAAGCCCACCGAAGCTGAATGAACTCCTTTCAGATCTGAAGACTGCACCTTTTAATTGTGATTCTGTCCTGAAACCTGCGCCAATTAATAGAATCTTTGGGAAGCCATACCATGAAGTGAGATATGATGCACCATGGGCAACCCGTACCATGCAGCACTCTGAGAACCTCATCACCTTGTGCCTCAGGAGACTCCAGCCTTCATCTTTCCTTTGCGAAAGTTGCCACCCAGGACCTTAAAAACGGTTCCTTGACGCTGGTAGCGACCGTGGGTAGATCCGGGTTCCAAACACTGTCAAGCCAGTTTTGGTTTGCCGGTGTGTAGTTGGTGATGCATGCTGGTAGCTGCCCCGTGATGATTTTAGTTGAGAGGGGGTTTCCTTTCGATAATTTTAAGGTATGAGTCGGAAAAGAATTTGCCAGCCATGCGCGTAATTGCGCACGCACGCGCATAATCACACACCCATAAACACGCACACACACACACATGCGTATTCTTACGTATAGCATTCGACAAACTAGGGACTTGTCATGTTTTGCAAGACATTGCAAATCCTTTTCATTCCTTTTCAAATTTCTGAACTATGAAATGGCCGCGTGTGGGAAAACACTGGTGGCACTGGTTTTTTATTGAGGCAAGAATCAAACTGTGGTGGGCAGCGCAAGTGAACTGAACCAGCTAGTCCTGTGACAGTTTGTATTGCATCCCTGGCTATTCTTCCCTGGTTGTCGTCGTGGTTGTTGTCGTCGTGGTTGTTGTTGTGGTTGTTGTTGTTGTTGTTGTTGTTGTTGTTGTTGTTGCTGTAGTTCTTGTGGTTGCTTTGGGTCAACTACAGGGTAACTTCATAAGATGAGAAGAGGCAAAGCCCAGGAACCCCACGACGAGTCGAGGCGAGTTGTCATGTCGGCAGCGTGGGCAGGTGCTGCTGGCGTCCAACGCCAATCTCAGATTCAGAGATCCCAGCGACCGTCGGCAGTTGGAAGATCTGAACCAATCGCTCCTGGCAGTCTTGGGTGCCCTGGTCTGGTTTATTTTCTGTCCAAACAATGAACCAATATGATATGGCATCATCTCTTCAAAAAAACCTCCAAGTATAATCAGGCTTATATTGAAAAAAATGCATGGTCAGATGCGTAATCTTGTTTAAAACAACATAACATCCCGGGTCCCACGGATTTCTCTTCCTTCAGTGGGATCTCTTGGCGCCAGGTATGGATCGATTGGCGCAGACCTCTGGGGAGTTGGAAGGTTTAGCCCTGACCGCTCAGGTGCTGTGGATGCGGAGCTGTTGTTGTGCCCCAAGTCAGTCCATCCAGAAGAAGCATGAGGCAACATGACTATTAATTTATATTGATTACTGTTATTATCATTATTATTATTATCACTATTATTATTGTTATTTTTCCCTTTTTATGCTTTATGGTTCATTATGCTTGATTATGGTTTATTGTTTATCATGCTTTGTTTTGGTGATATGGTATCAGATGTTTGAACATGAAAAAAAGATGCTAGAAATATATAAGTTTGCTATGGTTTGCGGGGAAGTGGAATTTGAAGCGATTTGACCCCCCCCAAAACAAGAAAATCAAACAGACTTTTGACTCTGTTCTTGCCCTAGGATGGTGCACGGAACGGGTTTGGGGTTTGGGGTTGTCACAGAGTTTGGATGCGTCGTTGCCCCATCTGGCAGGAGTTTGTGCTGACAACCTTGGTCTATTACTTGGTGGGTGAAGCGCCGCTTCCTGCGAAGTCAAGTGCAGCCGGCTCAGCAGGAGCCGCTACCTTTGGCACAGGGAGCAGTGGAAGTGGTGGAGGTGGTGCCACTGCCACATCCTTTGGCACCAGTACCAGCAGCAGCAGCACCGTTGGCGGAAGTACAAGCCGTACAGGGAGGCAGCAAGGAGCGATCAGTTCCACCTATGAGAGATTGCTGCTGGCGCATTTGCATGCTTACCTTCCACATCGTCAGTACGAGGTTGCTCGCGCCCAAGAGTCTCGAGCATCTTTGTTTTTGACACGGTCTCTTGGCGAGAACTTCTTGGTAAGTCAAAGCTCTCAAAGTAATGGAAGCCTTTTAAGGGAGAGGTGTTGCCGGCCCGCATTGCTTCAAAGGTGAGTCACATCTTGTTTTGGAATCTCCACAGTTAGGACCTCAACTGCAGACTCAGGCTATTCCACGAGTTTCTCATTGAACAGCGCCCGCAATCTTCAGCATCGATGGTTCCAGAGTCCTTCTCAGATGTCCGCTTGCAACCTGCTGCCTTGCACAGCTGCCGCTTGGTACTCCTGCACATTATCGCAAACCCATGTTTGCGGCAAGGACGCGCATCATAGCTGCTCCATGGTGACAACATGTGAACACCTCGATTGGTACCCTGCCAATGAAGCTAATGTTGGCAGCTCCCTACAAAGAAATGCCAACGATTGGATGCCGATTTCCCCGCGCAGTGCAAAATAATACCAATGCACGCGGGTGCTGTGGGTTTTCTGGCAAACTGCTGGTGGTTGAACATGCATTGGACTGGCCAAAGAACATTGTAGGTTTTACGGGCCAATTTTGCGACGCTGGCTGTGCATCACACTTGGATGGGCGAAGTCAATTTATTTCTTCTAGGTTCTTCTCCTAGCAGAAACCACATATGGTGACTAGTGAGTTGTAAGCAAGAGCCCCATTGTGCTGATTGGTTGCTTGCAGTTGAGAAGAACCAGTTGCCAGAAATAGTTGCAGAAAAAGTGTTGGACCCAACAACGAGCAGTTCAGAACCCCATCGATCCTCCAGCAATGGCAGGATGCGAGGAAACAGCTGAACGACTGATGCTTCAAGCGCCTAGACGGAATGCTCGGATAACTCGCGAGCTGTCAATGCTGGGGCCAGCTGTGGTGCAGATGATCTGCGAACTGCTGCGGAAATTGCAATCTCAGAAGGAAGTGGGACTGGAGGCCGTGACATCGATGACGCGCTTGCGGCCCAGTTGCAAATCCCGGCAGAAACGGTTTCCGTGTGCTTTTGGAGCGCTGGATTCCTGGAGGATGGCGGGCTCTGTTTAAGTTGAGACATCTATATTTCAATATATTTGAGTCAAATGTTCAAGGTGGATTGGCAGTAAAGGCACGGTTTTGATGGGTAGTTGGCTTGATGTATGCAACCAGGCCACCATTCCGGTCCTCCCTGTAGCAGGTTACCAGCATTTTTGAACTGGTATCTAACTGGTAATGATTGGAATTCTCTTTGTACCAACTTGCTGTTGGCAAACAACTGCATGGTTATTTGCAAGCAGTGGTTGTTCAGAAACAATAGTCAAGGATTGCCAAGTTGTTAGCAGTCATTATACATTCATGACCCCGAACTGACCATGAATCCACGAACCATCGTTGATTAACCAGTTTAAGCCAATGGAAACCATTAGTGACTACTGTATATGATCAATTATTAGCAACAATCATTAACTACTATATTATACCTTATATAAAACATTGTCATTGACCAGCTTTGAGTACCATCAACCACTGTTGGCCAACCGTCAATCATTAACCAACAATCATCAACCAACCATCCACCATCTAACCAACCATTGCCAAACATCATGGATGAATCCATCATTTGCTAACCATCCAACTCATTCACCAACTCATTTCCCAACCATTTTCACCAATCAGTTTCACCAACCATCCACCAACCATCCACCAAGCATCCACCAAGCATCCACCAACCATCCACCCACCAGGCCACCATCACCCACCAGGTCACCAAGCATCCACCACCGCGCTGACCGAGGTGGCTGGTTCTGCTGCAGCCCTGGAAGGCCCCGCGGCTCTACCAGTGGTACCAGTCCCTGCGCTCGCCCGAACCGCGCCTGGAAGCTCCCGGGTCCGTGACTCGCTGGGACAGGTCGTGACGCCAGTGGCAGGTTACGGTTGGTGGTTTGAAACATAACTGGTTGATTTTTAGGGATAATAAGATGATTTTATAGATTTTTTAGGGATAATAAGATGATGGATTTAACATAAAAAGGTTCTAAACACAAATAGTTAGGGTGATCGTCTGATTTCTTTGGTGGCAAAAATGGTGGTCCAGTTGTTGGATCGAAGTTTTGAGGGTTTGACGTAGTTTGACCATGGTTTGACCATGGCAAAACTTAGATGTCCAGAACGATGAGTTGGTGATTTCCATCGGTTTCCATCATTTTTTCAGTGGTGCCGCTGTCCTTTGAAGGTGTCGGATCCGGGTGCCTAAGGCCCTTGGCGCGCAAGGCCGTGGTCCGCAGCGCCCAGTGGACGTGGCTTTGCTGGGCCTGGAGCCCGAAATGCCATCCGGTGGCGAGGCTCCGGTGCCGCAGGTGCGGTGGATCGGTGGGATCGGATGGATCCAGGGACCGAGCTGAAGAGCCCTTGGAACTTGATTGCTCCACCAGTGCCAGTGATGCTGTGCATCATCATGTGGCCACGATTTTGACCATCAAGATGTTGACTATCAAGAATTAAGATGATATCATTGCTATGTTCCTAGTTGCCAGACATCTCGACCCAAGCAATCAACGGCCCCTGGGAGTTGGAAGATTGGTTTGTTGGAAACCCTCTTGGGACATTCAATTTTTTTGCTGCGAGGGTGTCCGGTGCTGGCTGGTGATTTAGCATATTGTTCATTCCAAAGGGCTGGAAGCCAATCAGGTATGCCAACTACTGGCCACCAAAATTGGTTGAGAGGATGGGGAGAGAGAGATGGGAGAAAAAGATGTTGTGCCGAGCTTCTTCATCAATACCAAAAAAACAGAAAATACCCAACATATATCAGTGGTTGCTCAAAATAGGGGTGCCCCAAAAATGGTTGCTGTAGTACTAGAAATGATTCATGTCGGATGATCTGGAGGGTCCCCTATTTCAAGAAACCCACCCTGTGCTGCTTCCCAACATCTGTGGTTCACCATCCCAGCGCCAGTCCCTTGGGCCATGGGTAGGTTCCCAAGCAGTTCGTCGAGGACGACCTGGCAGCTGCTGTCAGTGCCAGCACCCGCCTGGC
>VSDK01021042.1:405397-422927 GCA_009767595.1 Symbiodinium kawagutii
TGCGGGGCTGCAGATGGCCGCGTCCAGTGCGCAGTCCGCCACGCTGGTGCCGGGGGATGGGGATCCCATCTCCTGGAGGAACTACATCGGAGGCTTCCAAGGCGCCGCGACCAGTCACCAGGTCCATGTCGTTGCTGAGGTCTGGTTGGTTGATGATCCAAGTTCACATTCTTTGTTTGTTGGTTTGTTGCTTGGTTGCTTATTTTCTCAATTTCAAACCACTTGTCAAATCATGTCAAATCATTGCGTCTTTCCTGGGGTTTTCCACCGGCACCCCCTGCACCATCCCCTGCACCATCCCCTGGGGCCCCTGACAGGCGCCTATTTCCTCCTGGAGGCGATCCTCTCCACCCCGCTGCATGTGGAGCTGTGCCTGGAGCTGGCAAGGCACTGCGCGGGCTGGGACCGTGCGCCCGGCATCTTCGCCTCCATGGGCCGCGCTGCTCAAAGCAGCGGCTGGGGCAACCAGGCAGCGCCCACCGCGCAGCAGCTCCTAAGGCAGCGCCATGCGATCCAAGCACCTGGATGAAGACGATGGCTGGGTGCAATGAATGGAGGGGAAGAATAGATCCATGATGAGTTGATGTGTAACATTTCATGCATATATATATATATATATGTGATTTTGAAATCATATGGCTTGTACGTAGGTCAGGTGAGATATAATATCAATGTGTTTAACCGTGTGCGTGTGCGTAGGGTACACTGTGAAGCAAGGAAAGGCAAGTCTTTATGCAGGAATGTTGATACTTGATTGTTTGTACGTACACATTTGCGATTGAATGCATCGTGTGTACGAATGACATGTCATGCAACTCTATTGTTTGGCTGCATCAGAAATGCTATTGACAGTCATCCTGGATCATTCAAGACATTTCAAGACAAATGATATCCTGACATGCTGTAGTTCGTTTTTGTTGGTTTTCGATGGTCATATCTATCTGGCTTTATCCGCAGTTTGTTTCCCGTTGTTCGAACTGACTCCAGCCAGCAACTTGTTTTTCCGACTTCGGGTCAAAGTTCCAACCCCTCCGCATCGGAAGGTTCCCCAACCAAAATTTTTGAGGTCACACTTCCACCCCCCTCTTACCGCCTTGGACTGGTTGATTGGTCGTTAAAGGACCTATGGCACGGGAATGGCCAGTGACATTTGTATCATCGGCTGACCCACCAGGAGTAAGCGTCCAGTTGATTCAGCTCAGCATTATTCCTAAGCACTGTTATCAACAATCCCTGGTTGACAACATGGATTCATCAACTTATGAACCAGTTTCGCAACCACGATCAATGATCAATACTGAACAATTTGTTATTCAATCAATCAACACTAGCAATGGGCAGTGATTCACCATCATTATCAGCATCAACCATGAGTGATTTGACATGATTGACACCCACCCCAAAATCATTAGCTGGCTATTTGATCATCGGTATCAATCACCATGAGCCAGTATTAACCACTCTTCGTCAGGTATTAACTGTTTACCGTCATAAGTCATCATTAACCGTTGATGCCAGCAGCACGTGTAAACTGACTGTTTGTATCGCCTAGCGTCGATGGGAGATCAGCACAGAAGCCGTTTTAAAAAACATGATTGACCATTCTCAACCGTTATTAGTTGGTTTTGTCAACATGTGCGAATCATCATTCAACAATTCGTTATTATCAGCATTTCTCAGCCATATCCAACCATCATTACTCACCAGTCTCAACCGACATTTGGTTTTATTCTTTGGGTTATTCTGAACAGTTGGTCATTATCACCATCGATTGCTTATTGTCCAGCCCGATTCTTCTGGTTACCATTCTACTAACCAGCTGGTTCCTACCGTTGTCGTGGCCGGGGCTACGATTTCATGGCAACTGCTCGCGCATGGGGAACCACATCTGCTGAGATCGCGTGCTGAGGCTTTGAAGGTGCTGGCGCAGGTTCTGCTGTGTTTCAGTGACACGCAGCTGTTGCAGGTGGGAATTCACCGTGAGATGGGGCAGCTGGGGAGAGGCCATGGCTGAGGGTTGGCTGAGCTGGTTAAGCTGGTTAAGCTGAGATGGTTGAACTGAACTGGTGAAGCTGAAACTGCTGAATCTGCTGGTTTATGAGGGGGTTGAGCTGGCTAAGGGTAGCTATATAGTTGGTGTTGTGGATTGTTGGTGGGGATGACAATGGGGTCGTTAACATGCAGAGAGAGAGGGAGAGAGAGAGGCCGTATTTTACAGCAGAAATGCATACAAATTCTTGGGGTGGCGCCATTCTGCTCGGAACATGCCACTGATTTTGAGAGACTTTTTTTGATCATTGAGACGGGACCCACGGTTTAGGTCAGGGATAGTGAATCCTCTGTCGGGTCACGTTGGGCATTTGGGTGCTGCAGCCTTACCACTCCTGCGTGGCATCGTTGGGCTAGGTCTTACAAAGCTGGCCTAATCAAGACATTGGCGTTTGGCTACTGGAGTACCGCGGAGTGGCAACACTGGAGCCCCCTATGCTCCCAATCTTTGAGGACGAAATGCGGGAAAGGAAGAGGAAAGTGCGACCCCAGCTGCTGATTCTGGGTCCGCACCGGGCTGATTTGCAGCGGTGAGATTCATGAGATTGAAAGATTGTGGAAGGAATTTCCACGATCGGCACATTTACCATGGAATCATGAGAATTCACCAAGACCTTCCTGTAGCAGGGTAGGGGTAGGGTGCAATTCGAATATCACGGGGTGCAGCGTGGCTTTCTTTGATGCCTCGCAAGCATACACGGACTCTTTCTGAAGCGCAGTCACACCGGAAAAGAAACTGATCATATTGGGTGTTTCTCAAAATAGGGGACCCCCCGAATGATCCAGTTTATAAACCATTTCTAGTATAAACCAAGTAGGTAGCAGATTCACCATTTCTATATCAATAAGCCAAGCATATGGCAGATATGGCAGGGAGGTTTTCCCCCTTACCACCTCCACCTTGGTCGTTGCCCAGGAAGGCTGTGCAAGTGACCTGGGCTGCACTGCTGGCCGCCGCCAGCATCACTGAGCTGCAGCCCATCCTGGCCGCGGTGTCGCAGAAGCTGCAGCACTCGAGGTTTCAGTCCGAGGAAGCCGAGTCCCAGCTGTCTGAGTGCCTCGGCAGTGGACTGCGTTCCTGGGAGGTTTGTCCTCTGTTGGAAGTTGGCAGTTTCCTTGGCCAGCGATCACTTGTGGGGGCAATTTGTGGCATGGCGTGCGGCCTGCAATGAAAAGAATACTGACCCCGATGTAGTAGAGCAATGTCATCGTTTGCAAGGTGATCACTGCATTTCATTTCGTGAAAATTGCAATGGGCTTTTGCGTTGGTGGTGCTCGGAAGAATGGCTCCAGCGGCCCTGTGGCTAATCAGTTCTTTCAATTGCGTTGCACATGTATGTTTGCATTGGGCAACTGCGAGTAAGACCATGCAGTAGTCCTTTTCTTCGGTACAGTACCTCAGTTTGAAGGTGACATGATCGCATCGTTCGCCTTTGCAGGTTGCCCCATTGACACTTGACATGTTCATGTCTTGCTCGATCCTCCATTCATGCTGGCAGGCCAAGACTGCGTTTCCCTGCCCTGGAGGAAACCAATGCGCATAAAAGCTTTGCTGATGCAGTGCTGAGAGAGATAGGGCAGGCGGATTCGGCTCGATGTGTGATAAAGTTCACCCTGCCGCCCACAAAGGTGATGTACCGCTGGGTTTACCATCGCCTCCATTTTTTGACCAGAGTAGTATAGGAACGGTCTGTCGACCGGTTAGCTTTCAAAATCATCGAAAATCCCAAAGTCTGGAGAAACCTGATCATGGTTTCGGGCATTCAGGCGTGGTTCCCAGGGCTGCTGCTGCAATCATGTGCAAGCTGCACATTTGGCAGGTGAATTGTCTCTTATTTTTTTTTCAGCTTGATGTGAGTATATTGACTGAGGATATTGGCCAAGACATGTTGAGACTGAGCATCAATTGAAACCAGCAACTCAAACAGCAATTCACTTGCACGCCAGTTTTATCCGAGTTTCTCCACATGGCCAACCCATCCGTGCGATCGCAGGTGGTGCGCCCAGCAGATCCGCCCTCCGCATCACTGCTGGGCCCACTGGCTGCCCCCATTGGTGCCACAGTTGTGGAGTTTCGGGGCTCAGAGTGGGAACGACCCATCCGCGGCGGGGAATGGGAACGGTTGCTGCGCTTCGCGTATTGGTTGGCTGGGCACATCGATGTCATGATGGGCCGGGGTCCCTTGATGACACCATGCGGCCCTGTGCCACAAACCGAATGGCCAAGAGTCCTGGGCAACTGGAAGGTCACGTCGTTTCTAATCGTGGCTTTGCTTTCGAAGATTTTGGCTGTTTGGTAGCCATTGGTAGCAGTATGGAGCTCGGATCTTTGTGCTGGCCCTGCCTGAAGAAAGGTTGGCCTGCGTATAGTTAGCTGGATGAAATATCCAAGCCCGTCGCAGTGAAAGAATCTCGAACATTGCCTGGGCTTGCAGGGTACTGCGTGCAGGTGATGTTTCTTCATGATCTTCCCCAAATATGTGTTTTTTTTGAGCGATTGGCATTTCCAAAGTCCAAGAACTGACACCATCACAGATTGCTTCACTCGCCTGGTTCATGGGCCATCCAATAAGATTTCCGCGACTTTTTTTCGACAAAACTCCTGAAACGAGTGGAGTAACCTGTACCAAGAGGTGGGATTCATCCCATGGGCTTCGGCCTGATAAGGTTGGCCAATGCTACACCTTGAAACGGGAACACTGCTGACCGCTTCATGGGTGGGTTTGGGCTTAGTGGGTTGAGGTGGCTTAGTGGGAGTGAATCCTTAGAGGGTTCAAAACTGAGGTGATCTGAGGTGCCAAATTCCCATGGTAGCGCAAACCCCATTTTGGGTGTTGATGATCCCCGTTGATACATTTTACGATGGGTGATAATTCCCCTTAAACAACCAGCTTTCAGCCAGCTTTCTGCCCGTGATTGAGTACTATTTGATCACTGTTTGGTTATACTATTCAGATCTATTGGCAATATATACTCAAGCAAAACTGGAAAATTAATTATTGTTCGTTGGTATTGCTTTGTTCATTTCAATGCAGTTTTCAGATCAAATTTTCAAATCAAATTTATTACAGTATATAGTTCCAAATATCAGTAGCAATTCATCACGATTTGATGGTTATCATTCAGATCTATTCAGCATGATGAATTGCTACTGATATTTGGAACTAAAATTACCATCACTATTCAGCAGGCTTGGCCAGTTGACGATTCTCATTCATCACTACCGAGCATTCACCATCCGAACGTGAGCAAACGGCCCTGCAGGCGATTTTTTTCGTCGGGGCCCAAGCTTGGCAGCTTGATGTGGTTCCTGGCTGCCCTGGCCGCAAGGAATTCACTACACTTAATGAAAGGTACTTGAGTGTTAATGTTGATCATCATTTTTTAAAACTATCATGATCAACTAGTGATATCGACTATTATTATCAACTATTTTTTACATCAGTTATTATTGTGCATTATTCTATTATCATCAACTCTTATTGACTATTCTGTTCCACTAATAATTGTGTATCATTATCACCTATTCTTATCAACTATTATTGCCGATTGTCCACTATTAATGTGTATTACCATCATCTACTGGTTGGTTTTAACAAATGGTTGCTTGACTAATATTTTTCATAGGGGTTAAAACCACCAACCAGTCTATCATTATCAACTATAGCATGCTCTTTACTAATCAACTACCATTGTTCAGGTTCGACCCAGCTATCAATTGCTGATTGTCAATCCAGATTCTTATTTGGCCATCGATGTCCATGTCATAATAGTGGGATTTTGAGCATGACTCAGCACCGGCCCGGCGAACTTTCAGGGCAATGATGCGTGGCCATGTGGCTTTGGGTCAGTGTTAGCCAGCCATAAAGGCGGATAATAGCCCACAATTTTAAAGGGAAAACAATGTTCAATGTTTGATTAATGATGGTAGGTTCCCAAACTGTTATAAATTTGTATTGCGTGCACTGTAGGGAATTCAATTGCATCTTGAGGAGATTTCAGGGCAAACATGGAGGATGCACACGCGCAGGCAAATAGAATAGCTGAATCCGGGCTTTCATGGTATAATATGAGCTAAAAGCATCTAAAAACAAAATGGGTGCATCAACCAGTGCAGAGCATGGCAGCATCCACATGGTCAAAGACAACACCAACACTTGGACCATACTGAGCAATGTATTTGACTCATTTTGACACATTAAAGCATCACATCAAATCAAAGCAGGAAGTCATATATTCATTAAGGATTCACAGAAGTCACTTTTCTGGTTTGAACATGTTTTACATATAGGTAATTAGGTAGTTGCGCTATAAATTTGGGTCAAAGGCCTGTGCGGCCACTAAAATCCGCTGAACCTTTGGGCAAATTATGTTTAATAGTCATGTTTTAACCCATGCCCTTATGTTGCGCTAAAGCATATAGAGCAGATCATGAAATATCCTGGCGGAATCTACCACAGCGCCTGCCTTTTGATTTAGTAGTCCTTCGACAGCTCAACCAAGGATCTTGCCTCAGATGTGGCAGCTTCGGGCACAAGATGTGAGGGTGCGAAAAGCACACAAAGAGGTGCCATAAACGGTTGCTACGAAGTGCTATGGCATAAGGTTTTTGAAAGCGAAGAGGACAAGAGAAACAAGACTTTCATCACAGGAGGAACGTCTATGTGAAAGCGATTTGAAGAGCATGAAGAGCTGTGAAAACACCTCAAAACAACAGCAATTAATTGTATGGCTACGGCATGACTGGACCTAATAAACACATCGGAAGCATGCACTTTCTCGGACGCTGACAGCTGCACGCTGCATGTGTGGGCTCGAGCTCTTCGATCCTCAAGGCTTTGGTTTGGCACGCAGTCCCGTTGCCTGCAAATCCAGGATGGTTCACCACGTGGGTACCCATGTGATGCCATCTGTACAGATGTTGAAATTTGTTGTTCTTTCCTGTGCTGTGGCTCTGCGACAGATTTCGGAAGACTCCTTGCTGCAAGTGCAACTGTCTCAGGAGGAGATCTTCACTCCTGAGCAGCTCGAGAAGATGATTGCAGATTACAGGGCTGACTGGGAGAAGCACGGTGTGAAGGTGGAAGTCTATGAAAACGTCAGCGACCTTGAGGCAAAGGCTCCTCTTCCTTGGAAGACTCCCTTGGACAAGTCCGTGGACTTCAACATCGTGCCCGAAGATCGGCCGCGGTGCCAAGAAGCCGGAAAATGCCAGGAAGTGACATTGGAAGATGTCGTACCCCATCTCAAGAAAAACCCCTACCTCTACCATGGGAGCGACGTCAAAGTGGACTCATTCGCTGCTGGCATTGATTTCTCCAAAGGTAAAGATCAAATCACCGGGCCAGCCTTCTTCACCACACACAACATCTTCTATGCACTTCTCTATGGAGGCATGGTGAGGTCGACCTGGGCGATCACTGATGACGCCCAGTACACTCACTACAGCCAAGTCTTGGAAATTGCCATCGAACACCTGGAGCAATGCAAAGGTCTTGTTGCTGATACGGCTTTCATGGAAAAGGCTGCAGAGGTAGGCAGCGCCAAGGTGGCTGAATGGATGGAGACCCAATGTGGTGGCCATAAGTGTTCCTTCATAGCCGTGAACTGGAACGAGGATGGCAAGTTGGGTTCAGGCAAGCTACCTTATGAGTTCCGGATGCTTCCGGGCAGTGAAACGACTTGTGGGTTGAAGTTTGACAAGGTGATTATGGTGAAGAGTAGTCAGGGGAAGGAGATGGAGGTCTTGATGAATCCTGACATGCAGGCCACTGCAACCTTGTATCAGAAGCTCCAGAAAATCAGCATGGAAGACAAATCCAACATTGGGAATGGAGCATAGTGGCTCAGAAACTGTCCTAAGATGGGCGGCTTCTTCTGAGTAGAGCATTTGTTGCACTCACATTTCGAATGTCTTTCAGATGTGCACCGCTGCGAAGAAAAGGCGCCTTGATGCGTGCAGTTTGGACTTGGCTTCAGCAATTCTGCTTGTCGATGCCGAAGAAGACACCAAGGAAAGTCAAAGCAAGATCAGGAAAGCCAGTTTTCCTCATGTTCAAAGACAATCTTTTGAAACCCTTCTGTCCTGCTTTCTATCCAGGTTCTTATTGTGCCAAGGGTTTCTTTCGGATTCTGCTTTCTGGTCAGAACTTTTGTTTCTTCAACCAGGTGACTTCGCGTGCCAAAGTTGCCAGTTTTGGGAGGTGGCAAGGGGAGTGGCAAGAGTCCGGCTTTGTGACTGGCAGAGGAAGAAATCAGCCTGATAATTTGTGGGTCATTCCGCAAGCTATCACTGTAGCATCATGAAGTTTTACAGAATGAAGTTTCAATGAAGCATGCGTCTAGGGATGTAGAACTTGTGACAGTGTTGCTTGCACTGAAACAGAAAACAAAGATGGTCATACCGCCAAGGTGACATGATATATCATGGTATCACAAATCCCTCGCAATGGCATCATGATTCAGGCCTTAGAAAGGACTGGGCGCGCACATGACCTACGATCCTCGCTGGTTCTGGTCGTCTGCTGCGATTTGCTGCTATGTCCACGAGCTCAGCATCCGCAAGGCTAATACTTGGGCAGAGTATGTATTTGACTGAAGCATTACATCCAATCGAAATAGGAAGTTGTAAATGCACAGAGGGTTCAAAGACAAAGTATGACTTTTCGTTCCTTTTCTGGGTTTACAATGTTTTACGCTTATAGTTGCCTTGAATTTAGGTCAAAAGCGTGTACCGCCACTCAACCTTTTGGCAAATTATGTCTAACTAGTGGTCATCCCCCTGATTGTCCACAATGCTTGTGGGTCTTGACCATACTCTGATGTTGCACAAAAGCATGTGATTGCGGGAGTTTGAGCGTGACATGCACCTCACGATTAGTAGCAATGGCAAAGCGCCATCAAGCTTTCGGATCAACTAGGAAATCGCCACGTAGGTCGCAAACTGTTACATTTGTTTTGGATGTACTGTAACCATTTTAGCATCCATTGTTTCACACCCGTTGTAGTCAACTAGGCAACTCCTGCAGATCTCCCTGGCAGAGGCCAAAAAAGTAAGTCATCCTGAGTCACGATACAATTTGTAATGCCTATCATGATGACTATTTCATTTTGATGAGGTTTGATTGCAAAACATGGGATGCACACACACATGCATGATCATGCATGCATGCATGCAGATTATATGTATATATTATATAACTGAATCCAGGCCCAGGCATTAATGGTTTTTAGGATGAAGCAAAATCCAATGGCCAATGGGTGCATCAAGCTGTGAAGAGCATGGGTCGGTGGCTGTAGCAGGTAGAGCCACGGCAGTGCAGCCCGGTGCACGCCTAGCAGTTGACCAATGAGGAGAACGATGCCCATGGTAATACCGTTTTTAAGCATCAAACATATTCAATCATGGTGGGCATTTTATAGCCACCCTAGTGATCCCACAATTTACATAGTCAAACCATTTACCCATCGAAAGTGTCAATTTTCATATTCTATCATGCTATGTGGCCCAGGATGGCTAAACCGGTATAATGATGTCACTAACAATTCACACTTGTTCGGCCTCAGCCTTGGCTGAATCTTCAAGATGGCGATGACACCCAAAACAGCACTTAGCAATGGTTACACAGAGGTTGACGCAGGTCATCTGCGATGCAGTTCGGTTGATGGACAGCAGATGACCTGATCAAATCAGTGAACTAACAAGCTATCTCCTCAACTGCTTTTTCCAACTCGGAGACCCCCAAGGCCACTACTGCACGGCGAGAGCGGGGCGAAGTGAGCCTGGTGAGCTTGATGTTTTTCAATTCCTGCAGTACTTACATTTGTCAGCTGATTGCTTGCTTGTGGCTTCAAATTTGGTCCTGGCCAGTCCTGTGGGAGCCTGGACCACCAGCACCATATATAAGTGCCATTTCTCAGCCTATGTGCCGAAGAAGTTGGGTCAAAATGTTGCGAGATTGGAGGATGCGGTTTAAATATGTTCAGGAAGCCGCACCACTGCTGAAAGATTACCAGCTAAACGGGACCATTGCACTGGGATTTTTGCAATTGTGTTGCCTCTGATGGTCCCAATTGTCTTGAGACAAGTGTGGTGAAGGGGGTTGAGAAGGACAATTAGGCAGCTATTTCCTGAAAGACTGGGGGTAGAGAAACTGGCTTTCAATACCGCAAGAACTAGACAGCCGTGTAGTTTGTTGTGGGTTTGGTCAGCGAACGGCCACCTGGTGGTGTGGGGTGGTGGTTTGCAATCCAGCTAGAAAATACCATGCAAAGCACCAGCATGACCATGACTCTAGCACAGTGCGTCTTCGCCAAACATTCCCAGACAGCCAGCACATATATCTTTTTTGGTGTTGCGAATTGCAACAGGTGCTGGCATTCGAGTCTTTCAGGATGAGAGGAACCAAACTATGGTCATGAGTTGATGTTGCAATACTTCATCCGCTTCTTTGAAAGTTGATTGCTTTGTGAACCCATGCGTTCAAGGGCAGCAGATTGAAACGGGTCTTTCAGTAACCTGGCATTTTGCCCCGCTCGTTGCGCAATTGTTGCGATGCGCACACACTAAAGGAATTGGCAACCGCTGAAATGGCAATAGACAATGCGAGCTGAGGCAATGTTGCCTTTCGATGCTTTTGTTTGTTGGATACATTGACCTAGATACTTGGTTGGCTTAGAACTGTTTTGACCCCATTTCCATCCCCTTTCTTCTTATCTGGCCTTGCCATCGCTCGAAAATCACGACTTGGCTCAGCACAGCCCAAGCCTTGACATTGCATGCTGAATTCGTTGGCACCGGCGGCAGCTTAGTGCCATGCTGACGCCTCCACTGTATCCACCTGGCACCTTCATCCCAGAAGCGGTGCAGTTGCCACAGCCCAAGTTTGGAGCCAGTGACTTGGACTTGGTGTGTTGCTATGCTTGGATGATGTTGGATGATGTTCGGCATAATATATATTTCTGTACAAAGATGTTTATCTATTTATCTATTTATGTACAACTACTTTAACACACACACACACATATATATATATATAAATTGAATATACTTATGAATCATATCTCTGTGTGTGTGCGCGTGTTTTTTTGATGTTTTTCTTGTGCTTCCTAAGGAGGGGGTGCATATTTGTTCTGTTTGATCCTGTTTGGGAGTTTGTTTGAAATGTTTGCCGTTTCGCAGACTCAGATCGGGCACTTGTAACTGTCACCCAGCGAGGTGATCCAACAAGGCGGATCCAAAACCAGCAGGCATCAGCAGGCCATCAATGCATAGTCTGAACGTGGTGTTAGGATTTGAAGATGTTTGAAGGCCCATTTCCACGGTGTAACGTGATTTCAATATATTCTTTTGCCATGCGTGTAGGTGAAACAGCTGCCAATGGCTAAGCTGCCATAGCTACGGCAGCTTCAAAGAGGACAAACCCTGCGGGGTTTGTACAACGATGCCTGCAGGCTTCACATATGTTAGCTTGATTCATTGATGGACATGTCTATATTTGTGCGGGGTTTGTACAACGATGCCTGCAGGCTTCACATATGTTAGCTTGATTCATTGATGGACATGTCTATATTTGTTGTTTTGTTTTTGCGTGTTTTTGCGCCCCTTTTCAAGCTATATCAGGTTTCAATTTGAAAATGCTCAACTACGTACTGAGCTTGACAAGTGGGATAGCAAACTGCTTAGTACAAGCTATCTTCGGCTTGTTCAATGTTTGTCAACAAACACAGCAAGGGCAGGGGCATGATTATGATCACATCCACCGAGTGGGCTAACCCAGACCGTTATCCAACTCCGGCATCTTCCACTCCGCATTGCCAGTTCTATACCAGGATTTGCCTTTAGCACCCCTTCCTCAACAAACACCTTAAGTAGAGACATGGAACACTGATTAAGAATAAACAAGAAACAAAGAAGGATCACCACCATGAGCAACAAAAAACACAACCCGTCACAACCCCAAAGACAACTCCATCATCTGATGTGCCACACCTGTGCCGGCCGAATTCCAAGCCTCGTCGCATGTGCCAAATCCAAGCAACTTCCCTTGGGATGCTGTCCAGTGTTGGCTTTTGTTCTTTTTAACGCTAAGTTCGATCGGTTTGTATGATGAAATGGCCGCTTCTCACTATCGCAATGATTGGAACCTGGGATTGTCCAGCCGTTCGATTATCCCTCAACCGCTCAAACTGATATTTTCGTCAAGCCCACAATTTTTTGGGTACATCATTCATAGACAGCACCCCTTGAGGAGGTGATGGCATGTCAGAACCACCAACCCAAACACGACGCCATGTTAGGAAACTGGAACAATCTTGACTCACCGTTGCGCTTTTCAAGGCGGCCCCCTGCAAATCCCCAGGCAAGGAGGTGGGAAGCGATGGCTCGGGCTCTACTGCAGTTGCCTCGGAAGTGCTCTACGACGCGGACTCCGCGACCGAGAGCATTCGACAAGAGCTGCAGGAAAGGCTCGAAGACTTAAGAACTTTGCAAAAGGAGTCCCTGACGCTCTATTGTCGCTATGCCACAGCATTGACTCTTGGAATCTCTTGGACGTAGGTCACCGTAGGTCAGAAAGAAATGGTGCTTGAGATGCGTTCCCAAGTGAGTGCAGAATCTTAGAACACGGTCAGCAAGAAATGGTGCTTGAGATGGGCGTTCCCAAGTGAGTAACACGCCAACAAGAATTTATGATGGTCATGTCATGAATATCATTCATAGAGTTTGTGAGTGTGCTTGCGTCTGTGTTCGTTGCAAGGAATGCCTTGCAAAGACAAGCACCGGCGAATAGCGACGCCTCAATCATTTTAGGTACTCAGCCGGCATGTTCGTGGACGAACCAGCAAACTTCGCAGGCCAGGTGTTGCCTTGTCAATATCGGTGATGGGAACCTACATGACATGATCCGGTGGGAATAATTGAAGCCCACGATGTCGGGTGAACCTACACTGTGTCGACATCAACATGGTTGGAGACTGCTTGGTGGTGCTTGGTCATTGGTTTCCCATGACATGCTGGTTGGTGTTGCTCTCCCCCGCAGCTCCCCGAATCCCAGCGGATCTCCCCAGCAGGTGGCGGCACCTCATCTCCCAAAAACCCGTGCCGCTGTGACGCTCGTGGTGAAGGAACTGCCGGCATACTACACACAAGACCTGTCCCTCGCACTCGGACCCCAGAGTTTCCAGTGAGTTGGGACGATCCTCTTGGGACCAAGGTCATCCCAAAAGTAGGGTTGGCCTTGATTGGTTGATATGGGTTGGCGGTCACAAGTTTCTGACGCATTGCATGGCTTGGTTCCCAATGTCGTTTTTTCTATGTTTTTCTTATTTGATGCTTCGCTCAGCCTTGATGACGTTGATAGCTTTGTGTTCGTTTGGCTTCGGATTCGTGATTGGCTTCTGTTTTGCATCAGCGTGTCGATGAAAAGATGCGCTTCCACATGCTTCCACCCAAGGTTTTTATCCGAGATGATTGCTGGTGGATTTGAGGGTTGTTTTGATTTCTTATACATCCCCTACAACTTCAACCGCAGCTCCAACCTGGGCTATGCCATTGTGAACTTCATCCTGCCACAGCAGCCTGTTCGAGCGCCGGGGGATTTTCCAACCATTGTTGGTTGGTGGATGTCAATTGAATTGATTGCGCCCCCATGTTGAGAAATTGAGGTGCCCCAAGACTGTCAAGATCTATGGTTTCCCCATGACTTTAAGGACTTTGGAGGGGCTTTGATGGTGCCAACTTGCAGTACACAGCTGGATATAGCTGGGCATGCCTGGGCGAAATTCCTTGAAGCGAACCCAGAATTTGACGGTTTCTGGACCCAATCCTGCCACAATTCCAGCAACTCTCAAGATGTTTCGCTGCAATAAATGGAATTGAAGCAATGCCAGATGCGACATGATACGATCTGAGAATGCCAGTTGTTGGAAAAAGCCGTTGAGCCAGGCTCGTTCCACATGGCAGGTTGAAACAGGACTCTGATTCGCCTTGCTGAAACCACCGAACCCTCAGCACAATTGATTCATCTGCGTTTTCTAGCTAGTGAATGTGCAGACTCAGACAACCTTTTTTGGGGATGTTTTTAGGTGCTGTTTGCAATCACTCTTTTTTTTGGGGGGGGTTTAATCATAAGGACAGGCTGGGTCATAATGAGCTACCGCTGGTAACCGCTGGTTTGGTGACAGTCAATGGAGATCAACCGGACAGCCAGGCTTTTCAAGCCAAGCAAGGTGAGGGAACTTGCGACAAGATGTAGCCACCAGATGCTACCGGTAAGAAACCAAGCCTAGCTGGATTCGTTTGGGGTGTTCAACAGATATGTGGACATCAGGATGCTGAGTTTTGCACTTGGCTCTGTGTCAGATTCTGAGCCAAACGTGAGGCACGCGATGCGATTTCAACAGTGCCTGCAGGGTGCGACCTTGGACGAGGAGATGAAAAGAACCGGCCGAAAGCTGCTGATTGAGCTCGCTCCCATGCAGGGCTATGAGGCAAACTGCCGAGCTTCGCTGGAATGGACTGGAAATCCTCCCTTGCGTTGGTGGCAGTTGAGACGACGCTTGGATCATTGGTGGACCAGCTGGGGAAGACATGGTGATCGGACTGAGGTTTCCAAAGATGTTTCCATCTTGAGCATCTAATCACCAGATGTCCTTAGATGTGAAGTTCATATCACAGGTCCGTATGTTCCTGTTGTTTTGGGTGAGGCCCGTCATATCATGGACCATGGAGTTGTTTCTGGCATATTTTCTGATGTTTTGTTTGGCATTTTATTTGCAGATGTTCTCAAATTCTATCCGAAATTCTGTTGGACATCTCTTCTGATGTTCTTTCTAGCGTTCCATTTGGCGTTGTTTCCAGCACTGTATATGGCAAATGTTTTGTCGGTCTAGCTGGCATGTATTTTGGCATGTTTTCTGGCTTTCTATCCGTATATCTTCTGGCATTCTATCTGGCACCTCTTCTGATTTTCTGAATAGCATTCTGACATATTTTCTGGCATTTACCTAACATATATTCTGAAATTCTGTCTAACATCATATCTAGCATTGATTGTGGCATTCTTACTGGCCTCGCCGCTGGTTCGGGTCGGGCCCGCTGGTATCTGGAGCTTGCAGCATGCAGTAGGTGCAAGGCATCACCCTCTGATCGCTGGCGGGGATCAGGTGAACGCTGAGGACCTTGAGGTGGAGGCGAGGTGGAGACAATTCTGATCGAATCTGATACAACTCTCACCTGGCAGGAGGGGAATTGAGCAATTAACTATCACAATTATCACACATCACAATGCCTATTTCATGCGCACCCACGTGTATACATGTGTGCAATCATGGGTAGCATGCAATTTACAGGCGTGCATGCAGCCACTAAGCATGTACAACACATGCTATGCCTCGCGGATTGGTCGCTGCCTATCGAGCCATTTCGACATTGCCACAGAGACACTTCCAGCTGCATGGCCTAAAAAGCCAAGGTTCAGACAGAGACGCGTGCCCAGGATGCACTGGTGGAAGAAAATTAATGAATGGCAAAATGGGGCAGTTTTCAAAAGAGCAGATGCAGGTGGCCTGCATCATGGCTTCCCAACTCTCAAGTTGATAATTCATGATGCACCATTTTTCATGCGCATGGTCAATTATGTTAAGATGCTATGATTCTCACAATTTTTCACATCCTTTGTGAGGCTGTAGGCAAACGGGGGCTTGTATCTTCTTGCAGGTGGAAGGTGTTACAATCTGCTGCCAAGGAACACGTTGCATCATAGCTACGTGCTATGATTCGGTGTTGACCTGAGTGCGCCCCTATGTGCACAGATGTGTGCATGCATGGACATGTACTGACTTGCAGCAGTACGTAGCGTTTCCATGCACTTGGAGGCGCTTGCAGAACTGACTTCATGCATGTGTTGTCCATTATGAGGCTTTCTACTCAGAAGCCCAATAGGAAGTAATGAACAATGATTGCATTATACTATATGGCGTCATAGTGATAATTTGTGAGCCATGGTTAGGCAACCGTGGTTATCTAATGATGCTTGAGGGCGGCTGCCACATGGCCGGTGAGGCTGCAGCTTCGAACACCCATGCTGTTACCGGTCTTCGGTGAGAGTCTTCGGTTTTCGACGCTGAGATTTTCGTGGCAAGAGCCATCAATGCGTCCCCAGGTACATCCTGGTTGCAACTCTGGACTCAGCAGCAGATGAGTTTGTAATTTTTTGGCCTCAAAAGAAGGCATTTGGAAACCTTTCCAGCACCTTTTTGCACAAGGGTTGGGGAAATCGTCCATGAAATTTCTGGATTGAAGCATGGGGGGTTCTCCAAATAGGGAGCCCCCAACATGGTTAGTTTGTCACTATAAGTGGTTAATGAAGGATGATATGGGAGGGTCCCCGGTTTTGAGGAACCACCACATGCATATAGCCATCTCTGGATTCATATTCAAAAAATGATCAAGCCCAGCCCTGGTGTTTATATTAGCCGCAAGCTTTTTTGAACTTGTTTCCAGCAGCGGCAAAGTGGCCTTTCAACAGCAATCCCAGTTTTCTTTGGTCTCTCCAAGGGAGACAGGTTTTCCCGGCCACGATGAAGCTGCCAGTGGAAAAAGGAGGAGCCAGCCAGGAGCAAATAAAGTGGTGTGAAATTTTGAGGCGTGCTGCCAACTGTCCTGCAAGAGTCAATGCAAAGATGACTTCTGTCCCTGCGTCCCAGAGTCAGAGCAATGCAATCCAGAACTGTATGACCTACAATGCTACAGTATCAAAAGGATCATGCGTGGAACTTTGACATCAGATAGGTCGACATGTGCACTCCCACCCAAACACCTCGGCCCACAAATTCAGAATTCCCGAATTCCTGGGGGAAACAAGATGAAGCCCACGAACCCGAATGCTTACACGTAAACTTGCGCAACAGAAAGTGTGAACGACAAATTGCGCATCTTCAGCAATTTTTTCCACGTGGTGAAGCGCGGCTTTCGGCGCAGCACCGCAGCGCAGCCAGTATCCGCCGCAAGCGTGGTAAGCCTGGCAACATTGCCAAGATTCACTTACCGGCTTTTGAATTTTGCAGCCCTTAAACATTCTGTCAATCATTCATCAGCGCAAGACCTGGTAGCATTTAGGTTAATTATTTTATTGGACCAGCCAAGCAAAATGACTAGACCATCATCGTCATCAACCAGCGTCCCAAGACTATTGCAGAACATACTTCAAATTCGGACAGCGCCTCTGCAGATTTTGGCACAGCACCGCAGCGCAGCCAGCATCCGCCGCGAGCGTGGCAAGCCTGGCAGCATTTCCAAGATTCACTTACCGACTTTTGATTTTTGCAGTCCTGAAACAATATGTCAATCATTCCAAGGCCAACCTCGAGGTTTCCCGGTCAATAGAAACCAGATGTATCAGATACATCTGGCCAATTTGAATTTTTTGGAGGCCCCAACAGCTCTACATACTCCATTCTAAGGCCAACCTCGGGGTTTCCC
>VSDK01021045.1:339-18833 GCA_009767595.1 Symbiodinium kawagutii
GGAGTCGAGCTTCTGAGGCTTCCTACCTTGGCCTGCGTTAGTAGGTAGTAGCCCCTGGCGAACCTGACCACCATGACCTGTGTATGGTTGCCGATGTAGCTCGCTCCTTGTCAGTGTCTCCCTACTACATTGCTTCTTTTGGGGTGGTTTTGGTTTGCTGGCTTGGTCTTGGCTGGTGCTGGTTGGTTTGGTTTGGTTTGTTGGTTCTCCCCATTCGGTCATCATGCTTTAATTGATGCTCATGTGAAATCATGTGCAGTCTTTGCAGCTTTCCGGACTAGTAGTGACCTGCATCGTGTGTGCAAAAGGCACTTCCTGGAAAAAAAATTTCGAAGCCTTTTTTGTGTTTCACCTTGTTTCACTTGTTTCTCTTGGTTTCACTGCTTCTTATCGACCTAGCTTAGTGCTGCCAAGACGATGCAGGCAAAAAGAAATCTCTGCCTTTCGCACCATTCCTATTCCGTAAAGCAAATCACTGCCAAGTTGAAAACTGCATTGCGATGTTCAAAACTGCCAGACAGAGTGGAAAGATAACAAAGGAAGATGCTAATCTCCAAAAAAACGAACAGGAAAAGCTGAAAAACCTTTGCACTTTACATCTTGTTAGCAAAATCGTTTGTTAATTGTTTTTTCTGTGATCGAAACTCTGTCCGGTGGGCGTAATTTGACAAAAGTACTGAACCAGCTAATTTCTCAGTCCCCGGGTACCATCGCAACGATGGTGGCCACAAGTCCAGTTCCAAAGCCCTCACCAAGTTAACTTTGAGGGTCTACGGGAGCTTGCTCAGAGGCAACAACTGCATCATACACCTGCTGCAGGCTCTGGCCCAGCCACTCGTCCACGAAGCAGAACGCCTGCTGAAAGAATAAGAGTACTCAAGAGCTGCGGCATTTCTACAACACGGGTTGAGATACCTCGACAAGGCGCTGAACCAACCAGATTCACACCCTGGCCTCACCAGTAGGTAGTAACTTCGGTGAAACTGACCGTCTGGCCTTTGTGTGAAACAGGTGCGGTTCGCCCCTTGACGGTGTCTCCCCATGATCTTTGGGCACTACAAGCCCACCAACTCGGGAGCAATCAGCCTTCGAAGATGTCACCCCCAGATATACCATGGCTCCCGGAGCGGGCCGACTCTTGGGGGTTTTTCTTAATGGCTGTTCAGCTTGCTTTTGGCATTTCACGCTACAGCGAGGCTTTTGGTCGCTTCGCACAAGCTTTGCTGCGCAATTTGCTGGACAATTTTTATCTCATGTCACATCACTGACAGATACGACCGACTCCAACTTTGACAATTAGCATCGCAATTTTCCGCCGAATTGTTCGATGCACACAGTGATGTGCTGTGCACGTGATGGCTTTGCTAGCTGTCACAGGACCACCTACAACGCTCCTTTGCTGAACGCTACACAGGGTTATGCAGAGGATTGGTGAGGCGGGGAATTCATTGCACGTACATTTTTTTCGCAGTTCTACTGCCTTTGCTTCGTTTGCTTCAACGCTTCTCTGCTTCGAAGCTTCGTCTGTTTCACTTCGTTTCACTTGGTTTCACATGGTTTCACTGCTTCTAATCGACCTTAGCTTAGTGCTACCAAGGCGATGCAGGCGAGCAAAAAAAGTTCCACTGCTTGTTATCGACCTTGGCTTAGTGCTACCAAGGCGATGCAGGCAAGCAAAAAATCGGCTCCTAAGAGGGGGCAACTGAAGGTTACGAAGGGTTCAAGCCCCTTAAAGCCCTTTAAGCCCCTTCAAGCCCCTTCAAGCCCCCTTCAAAGCCCGCTTTACAGGAGAGCAAAAAAACATCAGGCAGGTAATATCTTTGCGCCGGGGCCCTCTAGAGGGAGCCCCGTCGGCTTTGATAAATTCAAGTGGGGGCACTGAGACCCTTTTCTCTTGTGTTTTGCGCTGTCTCACTTGCAATTGCTATTGTTTTGACAATTTCTTGCATCTGCACGGCTTGGCATCATATTGCAGACCTCCTGCAGCTCCTGAATTGGAACCTGTTCATTGGAAGGCTAGAAAGACCTGTTTAGCTGGCCGGAAATGCTGCTGAAGGTGTGTCGAAAAAATTTTGAAATGAAAAAGAAATAAAACAGGAGCGAACGACAAAAAAGATCATGATTGCAGAAGGCAAGAGAAGCAATGCTGGGATGTGGCGATGGGCACTATATCCTTCACAGTCTGTATGTGTGACGGAGGCTTAACGCCACAACGGCACCGCATCAGACCTCAAAGGATATGGCGACGGGCAATAACAAAAACAGCCAACGATACAATGCGCCCCGGTGCTGTCTTTCTAATGGAAAAGCAAGCTTGGATCTTATCAAGAAATATCCACCACCATATCATAAAAGTTTGTCCCTAAAACAGTTGCTCGGCTTGCTACTAAACGGAATAATTATTGAAGGTCAAAGAAATTAATTCATTTATAGCCAATTGACTCGGCATAGATATGATAGTGGAAATCATTCACCCATGGCCACTGGCACCTGATCACAAAAATTTTATTGGTAGGGTCACTTTATTCGTGGAGTTTTCTCAAACATCATCGCGTTGTATCCGCCCTGTATCAGATCGTAACATGAACAATTATTGCTTGGATGTCCAGTTAGTCGGGCAGCTGGCGCTCGATCCGGTGAACTAAAAACATTTTCATGAACGGAAAAACACCACGATGACGATCATCATCATCATCATCATCATCATCATCATCATCATCACCATCACCATCATCATCCGCGTCATCATCATCATCATCATCATCACCACCACCACCATCACCATCATCATCATCATCATCATCATCATCAGCATCGTCATCATCATCATCATCAGCATCATCATCATCATCATCAGCATCATCATCATCATCATCAGCATCATCATCATCATCATCAGCATCATCATCATCATCATCAGCATCATCATCATCGTCGTCGTCGTCCTCATCATCATCATCATCATCATCATCATCATCATCATCATCATCATCATCATCATCATCATCCTGGTCATTGGATTACATCGTAGTCATCATGGTCGCGTTTTGTTCGCGGCCATCCTAGTCGTCGTTGCTGGAAAACATCCGCATCATGATCATCATTCATATCGTCATCATGATCTGCATTATGCTCATCGTGATGATCATCATGATCATCATGATCATCATGGTCATCATGATCCACATGATCATCATCAAGGTTGTTGTTGTTGTTGTTGTTGTTGTTGTTGTTGTTGTTGTTGTTGTTGTTGTTGCTGTCCTCCTCGTCGATCGTTATCATGTTTAGCATCACCATCACCATCACCATTGCCATCATCATCATCATCATCATCATCATCATCATCATCATCATCATCATCATCATCATCATCATCATCATCATCCTCATCATCACCAGTTCCCTCATCCATAGTCAGAAAATAAACATACATATTTTATGTCAGAACATTTTGCACGAAGAAATGATTGCGCTCAATTTGTGGGCAACAACAATGAAATTGCTGTGCCCAAACACTTTGTGCCCAGTTTTTTTCAGGAAAATGCGATACCGCTCTGTGGCGTCCACATGCTAACAGTATAACTTCCATGCGCGCCGTGCAAATGAGCCGCTTGTGCTGGAATGGTCTATTTTCAAACACCTTCAACGAAGGGACGGCATGACGGGCAATGGTGGACTCCCGCCAGGCCTCGAAAAGGAAAAATTAAAAGTAGACACAGTGAATTTAAATTTGGGAAAAATGCCCTTTGCCCTTTGAGGTAGGGCAGGAATCGAGACCGCTTGTGTACATAACTGAGACGTGCAATAGAAGGAGGCCATGACGATGAAGACAACAACCGCAGTCTCCCGGCTTGCCGCTGGCGGCCCCCGTCAGCTCAAACTGTATTGAAAGGAGAAAATCAAATTTGAAAGGGATGGGAAAGAGGTCTTAGGAGAAATGGACACGGCATGGCAGGGCTGGCTTGATAGCTTGATAATTGCAATGCCATAAAATGTAAACATTATTTGTTGGCTGTTGGTTGAGAGGGAACTAAGGAGCCAGGGTATCCACGTACCTTGCCAATGGGGAGCGAAACAACTTCCAGCCTTCTCATATGTAACGACACTTATGCAACCAAATGGCAACCGGAAGGTTCGCATTGGATGGTACAGCTGTTTATAAGCAAAACCATGTAGACATTACTTGCTCTTCTTTGGCAGCCTTCTTGGCTCATTGAACTACTGAGTCATCGAGCCCAAGTGGGTATTTCGTGCTCACAATGTGGGGGCCCCAGGAACGGCGGGGATTTTATTGTGCCCTTCATCACACCCGAAAAGTGGATTCTGTTTGCTTTCGAAGTCACAAAAAATTCAAACACGAACACGGCTCTTGAAAACATCACAGACTCATAGCAATTTATTGGTTTCAAAGTTTCAAATCTGCTTGGATAACTTGTCAGATTCATGACGGTCTGAAACCGATTAAAGGTGACCAGGGCGAAGGTACATATTTTCGAATGTTGGGAGAAAATGGGAGAAGTAACCGGTCTAACATGGTGATGTTGTTCTCTAGCGTTACGTGCCGTTCCGTCATGAACCATTCATGATGGCGTGTTGATTGACCTTTCAGTGCGCTAAAACAATGATAGGCCGGTATCGTTTGTGTATGGAACTTTTATGATGTGTATTTTTTCACTGTATACCTTGTGGTGGTATTTCATTCTTGTATTTTCAAGGTATTCATGTATCCATTTATTCGCAATCGCCAAGTGCTACCAACTAGCTAGCCATCGATTCAGTGAACAATGACATTACTTGCCGACTGTAATTCTAGTGTTCTGTCACTGGTGACCATGTGTCGAACTGATGCACTGCCATGGGTGACCGGTTGGGAAGTGTTAGGATGGACGACTACAAACCATGGAACTCCCCCTGCCCATGAATCCAGGGGCACTTTTGCTTCTAGTTGGTTATCAACCATCATCCCCTGCTTCACTGCGTTGGTAATCAACCAGGGATAGGGGATGATGACTGTTATTCACCGTTCGCTGCAATAAACAATCATCACCATTACTTTGTAGCTAGTAATGCGTCCATCATGCCTTACCACTATTACGCTTTTATTTGCTATTATCTTATTGATCAATTATTGCCAATCATTGAAAGATCCTAGACAATTCCTTCTGATTTCCTATAGATTATTAATTATTGATCATACTGAATGATCACAATCAATGACTTTTTCGAATATCATTTCATATTCAACCGCTACCTGCAGCCATGATGATTAATTATCTAGAACCATCTAGTGACTTTCCATTGATCATCTATCAGCCATTTATGAATTACCCATTAACCATTATCAACCTTCTGGACAACTTATTAACCATCCATTATCCCTATGAATCATCTATCAACCATTTCATAGTTATCGAATCACTGGTCATTATCATAGGTAGGAACCATCTATTACCATCCATTATCAACCTGTATTTCAACTATGAACCACATGAATCATTGCATTAACCCTATGAATCATTGCATTCCCCCATGAATCATTGCATTAACCCTATGAACCACTATTGACCTTATTAACGATCTATCAACCCTCATTACGCTGAAGCAGGAAGTGTTGTGCCGCGCTGTTGGTCGCTGCGGTCCATGCCGCCGGGCCCTCAGCGATAGCTCAGCAGTTGCACTCCATGGACATCCCGTCGACGAGAACATGGGGGTATGTTAACCATGGGGGTTTAGTGAGTGATGGTAAGCTGGTTGATCAGTTGGTTAACAGCCGGGTTGACAAGCTAAAAAAACTGGTGAATGGGTTAATAGCTAGCTACCATCTGATGAATCATCATCCATTTTGATAAGCTCGTGAAGTTGCTGGTTACAGTAATATAGTGAAAATGATGGTTGATAAACTGGTGGATGATTGTTGATAAGATGGTTGATCAGCTACTGGTTACAGGAATAAGCTGGCTAAGCTGGTGAATGGTTAATAAGCTGGTTAATGAGCTAGTGGATGATGGTTAATGGTTGATGATGTTTGGTGACAATCATTGGTGGATGATGGTTGATGCGAGGATTCATGATGGTTAGTAGTGGTTAATGATGTTTTGGTATGAAATGCCGTAGTTTTGTTCACACACCGGCAATAATCCACCACGAATCGCCAGGGTTAGTCGTCAGGCATTTCAAAAATCATCGGCCTTGTCATCACCAGCCTCCAACAAAATCATGAGCAGTCACCATCATACATACACCCTAGTGTTGCTTAGTAACCCCTATAGTTAACCATTGCTTATAACTTGTAGTCATAGGGTATATGTATAATGGGGAGGTCATCAAAGCCATCAAAGTCTTCAACTTATTAACCATTGGTTGAACTTGGGTTGATAATAGTTATTACAGTTATAGTATGGTTATAGTATACTATATGATAATCAATCATGGTTCAACTATACTGTAACATTGCTTATGGTTATTAACCAAAGTCTTCAATGGTTACTCATCATAGTCATCGTAGTGATCCAAAGCTTGGGAGATGCTCCTGATCGCCCAGGTGAGCCCCATGGAGAAGGTCTTCAGCATGTTGCGGGGCAGCAAGTAGCACCAAGGTCCAAGGAACCTGGTCCAGTAAGGTGCTGGTTGGTAGCTGGGGATCTTAGTACATTGGTTTCCTGAAGAATTGTAGCTAGTAATGCTAGTGAATACTGGTGAATAGTGGTTAATTAGCTGGGGTAGCTGGGGTATCTTGGTACTTCACTCTTAATTTTAAGCTCACAAAGAGTCGTTCACGGCTTCGAAAAGTGTAAGCACTTCACAGCCCAACTTCGGAAGAGGTCTGGGCCATGCCTTGTCCTCGGCAAGTCGCATGCAGTAATCTTGGCACCGCAACACTTGTGACTTTGTGACATCTTGGGACCGTGTTCTGTTATGGGATTCTCTTTGCCTGACCAGTGACCGCATTAAGCTTTGAACTGATTCAAACCCCAATTTCCAAGAATCATTGAGATACATGATTTCGAAGTACAAGGCTGCGCTTGAAGGAGAGGACTGTGCCAAGATTTGACAGTGAAGAGGCTTCAATTTTTGGGCGCCACTTTCTCCTTGCACTCTTTATGGCGTTGATTGAAAACGCTCATAGCAATTTTTTCTTCCATTTAGCATGGCAACAACCTGTGGTTCAGGGGAATATCACAAATGTTTTGACCATGGTCAACGACCACTTCCAACGAATGGGATGATCATTCACATGGTGATGCGACAGCATTCAGGTTGTCGGATTTGGAGACCAAAGTTGTGGACGATGGCAAAGCAGCTGATGAGGCCCTCCGAGGGGCTGGGAATGGCAGTCCGCAACCCATATCTGTACGGGCACTTCCTTTCCAGATAGCATGGTACCAAGAATGACCAAAGATGAAGGCCAGAATTGGATGTCTACGGACCGTATTCCCGAAAAAGAATTTGGTTCTTTGGTCCAAAATGAAGTCGAACATGATTGGTTTGTGGACCATTTGTTGATGGCCGGTGCTGCAGCTTGTTGCAAACCCAAAAGCGCCACGTTTTTCGGTACTTTTCAAGCATTTTGAAGGTACGCTGCTCTTATGGATGACTCAAGAACCCAGTTGGATGCCACAGCTGGTGGTTGTGTCACCCTGGATTAAGTTGATGATGGTTACATGTGGTAGATGTATTGATTATGCGCGGGTGGTTCAGTTGATTTTTTTTCTGTGTTTTCGGGTCAACAATGCTTATTAGCAAGGGGGATAATAAGCACTGATAGGGGTGTACCAGCTATATTGGTGAAGGTTAAGATGATTTCATGTATCACTCTTGTCATCTTTGCAATACGTTTGCGTGTCATCCAGAGTGTTTCGTGTTTCCTTCCACTGGCATCTTGAATGCCGGGAACGCTGAAGTGCTTTGAAATCATGACGTGTCAATGAACAAGCCACCCGTTGATGGTTTATCAAAATAGGGGACCCCCAAAATGGTTGGCTTATGGACAATGATTACTATGGGATGACTTGGGGGTACCCCTATTGTGAGAAACCACCATTTGCTCACCTATGGATGGTGCGAGTTGATCCCCTGTTGTTAATGTTTATGGCTAGCAGCGAACAACAGTAGTCAATTAAATGTCAAAGATTTTGGACAATATTGGCTGATAACGGTTCATCATGGTTAATGACAAGTATCAATATGAATGATGTTTCTGTTGATGTTGACGGAATCAGAGTGGGAACCGCTCGTCCACATGATGACTGATAGAACCAATCAAGTGCAGCAGGTGAGATTGGTGGAGTTGAGGCCCACGCTCTGGCAACCAGGCACTTCAAGGATGGATCTTCATTACTATTCTTCTTATTATTTTCTGCTTGTATTAGAATAGGTACTGCTACCTCACAAGTTGCAAAGCGAAAATCAATTGCTATCATTACTCTTCTCATCAAACATTGGTTGTCAATCATTCACACAAATCAAAAAAAACACTTCAGTTAGGTGATTGACTGATATTAACTAAAGATCAATGATTACATTTACACACTTAAAAAAATCCAAACACCCACCCGAGCCAGCTGATCTGCAGCGAGGCTTATGAGAACTACACCAAGTTCTGCACTCGCGGCAAGCGCGATCTTGGCTACGACATCCAAGATGGTGAGAAGACTGTGGAGGAGCATGGATGGATGACGGGCCTGGCTGGTGACTTGGTGACGCACCCAAGTGCCTAGATATCACCCAAGATTCCAAATTTGGCAAAGATGATTTAAAGATATCCTTATGTTTGTTGCTACTTGTTGGCCATTTTTTCCATGGCTCACACATATGTATCCTTGGGCAGTTATAGACGGTTTGTTCTATCCACTTACTATTGCTGGTCTGCCTATCGACTTAGATGTTTGCCGTTAGGATCATATTGGAATTTCCATCCCACACATGTTGGACACATGAATATTCGCCCGTAAGTACCCCCCGAGAATCTTTCGCTTCGTTCACTTCCCTATAGCCCACATGGCCCAGGTCATTCTGCGTTCTCGAGGGAGATACAGCTGTGAAGCCAACCAGTGCAGTGATCATGTCGATTCGAACTATAGATCCGACCATGTTTCAATGTACCCCGATGATTTGTGGAGGACTACGGGTCACCTGTGTAATGTTCACTGTTAGAAGTTGTAGCAGTTGTAGGCTATCCACATGGGTTCGTGCAAAAATGGTGTACACCCAATACTGGTGGTTCCCGATCAATCATGATTAGTGGATGGTTAGTGGGTACCACCATGGCCATGGACCTGTTGAGACTTCATCCTCCTAGTTGGAAGCCAGAAAGGGGGCAGGACCTGGCATGGTATTCCACCCGGAGTGGCTATGACCCGACTGTGAACATCCCAACAAGGAAGAGACTTGTTTTACTGTTGGGATGTGCACAATCAACAGTGAAATTGCTTCACTGTTGGGATGTGCTTCCATTGTGTTCTTGCAATGGCAATTGTTGCTGCTCCGCATTCCGTTTTGTGCTCGCGAACCCCCATGGTATTTTCTAAGGAAGCTCATGGCGGGCTCGCCAAGCAGAGTCAACAACTCCACATGTATATATATATATATATATATATATGTATGTATATATACATATAAACATCACGCATGTCCTCATATATCAACCATATCCATGCCATATCCCACTGCTCCACACATTTCCATAGGTCTTTCCACCATCGGCACAGGAGTTGAAGGCTTCCATCGACAAGTCCAGCAGCGACATCGAGGTGGACCTGGGAAACTCCGCCGGTGCCAAGCCCCTGGCGGTTCCAGCACCATGGGTTGCCGTTATGGGATGGTCACCCTGAGCAAATAGGTTCGTAGTTGGAACAAGAAGTGGGACTGTGAACCCCTCATTTGACATATGGTAAAACTGCAGATTTATAGGTGAACCCCCAGCAAATTTATGGTAAAGGTACGAATTCCATAGGTGTTTCTATAGGTTTGCAGCCCACTCCAAGAAGTTCAACTGGTTGTCAACCAACAGCTGGCAGCTGTTGGTATGGACTGACCGAAGTTGCTGACGGTTTTTTGGGACTGATAATGATTAACGATCATTAATGGTTGATTATAATGATGATACAGATAATAATGATGCCAATAGCGATCAGTCTCTCATGATGATTGCAAATGCTTCTTGGGGATTTATTGCGATTCATAGTGGTTGATGATGACTGTCATTGATGGTACATGGTTGGTTCACGACGAATGGCTGTTAGTAACGGCTGTTAATGATTGTCAATGGTTGTTCGTTGATTTATAATGCCATTCGATGGCTGTTAATGTTTGTTGCTAATGAAAGGCACCTTTTTTCGTTGCTCTGAGACACAAAAGGCGTGGGGCCCTGCAATGATCACTAGCCTGTTGCAGGTTTCCAGCTCCAAGATTCAGGAGCGAGCTTGGAGGGGAGGGAGCTGTTGCTTCAATTGATCTTTGATTGATGGTAATTGATGGTTGATTGATGAGCTCATGATGATTGATTGGTGATTAATTGATGGGTAATGAAGGTGGTCACAAATCATAGGTTTTCAGTAGTTAACAGCTCCATGATACTGAGGCCAGGCTGGGTCAGCGAAGGTGGGAATGTCAACAAGCAAGTTGTAATCAAGGTGAACACGAGAAGAGGAGTGAAGCACCATGACCAAGCGTTACTGTTAGCAAATGCATCAATCGCAACAAAGTATCAACCATCCATCAATCGTCAATCTGAGTACCATATGGTCATGACTTTACCACTGCTTGGTCGATGCTACAAGCCTCAACATAAAGCGCTCAGTGAGGTTGTCCACATTTTGTTGAACACCAGTTTTGGGGAATCTGATCTGATAGCAGAGCTATTTGTTTGAATGATCTTCTTGAAGTGGTTGAAGGATTATTACAGATTATCAGCCGCGAATAGCCATTTGTGACCCATCATCATCCGTTTATTGCCATCATTCATCATCAACCACTGAGAACCATCAAGAACCAACTAGGATTGACTAACTAGGATTGACCAACCATGATCAACCAACCGTGATTAACCATCATTGACTCACCATCATCGATCAACCGAAGCGTTGCCGAAGCGTTGCTGTGCGGATCGATAGCTTGATCCAGGAGATGCAGGCGGCCGTCGGCAAGAGCGAAGCCGATTTGAAGGCGACTGCGAAGTGGATCAATCTACGAGGTGGATCCACCTAAGGTTGTAGTTTTGAAATAGATTGATATTTTCCAAGGGGATCAATTTCTACTAGATTGATGGTTATAGTTAGGTTAGGGATCTATTGCCAGTAGATTGATGGTTTATAGGATACAGTGGATCAATCTATTGATAGTAACAATATTGACAATTTCCAATAGTATGAACAATTTCCAATAGTAGTTGGAAACATTTCCAATATGATCTTTGCTCAATGGTCATAATTAACAATCTCCAATGTAGTAGGGTTGATGATCTTCACTATTTCCAATTGGTGGTTTGTCAAGTCATAAGGGTACCCCTTAATTATCAAGTTTATTAAATATTTATAGTACTGTAACAAATCATTGGTTTTGGGGGTTCCATATTTTGAGTATTCTTCACTATTGTCTATTGGTAATTGCTCATTGTTCTTCACGATCTTTTTTTAATGAGTCTTCATTCGTCTTGATTGTTCTTCATTTTTTTTCATTTGTCTTCATTCTCTGCAATTCTTGTCAGTGTTAAAGTGCTCAATCAGCAATCATCAAAGATAATGTGCAGGATTACAAACATTCATAATCAATCAACAGCCAGTTGTTGACAGTAGAAATTAGGTAGCTGTCTTTAATCCAAAATCATTAACAACCGTTCATGGTTCTGATGGTCCGTGATTCTATCGATATAAGCAAGATCCGTTAATGACGATCGATTATTAATGGTTTGGTGTTTGTTAATCAACAATAGTGGGCCATCGCAAGTGGTAATAGTACCAATAGGCTATGACTCATGGTGAATGATAATGGTAGTCATACCGGGGAACCGGGTACCGGTAATAGCAGTCAACGGTAATAAGCAGATATACCAACAAGAGTGCAATTAATCTGGTCAGTGTTCAATGCTGGTTCGTAACATAGATGCTGTATGTACGAGCATACGCCAATATGTGTTGGTATGTAGAGGATTGATGTTTGTGAATGTAGGTTCATTTTCATACGAGCACACATATTTGTCTGAATGCATGGGCATCAACACATCGTACGCATCTTTGCCTCAAACCCTCATAGATCTTTCCCAAGCCCGGTCGCTCGCAGGCTGCTACGGAACTGCGAACCAAAGAGCAGGTGGGGTAAATGATTGACGACGATGTGTTTTTCTCTGTGGTGCCCGACTAAAAACATTATGATAATGGTCAATGATGCTTGAAGAAGCAGTTTGCAATGGTTACAGTAAGCTGTTGAGGGAATCGGGGATGAGCAATGGATGGTCCTGCGCTGCCAGGGACCATCCAGGACCCAAAGCGCGCCAGGCTGAGCATTCAGCGGCCAAGAAAGAGTTGGAGGATGCCACTGATATGCTGGTGCCATGGCGTTGTCGGGGTGCTGGAAAGCTGAACATGGCTGTGTTGTGGATGCAAAATTGCCATTCAAAAAAGTCTAGTTACAGCTATGCCATCTGCACTTATGGGACCCAAGATGGGATTTGTCCCTCCACACAAAGCTTGAAGGAGTCGTAGCAGCACTTGGGCATGCAATAGCAGCCACTTCTCAGCTTCAATCATCCACAAAATGGGAGGCTTCAACATTCGGGGATGTGTGGCATCGTGGGAGATCGCTGACTGGTACAACAGCGTGGGCCCAACCTTGGTTGGTAATTAGCCCAACAGAAACAGCAATAGATTGCTCCTGCTGATGAAAAATCGCACATTTGTGCCCCTAGTAGACGAAAGGTTACTAATTGATCGTTCTTTTTGATGGCTCCTTTAAATCACCAGTTCTACCATTGGTTTCATCACCTGCAATAAGTGGTTAACAGTAAGCTTGCAACTTGAGTTATACCAGTTTAAAAAGTAAGGTTCTTCATCCAAGTCTTCTCAATAAAGACACCGGTTTTCTGGTCTGTGGAGTCGTCATTGGTTTAGCTTACACTTGGTTATTTTGGCCCATTTATCTCAACCAGATTTTGTCCAATACTCATGGTTTACCAGCAATAAACCCATGTATTAGCAGGTCTTCATTGGTGGTTTGTGATGGTTTACCAGCAACAAACCCAATTTAATAGCCCCTTCATTGATTAGTATCAACCAGTAATAAACCCATTTACTTTTGCATTTATTGTGTAATTAATCAGTACTCACCAGTAACAAATCCATTTATGAACTCATTTATTCCAGCACTAATCAGTATTCACCAGCAATAAACCAATTTAATCATCCATTTATTCAGTAGTTTCACCAGTATTAAGCATTAATCAGTCACAAACCCATTGATCCATGCTTCACCATCCTCAGGGCCGTGCCATCAAGACCCTCTCCGAGAAGTTGGGTGGTTCTGTGCTGCTTCAGGAGGGGCGGTTCGGTAGCGACCGCACCGACCCAAGCTGAAGGGTCATGATGGGCAACAGTTTATGAGTGGTTTATAGTGGATATAGTGGTTGATGATAGGATGTCATGGAGAAACCATGGGATTTTCTATGTTAAACTATGGTTCACAATGGTTTATAATAGGGAATAATCACCAATAATTCTTTGTTAATGAAACAACTACTATGTGGTTAAACCCGTGATCAAGGTTTATTCAAGAAACAAAGTCGGTATCGTGCTAATCTAATCTTTCTCTTTTTGGAGAAGCCTGTGATTCAGGCTTATTTAAAGCTAATTATGACGACTAAGCGTAATGATGCCACTATCCCCCAAATTTCATGATGATGTGATGTTATCCAGATCCAGCAAGAAATTTGACTAGTGGTGAGCAACCATCGAAGGACCCAATTCCCAGGCCTTCTAGTGGATCAGAATCGTGGTTTTTAACCACTTACCAACGTAGATCATCGTCCAAGTATCTGCTTTTGATTGTTCTGAGCTGCTATTTGCTACTACTCAACATTTCCCACAAGGTGGGCACCGCGTCAACCCCTTTGGTGCTTTTTGCCTGATGCTGGCGGGCTACAGGGAACTTCTGTTTACCACGATTATCTATTAGCCATGATTCCTAGACGTTGTTGATCATAATAAATCATAGGTTGATCACGGCTAGCCAGCACTGGTACCCAGAGCCCCACAGAGCCAGTGACAGCACCCAACCTATTTCTGTGGGCTAATCGTAGCTATTCTAGTGCAGTGGATTTCACCATATCAAGCGTTTTGGATCAAAGCAGAAAAGTGCATATTGATCAGGATTAAAGAACACAATTTGATTGCTAAGCAGATACCTTAAAGAGTTGATAAACAACTGAAGCACCTGAGAATTGCCCAACATTACTCGACCCCTTGGTGTTTCCACGGCACACCCCGTGTCAACGCCACGTTGCAGGAGCCTGGCTCCGCCACAGGCTTGGTGAAGGTGTGGAAACGGAGCTGATGGACAGCTGATCCTGGGTGAACGGTGATGAGACCCAGCCTCGGACTGGGTTAATGTTTACCCAGTTTATTAATAGGTTTATGGTGGTTAAGAAGGGTTATAGTATAGCCAGTGTAATAAGGGGACAATAACCAACAATAATTTCAAAGAAAATCTGTGGTTTCTTAATAGCTGGGGGAACCTCAAATCGTCCAAGGCATGAACCATCTATAGGAGAAAGCCAGTCATTTTTTGGGGTACCCTTATTTGAGAACCCCCCAAATCAGTGCTTGAAGATGCGTACACTCACTGGTTCATGGGTCATGACCCCGCTATAGTTCTTGCTTGGGATTATTGAGGTATCAAATGCAATTGGCCGTGAACCATGAACCGACCAACCATCAAGCATACATGAACCATGAATGAAAGATGAATGAACCATGAACCACGAATGAACCATCACTTAAACCATCAACCAACCATGAATGAAGCCCCACTCAACCATCAACCTTCCATGAATGAACCCTGGTCTTAACCCTTCCTTAACCGGTAATTGAGACCATGATTCGCACCACCAGACCTATGGGGTTTTTGTTGCTAGGCCTTGGGCGCCGTGGTGGATGCTGCTGCCTTCCCGTCACCTGGAGAGCGTCAGCTTCGTTTGGGATGGCCTGGTTGGTGAACTGATGGATGGTGGGTAAACAACCAACCTCTCAATATGCGTTGCTGATGGTTGAATGGCTCAATTGATGGTAAACAATTGGCTCAACTTCATATTGGCGATTCTTGATGATTCATTGGCTCTACATGTGTTGCCGAGTTTTCCAATAGGGTTTGCTCAGCCAGACCTTGATCAAATGATCGAGCATTTGCAATCGGCAAGGTGAATATGGCTTATTTGATAGTTCTTTGGGTCTCAGTGAAACCATGGGGACGATGATGAGCAGGTGGTTGATGACCACTATTATGGTGCATATCTAGTGGTGTATGAAGATGAGCAGGCGGTGTGTGGTGATTTTTGATGGTTGAATGATCCTTGATTGATGATTGATAAATTGATGGTTAATTGATCGTTAGCTGGTTGACTTTTTGAAGCCCTGGGTGTTGAATGATGGGCTGATCGTGATGGGCCTCATGATGGTGATTCATGATGCTTGATCAGCTGGTTGATTGATGGTTAGTTGATGGTTGATGATGATGACGACAACCATGATGGCTCGGTTATATAGTTGCAAATGATTGATCATTTTGGTCATTGATGGTTACTGATGGTTGATGCTAATTATGACGGTCATCATGGTTATCGATGGTATCATTTTGGTCATTGATGGTTACTGATAGTTGATGGTTAACGTTGATATGGGCCATCTAGTTCTTATTGAGATTAGCCATGCTTTGTACTGGATACATGATCCAGGACGGTTAAGCTGTGCTGGCTGATCAGCTGGTGGACCATGGTGGTGAAATCAGCAAACACAATGGGTATATAAGCTGGTAGTCTTAATTGTATAATACTGGTCAAACAGATTCAATCAGTTTGTACAATGCTGTTGACATGTTCATAACAGTTATTTAGTAGGTTTATACATGTTTGTTAAACAATTGCAGTATTAAACAATGAGTTTCAGCATGATAATTTCAGCATGTTTTTAAACAATGATATAGATGATGGTTGCTCATAAGGTAGTAATATCTAATTAATTGTAGATACAGAGATCGTTCGAGGTGAAGTCCATTCGTCTGGTCATGATCGTGAATATGATGCTTTGATAATCATTATCAAATAAACACCAAACTATGTGGTGATGTTTGATTAGCTGGTTCAGCGAACGGTACTATATAGAAATGGTTCGCTGCCATTCATAACGGTTGATGGTAAAGCCAGCAATGATGGAGGTAGAACAAATAGCCATCGCACAGATATTTATGATCAGCCACAATCATGGAATAATCAGCCACAGATAGCCGTCATCGGCCAATGTCACAAGCAACCATCAGAAACCACTGTGGCTCCCCCCCCCCCCCAAAAAGCTCTGAACGGGGATGACCTACTGTATGCCTTGGCTCACCGTTCTGGTCACACCCAAACAAGCTTGCCGATCCTATGGGAAAGCACCCCATGAGTGCAAAAACTGTAGTGTGATTGGTTGATCAGTTGATCAGTATCATTGAGTCATAATGTTGATCATTTTGAAAATCTAATGGGGTTCATGAGTATCCTTCATTGGGGTGAACAGTCGGCTTTGGAACACGCAGATCCGAACCAATCATTGACCACTACGAACCAAGTTCTTGTCCGTGGAAACTTATGACCATTGACCAGGATTTTACAATTATTGAGCCGGTTTTGGGTGGTGGTCATTTACAACAACCAACTTTCTGTCCAAATTGGTTTCCCGCTTTCAGTCAAGTTGTGACCAGCAGAGGAAGGGTCCGCATCTGGCCAGCGCAACCTTCGTGTTGGATTCTTTTTCTGAGGAACATCGAGAAGCAATCGCTCATGGCCTTTGTGGAAAGTCGTGTTCCCAGCCACTTGTGCCAGTGAACTTCAGTGAACACAGTTTGGATGCTCTGGATCTGGGAATTTTCACTTGAAAGACCTGCCTTAGGCCTTAGACCAAGACATGAAGAGTTACTTAGCCGCTCTTTTTTAGGCCAGTAATGAGGCATCGCTTTCGAGACATACAACATTTCTTCTTCATGTAGCCAACTCTGTTGGCTTATTTTCTTTTGGATATAGGGCTGCTTGTAGCCCAAACAGGAGGAGAGCAGATTTCAATTTTGCCGTTTGCTCCTTGGAGCAGTGAATCTAGCAGGTAGCTGGATTTTAGCACCAGTCATCCTGGTAAAATTCCACTTGTCCAATTCAATTCTTAAAAGGAAATTCTGCCACCAACCTGGCGCACTTCATTTGTTGTGGTTTTGGTTTTCTTCTACTTGAGTTAGTTACAATAGCGAGCTGGAACCACGCAGGTGCTTATATTATTTGACCATTATTATCCAATATGCCGAAATGAACATGAATGTCGTGGTGAAGCATCATTCGACCAAAAACCAACCTTGCTAATTACCAGCAGCCATCATTCTCAACCATAAATCAACCCATCTTAACCACTCTGATCAAGCACAAATCAACCAATCATCCAACGTTCCTTGTTGGACCTCCCCAGTTCTAATGATCTTCATCTTACAGGGCAGGGAGCCCCTGTTGGCGGAGCTTTTTTTGGCTGAGGTGCCACAGCACAGCCTGCGGTGGCAGCCTACCAGTGATGCCCTCAGCTACCGAAGCACAAGGGGCATCGGGTTGACAATGATAGTGTTTGTTGTGTTTGTTTATGGTTGATTTATAGTCAACAATGTTAGTTAATAGTTGAACTATAGTCAATAATGTTTGTTTGATGGTTGATTTATAGTCATAATGTTGGCCAATGGTTGATTTTTGGTTGATAGCGTTGGTCAATAGTGGTTGATTTGTGGTTGATGGTTGACAATGTTGGTTCATGATTATTGGTTTATGATGGATTTCTGGTTTACAATGTTGACGACTACTAACACGGGGATTCTCATTGAAGGTATTTAAGGGGATTGGTCAGTACTGTTGACTTGAGTAGTGAGAACTTCTAAAAATATTGGTCAAAGATTGATTAATGACCAACAAGGAGATACATCCGCAAGAAGCAAGGCTTGTCAATTTTTAATCAACATCCTTTCATGCTGGAAGACCCTTTCCATTTGTGAACATTCGCAATGCCATGACTGGTTTCAGAACTGCAACGATGCAAGCAACTTATCTTCCTCAGGTGTGGACTGCTCATAGCTTTCTATTCCAAGCCTTGCATCACAGCAGCTTCACCTGGCTGTGTCGCTCATAAAGGATGCCTGCGAAAGTCGAAGATTCATATGGCATAAGTTTCGGGGCACCTTCATATGTGCATCTCCCATCAAGCACCTCCAGATCATGATGTTTCCTGCTG
>VSDK01021045.1:27763-59519 GCA_009767595.1 Symbiodinium kawagutii
GGAAAGTTGGTATATCCCAGAAGACTGTAGGCTATTCTCTCTTGTGGCTGCCATTCACCCTTAGTGGCAAAACCATGGCTGCAATTTGAAAGCATCATTGCCATCACCAAGAAGCGAATTGACCCTCACGAACCACCGTTTGACCATCATTAATCAGCAAGCGTGATCAACCAGCACCAGCCATCAATCATTGATCATCTAAACCTGGCATTAAGAATCAATCAATCACAGTTATTAAGCACTATGTAACCACCATTGATCATCATCAACCACCATTAAATGCTCATTGACCAACATGCCAAATCATCATTAATCATGATGAACCATCAATCATTGATCAGCATTCAAACCATGGTCAGACTAGAACTAATAATCAATAAACCCATCAATTTACCATAAACTGACTAATCTATATAACCACTATCAACCAGCGCTGGTTTTCAACCATGCTCCAGGCCAGTTGCTCTCAAGCTGACGACGACTACCAGGCACTTCTCGGGAGATGGGGAGATGGGGAGATGGGTCGGTTGGTCGTCAGCTTGCCATGACCATGACGGCTCAGAATCATGGTTCACCACATGGTTATTTGGTGCTTACACGATGGTTATGGTGCTTAGTGATGGTTAATTGATGGTGAACGATCATCAATGATGGTTAATTCATGATGGGGTCTTAACGATTAATGATGTTTGACCATTTCTGAAAGATAGTGCGCAATGGTACTTAGTGTGAAACAGTGATTTCTAGTTGGTTGAGAAATGGATGATTTACCCGTGGTGGGCATACTTAATCGGTGGCGAATTGTAGTTATCGGCATACTCATTTGATGGTTGATCAGCTGATTTAGTCATGGTTAATTCATCGTTGATATTGATTAACTCATGGTTAGCTCACAGTGAATAATCATGGTTGCCTATTCTTCACCATTATCAACCATCATTCTGAAACCAAATTAGCAATGATCGTTCACAAGAATCATACACCACAATTCAGTCACCCTTTTCATGGTTGCTCATCATCATGAGCCGTTGCTACATCTCATTGCACATCACGAGCGATCCTTAGTGTTGAGAGTTTACTGAGCCTCGACCAACAATAGTGTTGAGAGTTTACTGAGCCTCGACCAACAATGAACTATTGACAAATCAGACCCTTTATTAGCACTGAATTGACCATCATTTAAGCATCATTTAACAATCAATTGACCATCAATTAGCCATGGATGAACCATCAATTCATGAATTAAGTATCAATGAACTATCAATCATCAGTAGCCAAGTATCTTCCATTGCAAACAGTCACCCAGGAGGCCACCAAGAGTCGCAGTGAGGAACTGGAGGTGCAGTAGAATGGGATGGGTTTGCATGGATAGTGGGCGAATCGTTATGGTTGAATGAATGGTTAAGAGGCTGGTTCCTAAAGGTTACTAATAGTTGTTATAATCAAGTTTATTGATACTTAGCCACTACTGTAAGTTTGGATAATTGTTAGTGATAAAAAGTTCTAAATTATAGGGAGAATCAGAACCTAAAATGCTTGATCATGCTTGACAATGGTCGGGGTTCATCATGGTCGATACTTGCTAATACTGATTGACGATGATAATGATTCATGGTTGTAGTTGGTCACAGGTAATGGTCAGTGACGGGTCAACTGATTAGTTGATGGAAGCTTAGTTGATGGTTGATTAGCTAGTTCAGGATGGCTCAGAATGATGGTCCGTGATGGTTCTTGATGGCCAATAATGGTTGATGATGATGGCTGATGATGATGGTTACGAATGGTGAATGTTTGAAGAAGGCCAATCAATGAAGGCTAATGATATCTCACAATCATTTAGAATCGTTGACGGGCTAAAAATGGCAAATACGAACATGATGGAACATCAACGCACCAGCATCATTGATCATTCAACAGCCATGAATTCATGTCCCATGCATTGACCGCAATCCTTCCCCTCCTCCTCCTCCTCATCAGCCATGAGTGACCGTGAACTCGTCACCCCGGGGACGCCCGGGCCCTTGCCAGGCCCTGAAGAAGGCGGAGGAGGTGCTCAAGGAGAAGACCGGTGCAGCGCAGGTGAACCTGGAAGAGGGACGCCAGGGGAAGCAACAAACACGAAGGACACCGTAGCCACCATCAACCACTAACCCCTTAGGCATGCTTATGAAGGGGTGATGAAACATGCTGGTTGTTAATGGTGGATGATTCATGGTGAAATTTAATTGGTGAAATTTTGTGGACCAATGGATGGTTCATGATGGTTCATTCTGTGTGGTGAATTTGTGAACTGAACATTTTTGATCACGGTTCTTAATCACAATTTCACCGTGCTGAGTGTGAATCCATGTTTGGTTCTTGATTCTGGTTGGGCTGGTGGTGATGATTCATGCTTGTTGATCATGGCACTGGTTGATGATGGCCAGGTCAAGGGTTGATAATGATGGTTGAGAATTCATCGGTGAGAAGGATGGTGAATTGATGGTGAACGATTAGTTGATGGTGAATTGATTGTTAATTGAGTACAGCAGTTGATGGTTAATTGATCGTGATTTGATGGTGAATGAGGGTTACTCACGTTGGTGAAGCATGGTGAATCATGGTATTGCTACTGATGGGAAATCGTTGTGAATGTTGGTTGATACAAGCGTTGATGGCAGTGGGGGTATCTCAGCTCCGCTTTTTTCATTGGCATACAATGTAATGATAAGAAACTTGGAGAACATTGCGGAATCATCAATTGTTTCTAGCTAGCTAGCTTGGTCGATTGATTGATTGATTGATTGATTGATTGATTGATTGATTGATTCATTCATTCATTCATTCATTCATTCATTCATTCATTCATTCATTCATTCATTGATTCATTGATTCAGTGTTTATTTTGTAGCAGAAACAACAATCTTGCAGTCCTGCAGTGTCAGTTCCTGAAACATTCCCTACCATAGCAGGGTTTTTGGAGGGGGGAGTAGTAAGGGGTTATTCACCATCAATACCCGTTATAAATCAATATCATAATATCAATTCCTAGCAATCAAGCAAGCACCATTGGGAACTATAGTTTTGTTGGTTATCCAATGCTCACATCTCGTCAGGCTGGCGTGTACGGTGCGGCCATGTTCATTCAGGCGCTGGACGGGAAGCCATTCTTCAGCAGGGATGGCTGGTGACATGAAGCGTGGCACGCTGAAGAATGGGGTTGTACCATGGTCAACGAGTGAACGAGTAGAAAGGTCTTCATTGGATAATTGGTATCACCAAGAATGGTGATAATTGGTGGTTATACCACTTATCCAATGAACTGATGGTTAGTTGGGTTTCGTTGATGGTGAATGCTGTTTGATGATGGTTACTCATGTTAGTGAATCATGGTCTTGTTTAATGGTTAATGATGTTTGGTTGATGGTTATCACCCATTGTCAGTGACGCTTGATGGTGGTTGATCAATTGTCGGTTTGATGGTGCTCTGTTGATGGTACCGCACTCATAGCTTTGATCTGGCAGTGTTTTACACCCGGTTTTTTGATGATCGAAGCTGGTTGGCTGGTTTATCTCCCAGTTCATGGGGTGAAACCATGCCCAGATTCATGGCTTATTCTCAGGGAAATCTAGTGAATGCTCTCTACATGTAGTCGCCATGTTATTTTCTGCTTGACTCAATCTGCAGTCAAGCTTCATTTTTCTGCCGCAGCTTTGCCTTTTGTGGCTCATATGGTTTGAAATTTATTTCTCTATATACACCATACAGATGCACATAGATCTGCATGCCTCTACATATCTATAGACATGAGCACACACACACACACCAATCTGTCTGTATGCTTCTCCATGTGGACATCCACATGTCCTCCCCCAAGATTTTGTCAGTCGGCCAGGTGAACTCGCATAGCACAGGCGCCAGCGATGTTGGCCACGGCCATGGGGACCCTCCAAACATCAGTGGATGGGGCTTGGAGCCATGGCTGTTCTCTGCTAATCATTACAGGTGGATGGAGGTTCACAAACTGTACGAATTATGTAGGCTTTGAATGATAACCCCCACAAACATGCTTGCTATTTATAGTGGGCAATGCTTGTAATGGTTGATCAAAAAGTAGGGTCAGTGATGACAATCATTGATGTTTGTAACAACCTTTTTGTAATGAAAAGTTCAGTATTAACATTAACATCAACTATAGTGGGATCCATTGCTAGCTGTACTCATCATTGGAAAGTAGGGAAATCCACCATCCATGTAAACGACCGTTCTTGCAAAGCCACTCAGATACAAGGATGCATCCTTCATGTACAATCCCATGTCATTGGATTGACGGATTATGGCATTGCAAACAGCCTTCAAACCCAGACATTCAACGCTTCACTTTGATGCTGAGACTCCAAGAGATATCCCTGATGCTCACTTGGTTGAAAATATCCAGCTACAGATGAGACACCCTCAGAAACCATTCAGAAAGCATTCAGAAACCTTTTGCAGCTGGGGTGATTTTCCATTTCCATGTGCTCGATGTCAGATTTTCCGTTGGGAGGTGCTCGTCGTAAGCAGGTGCCGTGCAGAAGGGAGCCTTTGAAGCGGTGCAGAAGGTTCGAACTTTGGCCAAGAAGGCGCCCAGCGATGTGCCGCGAGTGGATCGTCCCCAGTGGTTCCACTGGTTGAGTTGCTTCGTTGACCCACGGGTGGTGAGCTTTCCAGCTGTTTCCAGCTGCGCTAGCCTGAAAATTGTCACCTTGTCAGTGGGTAAGCAAAGAAACTTGGATGATCTTCCCTGTTGTCATGTTCGACGAGGGTGTATCATGTTTTTTACCCGTCGACACAAATATCGTCAGCCGGTGTATATTTGGCTTCGCAACATACCACTGGCCAAAGCGATCATGCTACTGACACTAGAGCCTTGCAAGTAAACAATAGCCATGAACATGATAGGTAAACCAATAGTATCCATGATTAGCCATGATTGATGGTGAGTCATCAACCATCCTTGGCCAACACTATCCACTATTCACCATTGTTAGCCATGAATTAATAAGATTCACCTCATGACCAGCCATTGCCATTGCCTGAACAATTCCCAACAGCTTACTATAGCTGTTTGAAGCTCCGCTGCTCAGTCTCACTCCTCCAACTTGGAAAATCTGGCGTCCAACATCGAATCGCTGCTCCAGACACGTCCAGAGACCCAGGAAGGAGCTTCGGACCAGGAAGGTTGGTTGATGACAGCCACGTGTATGGTGGTCTCTTCCTTTATGTGGTCACCCATCAATTTTACTGGGATAATAACCAACAGAAATAGTTCCAAAGCAATGGTTACTTGTGGTTTCTCAAAATGGGGGCTCCCGCAATTATTATCCAAATCATCAACCAATTATAGTGATCAACCAACCGTTGCTTGGGGTTCCCAATTTTGAGAAACCACCACATGGTTACCGATATGTTGAATCATGGTTTCGAAATATGCTTCAGAGTGGTTGATCATGTTTTGATGATGGTTCGTGATGGGCTGACCATACTGTTTCTGCTGGTGTATCTGTAAAATAAGGGGGTGTATCAAGAGAGCCAACATGGCTAGTAATGGCTAGCTAGTATTGGACTTGTTAGTGGTCATACACTGACATAGCCAACACTGGCTAGCAATATGGTTGGTAACGGTTATGAGTTGAGGCTTATATACATCATGTTGACCATGAAATATTGATTGTCATATAATTGGTTACCAGGGATTGCAGTGACCATCTTTTGAACCTTGTTGGGAAAAACAACAAACCAGGACAGTGCGGTGTAGACCATGGTTTGTATCCGTAAATCTTGATACTCCCAAACCATCCAAGTTCATGCTGAGGATGCGCTGAGTGAGTGCACAAATTTACAGATATGATCATATGGAAATATTTGGAAAAACCAACCAGTTTTTGGCAAACATGTGGGAAATAATCTGGAAAACACATCTGATTACCAAAACATGTCTAAAAATGACAACTGTTCTTGGAAACCGTGGTTGGGGTGTCACCATTTTAGGAAACATCGTCCTTTCATGTTGTCAATGTAACAGAAGTCTATGTACGAATGCGGCCATGAATAACCATACATGTAAAATCATGCGAATGGAGACATCAACAAATGTATAGCGGTAGATATGACTCTAGGTGCCGCCATATACAGGAATCTATACATTGACATACATGCATAATATGGTGTAAGTTACTGCGAACATATAGAAGCAGCTGCGAATAGAACAACTCATAGGTACACCTGGATTTGGACCAACATGCTCATCAACCAATGGATTCGATTGCCAGTATAGATATGAATGAGAATGCATGGGTCTAAAGATGCCTATGCACGTACTCCCAACGTCAATCACTCAATTCGCATCGTGCCCCCAAGCAGCATGGCAAAGATCCTCACCAACGATGAAACAGCAGCGCACCTGGAAAAAAAACCTGCACCAGCATGCGCCACCACGGCGAAGAATGGCTCTGTCCAGCTACCAAGTGATCACTTGGTTCTATTTGTTGTCCATGAATGCTACAGAGAAACCATCAAAGATCGGTGGATTTTCCATTGCTATGTTAGATTGCCAGAGGGCATCAGCTACTTGGTTTTTCTTCATTGATGTACTGTATATCTTCTCTCACTACAACTCTTTTGAGTTCTCAACTATTGGTGAATCGAGTACCAGTCAATGTAGGTGTCTAGTAAGAAGTGATAGAGACAGTCAAATTGATGGCAATGATATGTTGATAGATTTGTCAGACGAATTCAATGCTCTTAATTCACTATTGGTGAGTCAAGCTCTTCAACATTGACATCATCAACAAGAAGTGGATATCAGTTTCTCAAACATTTTCAGCATCATTCACCATGATGAACCATCATTGATCATCAAGTATCATGAATCAAGCATCAACAGAGAAATAATCCACATTGAACCCTTAATACGCACTTATTCTCCAAGCATTACTAACAAGTGCTGAGGAAGCCATTTCTTCCCCGAAGCCATTGGTTAAGGTCAAAGTGCAGATGACGTCTTTGCCAAGGTGCGCCGTGCGCTGTTGATGAGCCAGGGCAACAACAGAACTGTGAATGTTTAGTCACTTAGTCAGCCAGTTAGTTAGCTAGTGAGTTAGTAAGTAAGTAAGTTAGTCAGCCACTTAGTTTGTTAGTTAGCTAGTGAGTTAGTTAGTGAGTTAGTAAGTGAGACAGTAAGTAAGTAAGTAAGTAAGTTAGTTAGTTAGTGAGTTAGTTAGTCAGTCAGTCAGCTAGTTACTTCGTTTGTTTGTTAGATTAGTTGGATCCGTCAGACTATTTCTTAGCTACTTATCAGCTGGTAATGAACTGATAGCAGTTTCAGTTAGTTAGTTCTTCGCTGTTCTCCACTATTTGTTAGTTAGTGAGCCATCGGCCAATGTTTGATTCGCTATTGATAGCTTAGCTATTAGCTATTAATCTATTCTTGAATCATTAGTTTAGCTACTTGCCCATCACCCGTTGATTTCCACCATTTGCTTAAGGGGTATTGAGCTAGGTTAGGATGGTGGAAACAAAAATGCTCAATAGTTCAAACAAGGCGAATGGGTCATGGTGAATTCAATAGTCACTGGCTAGTAAACCTGTTTATGGTAATTGTTGATGCATTGATAGTTCATAGGAAAGGATACTGATTCTTGAATTGTGTAATGATGATAAGAGATTCTTAATCGGCCAAAGTGATTGATATGTGAACAAATGGTTGATAAGCCAGTTCATGAACCGGCTTGTAAACCAGTTAGTTCTAATCTTTATCAGCAAGGCATTAACCAGTCAAAGGATGACAACATGTGGTGAATCGCAGCTGAACCACACTTGGCATTCGTCTTTCAACAACTTTCCTTATGTCCTTTTTTTGTCATGCATAACCCTGATATTTGTCTGTCAACAACTTCCCTTAATCATCCATGCACATGACCAATTGTACCATGGATGCAAAGCTGGGATCTGTTGTCTCGTGCGGGGTGACACTTCAGTTGGTTTATGGGTACAGGATCCTGGTGTTTCCAAATGATCACCGTTATGACCAATGACAAGGAAGTCAGAGAGCCTTTGGGATAAGCCTAATTGTGGATCACCCACACCGGTATGGCTTGAGCACATTGAAATCAACCTCCAGTTGGTTTCACACCAAGCGTGATCACTAACCTGCCTTACGCTTGTACCTATTGGTGGTTATATCCAATTGGTGCTTTTTCAAACTAGGAGACCCCCCAAATCATGCAGTCTGAGCCACTATTAAAGATAAACCTACCATTTTTAGGCTTCCCTACTTTGAGAACCCTCCATTTGTGTCGCTTATTCAATACTACAATCTTATTTCCCCAGGCCAACTGGTGATTGGCAGTTGATGGCCGGCGGTGGCAGACTCCGCGTGATGCCCGCTGATTACCCTGATCAACCATTCAGCCAGCCCTACCTATTCCTAACCAGCAATTGATCTTTAACAGATCATTTCTGACCATTCATTGACCCTTAATTAATCCTTATGAACCATTGAATTTTACAACTAGGTATTCATTCGCCGACCCATCATATCAACCATTATGTGCCATGGATTGTTCACTAGCAGCCCTTAATTTATACCAGTAGATATCCATTGGCTAACCTTTCATTTTTTGGGGTGCCGCGCACTCGGGGATCGCAGGTGAAGGATCTCATTCAGAACATGATCACTTCCAGAAAGGAAGAGGCGACCCGCAAACCACAGTTACATCAGCAGTGGTGGACCAGCCAACCTGGGTCATAGGCGAGTTGTTGGTTCAATATTCATGGTTGATGGATGCTTCAATTGATGGTTGACTGATGCTTAAGTTGATGGTTCATTGATGGTTATATTTCGTGGTTGACCAATGCTTGATGGTCGATGGTTCTATTGATGATTGATTGTTAGCTAATCACCAGGTAACCATCATGTGAACCATCATGATTACTGAAGCATTCGTTAATATCATTAGATTAGTTGACTAATGCTAGACTGATGGTTGATTGATGGGTATGTCGAAATGGCTGGTTCAATGGTTAACCTCCTAGTGGAACCTTGATCCTGGGAGCAAGGGCAGGTTGTAGATCTGGTGGTTTCTCAAACCATAGCTTGACCGTCAGCGTCCTCTTTTCCAAGAAGGTTTGTTCCATTCCTGCCCACTGTCAAGAAAAAAGTTTATCATTGCGGTGGCGGAGCCGTTCTTGATATCTTGTGGTGGAAGAGTTCTCAACATGATGAACCATCATGACCTACTCCATCAACGGTGCTTTTCAACCGCCATCATTCACCAGCACGAAGAAACATTCACCACTATTATCCATCACTTCGCATAGTTGGTTTTCATCATTACGACCAGTCCTTGGATAATCTTTATGCATCAGCATTTGGTGGTTTCTCACAAAAGGGGTACCCCCAAATCATCCCATAAGCCATTTATAGCAATACGCCCATCATTTTGGGGGCTCCCTATGGCTCGAGAAACCCCCATGTTTAGCAACCCTTCTCACCATGTGTTCAGGCCGCCGCTGATGAAACCAAGAAGGCATACTGTGATGAGGAGCAGAGCAAAACCAACGTGCCTCAGACGTGAATTGATGATGCCGAGTGATGGTGCCTTCATGATACGGTGAATAATGATGCACTATGGGGGAATATAACCAACAAATAGGGAAGATAATGGTTGATGATCATGATGACTACGATGATGACTGTGATGATGATGATGATGATGATGATGATGATGATGATGATGATGATGATGATGATGATGATGATGATGATGACTACGATGATGATGATGATGATGATGATGATGATGATGATGATGTTGATGATGATGATGATGGTTCCTGGGCAGGGTTGATGAAGCCATGCTTTGATGATGGTTTCATGATGGCTAAGGATGGTTGATCATCGTCAATAATGATGGTTCATCATGGTGCTTTGAGATGCCACGGAGGTACAGCGAGCTGGAGCCGATGGACCAACAACTTAGTGGTGTGTTGCTGACATGTTCAGGCTGCCAACACTGGATCTGTTGCAACCTACAGTAATATATTTGTAATATGGAAGATATAGATGTAGATCTGTTTATGATTGCAAATGCTATTTGAGCTTGGCTGTCCTGGTTTAATGCAGTTGTCAGACGCCATGGGTTGCATGCAATCAGCTATTATCAAGTCGTTAGAGGAATGCAAAGACGAAACATCGAGAACTGGTTGACCCTGTGGACCACCACGTTTCAAGAATGGATGTTTGGCAAAGTGAGATGCTTGGCTGAAAAGTTGCATCCCTTTGGGAACGACATTTGCTGGTTTTCTTTTTGATGTTTTTTCGGTATTTTTGTTGATTAAATGGGCAACCATCATCCAGAATCACTGATAGTCAGCTAATAATCATTCATATCACTGCCCCGGGTTTCTGATTGATTGAACATTACTTGACACTGACCATTCATAAACCATGGATTCAATTAATGATTGACCATGAAACAACCATCAATTGACCATGAGCGAACCATGAATTAATCGTTAACTAACCATCAATTGGTGTTCATTGACTGTTAATGAACCATCTTTGCAAAGGATCATCAACTGTTATTGCTCAACCATTACTTGACTACCAACAAAGCGCATCAATTAACAGCATCTTCAAGCACCAACAACCACGATTGACCATCATTAGCAATTAGTCAGCGATCATCATGAAACCATCATTAAACCATCAATTAACCATGATCAACCACCATTAACCACCATTGATTAACCATTAAACCATTAAACACCATTTAACCACTTCCATTGATTAGCAGTTAAGCATCATTAACCACCATTACATACCATTACTATTACTAAACCATTACTTAACCATTACTTGACTACCATCATTAAACCATCATTAACCACCACTAACCGGTCATTAACCAACATCCAACCACCATTCGCTTCGCGGTGCGTCCAACTGCTCACCTTCGAGGCCAAGTTGGACGAGTTGACGAGTGCTAAGGAAAGCCTCTCTGTGAAGGCAGCGGGCCTGGGGAGCTGGGCGAGCAGTGAAGCAACGAGCGAGCTAACGGCTGGTTTAGTTGGTTAATAACTGAAACTAACGGCTGGTCCATCAATGTTTATAATGGCTGGGTCAATGTTCATAATGGCTGGTTTAGCTGGTTAATAATAGGGGATGATAACTAAGAATTATATGAGATATGCCAACTATATGGCGAGCTGGGTCAATATTAATCAGCCAACTAGTGGGGGATAATAAGCAAGAATAGTCATGGGAAAACGAGCTAGTTAATGATGGGGGAACCAGGGGGACTTGTGGTGGACTGACCCATAGCCACATGGTGATTGCAGCTTCCAATCCGTTTCGAATTCAGCCATGCTTTCACCATCATGATGAGTTATGAATGGCTAGTTGATTATTTATCAAATATCTGTTGTGAATTCAGCCATGATGGTCAAACCAGTAGTCCCCATGATAGTTGGTTGACCATGACTATCCCTTAACATTTCAGGTTTGACATGGAAGGTTATACGCCACAGATATGTTTGTTGGTGAAGGATCCAGGCATCGTCACGTTCACTACTTGCATGTCAGGACATCCAAGTAGAACTTCTAGCCATGATAGACATTGGTGATTGCTTTTCATTTTTTGGGGGAATGGCAACCAACCCAGCATAAGGGGTTTATATTTGACATATTGCCATTATACTGACACTAACCATTCTTAAGCGTTGGTGATACTTCACCATTGCATATACCCGTCACTAGTAGATTCATCAGCGCTCATTGCGCCCCGGTTATATCAACCATAGTGTTGGTTATAGGAGCTAGTAACAATCATCTCCAACCAACATGATAGTCATCAACAATAGAGTTGATAATAACTAACACTATAGGTGACCATGACTAACATTATACCTGATAGCAATGTAATCAAGAATCTGCAATACCGACCAACTCTGTGCACAAAATCTCTGATGATTCACGTCAGGTTTCAACCATCTCCGTAGCTGTTTGTTCTCAAGCAGCAACATTTCCATGGTGTACGCATGTCAATGTCGTCAGGCCACCCAACATAAGAATCGCGCAGGGGCCAAAGTTATAGCGCAAACTAGGGACGTGTGCAAATTACACGCTAGTGCATATATACATATATACATATTTATATTTATACATTTTCATATATATATATATATTTATATTAATATACAATTTGATATGTAGAAATATATGCATATATATAAATATATCTCTTGAATATAATATAGATATGTATATTTATGTTTATATACGTATAGATCCATATGTATGTAATATACGTATGTAGAGAATACATCTGCAGGTGATTTGTGGCTGGATGCAGGCTTGAACAAACAATGACCCATGGCAGCAACAGCAATCAGAAATCTCAGCTTCTAAACAATAAAGGACCGTTCCATGGAGGTGTGCTCCGCAATCACCGGGGAGATCCTGTTTTCTTGTGATGCAGATGAAATCGAGGGCAAGTCATTGAAAGCAGTGAAGCAACTCTTGGCTATTCAGCTAGGGGTTTCAAGATTTCGCCAGCGGCTTCTGGTGGAAGATTGTTCGCGCCTGATTGACGATGATGTGGTTCTGAGCGCCGTGCCTCCAGCGAAGGTTCAGCTGGTCCTGTTGGAATTTGTGCCTGAAGAAGACGCCGTCCAGGAGATGATATCTGCATGCGTGCAAAACCGACCAGATGCCCTTGAAGACATGTTGCAACGCCCTACAAACCCTGACCTGACGGATGAACTTGGCAGAACATCCTTGTACTATGCAGCAAGCAACGGGCACCTCAAACTGGTGCAACTGTTGCTTGAAGCAGACTCAGACAAAGATGCTGGAGACAACGAAGGGCTCACACCATTATACATTGCATCTGCTCAGGGCCACCTCGAAGTGGTGCGCTTGCTGATTGAATCTGGTGCTGACAGGAACCACGCCACAACAGACATGGGTGCATCACCATTGTACGTTGCATCCTATCATGGCCACATCGAAGTGGTGCGCTTTCTGATTGAAGCCGGTTCTGACAAGAACCAAGCCACAACAGACACGGGCGCATCACCATTATACATTGCATCTGCTCAGGGCCACGTCGAAGTAGTGCGCTTGCTGATTGAATCTGGTGCTGACAGGAACCACGCCACAACAGACATGGGTGCATCACCATTGTACGTTGCATCCTATTATGGCCACATCGAAGTGGTGCGCTTTCTGATTGAAGCCGGTTCTGACAAGAACCAAGCCACAAGAGACACGGGCGCATCACCATTGTACATTGCATCTGCTCAGGGCCACGTCGAAGTAGTGCGCTTGCTGATTGAATCTGGTGCTGACAAAAACCAAGCCACAACAGAAGATGGTGCATCACCAATGCACGTTGCATCCTCTCGGGGCCACCTTGAAGTAGTGAGCTTGCTGATCCAAGCTGGTGTTGACAAGAACCAAGCCACAACAATTACTGCTGCATCACCTTTGTGCGTTGCATCTGATTATGGCCAACTTCAAGTAGTGCGCTGGCTGATTGAAGCTGGTGCTGACAAGAACCAAGCCACAACAGACGTTGGTGCATCACCATTGTACATGGCCTCTCAAAATGGCCACGTCGAAGTAGCGCGCAAGCTGATTGACGCTGGTGCTAATCAGAACCAAGCCAAAACAGACATTGGCGCATCACCATTGTACACTGCCTCTGAAAATGGCCACGTCGAAGTAGTGCGCTTGCTGATCGAAGCTGGTGCTGACAAGAACCAAGCCACAACAGACAGTGGCGCATCACCATTGTACACTGCCTCTGAAAATGGCCATGACGAAGTAGTGCGCTTGCTGATCGAAGCTGGTGCTGACAAGAACCCAGCGACAGTATGCGTTAGTATCTAGCAGGGCCACATTGAGAGCTGGTTGTGAAGACAGAGCGCCAATGGTTGCAGGGTTGAGTCGCCATAGTTGATGCTAAGATCTGAACGGGGTTCCTTCCCAAATAGCAGTGAAATGGGGTACCAAATTAAATTGAGCATCTCCGCATGATTACAGGGGTACCACTGCTGAGGTTGATCATCCATGGATTAAGCCTTTGGTCCCCTGGTTCCCCACAACTCGTAACCAGCTTTGGGACACTGCTGGGGTGCTGACTTTGGGCCTGTGGAAAACCTTGGTGAAACGATCAGGGGACCGGGGTCATGAGCAGGTGGTAGATAGAAGTATCGTTGAGTCGTCTGGTATGCTTGCTACAACAAGACCGGGTTCTCCATTATTGGGGGTACCCCTCAACCAGCCAATAAGAACCATCATTATCAGGGAAACCACCAGTTTTCAAAGGTACACCATTTTTGGACAAACCCATACGTCTGAGTCTGAATACTCCACCAGGACAAAAGTTCTTCCGCTTGGGTGGTGTCCAACCCTTTCCCTCTAGACTCCTGCAAAAGACCTTTCTTTCTTGCAACGGACCACGGACCACTCCTGTGACCACTCCTATGAGCTTTAATAGGCTATATACTAATTAAAAACGGGGTGATACTTCGATCCGCCATGCAGGCCATACGAAACGGACTTGAAATTTGATCCACGCAGGCCATATGAAACGGACTTGAAATATGATGTCTTCGGCCATGCGAGCCCTTATTGGAAAAAGCTTTTTCCTGTTGGTGCATGAAACGATTCAACAATACTGTTTACAAATACTATTCAACAATCATTATTTGCTATTGGATGGCAGATAGACGTTTGGTGCATTGATAGTGAGGCAAAGATGACAATGAGCCGTAGGCATTTTAATTCCCAAGTACATCAGGATACATCACCTACAGTAAGGATACATCACCTACAGTAGATGGTAAGTTGATGGATATCTCTAGGGTGGCAGTTTGGCAGTACAGTTCAAGGGTCCAAAACACAACAAGTCCAAGTGGTGGTTGAATACTCTTGAGTGTTATCCTTTCCTATTTTTTTGACCTTTATTGAGCACTTGATGCTGCAGTTGATTAGCAGTGTTCCTAGGTATAACTCGGCTGTTCAAAGGTGCGCCAGCAGATCCAAATCCTACCTCATAAGGATCTGGGGTGCACACGGGGGGTGTCAATGATTGACGCCCAAGCTACCAGTTGTAGTGTCGCCCCCGTTTGCTACTGGCAATCAGGTGTATGCTTATGAAGCTGGTGATAGTTCATGAGAACAGGATGCCATTAGCAAACAGGAGGGCTTACTCTTGGCTGCTTACTATTGGCTGGTGATCGTTGATGCTATGATACTGTTGTGGAATTCTGTTTCGCAGGTGGACAAGAAGAGCTCAGAGTCGGAGACACTCAAAAGTCGGATGCCCAGCGGAGCCGAGCGCGGCCTGCGAATTCGTTGGGTCACAGTGTCGGATAGGTCCAGTGTAAATATCGTGTTTGAGTGATAAATGAGACCTGTTGATACCTGTTGATAGGGATCATAGCTGTGAATTTGAATTCGTGAATCGGAAATGTGCTGAACTGGATACGCAGATCAACTCGTGCAATGTACACATTACCATGTTAACTGTTATACCAATGATTTCGCTTTGGCTTCGGGTATCATGAACCATTGGCTGATGACAATCAAGAAGCAACGACTCGCTTTTATGAAACATGCATGTAATCTCGTGTCATTGACCGTTTTATTGGTCAATTGTTATTGTTGTTGTAACCAGCCGGTACTTGTGAACCTGCTACATTCATCAACGGCTAATTCCTATCATTCTTGTTTGTCGCTCAAAATGGTTATTGACCATGGTTGACCAATGTTGGTGATCATTTACTACTAGGTATTCTTATCAACCATTATTAGCCAGCATGATTACTTTATCAACAATCAACAATCAATTTCCATATTAACTACTACTGACGCTATGATTCATCGCTGTATTTTTGGCCATAATTGGAACCGGAATTGACCATGATAAACCACGATGTGAACCACAATTCACCAACATAATTGGGTCTTAATCATCATAAACCGACATATGAATAATCAATTCAGGCAGTCATTTGACCATCACTATCCATCATTTAAACTATGATCTGAACCATCGTCGCAGTTCATCGTTCTCCATGCTTGGTTCGCTTAGGCGAAGCCGCTACCCTGCAGCGGGAGCTGGCCGACCTGTCCAAGCTTCAGGCGAGTGGGTCGTGTGGTTTCTCAAGCCATGGGGGCACCCCCCAGTTATCCAGTTGATGGTAGGTAGTAATCAAACAATTTGACTCATTAGTTAATAGCTATCATCCAAAAGTCGAATCTTTTTGAGTAAACCATCCAAAGCTTGGGGGTACCCCCAGCTATTGAGAAACCACCATGAGTGGTTGATGTGATGCCGCTGTCACATCAAGTTTCACAGCTAGGATGGTGAACGGTGGCCCCCATGGTTATGAATGGCTTCCGAATGGTTCGTTGAAGACTAAGATCCAACGTATTGATGCTTGATCAATGGTGGATTCATGATGGACTTATTGTGGTTCGAGAATTGAGAATGGTTGGTCAATGGGTGGGTTTATCGTATGAAGGGTCAGTGTTGGTTGTTGGTCAGCCATGCTTGGGCGGCTGTTGACCCTTCCCCATCTATTCTTAGAAGGTGGTTACACCTCGGGTGGTAACGAATGGCCAGATAGTGATCCTAACGATTTTGGTCACGAATTTTGCTTAGCTGAGCTTTTAAGTTGGGGTCAGAAATGCCCATCAAGTCTTCATGAAGAACATTCGCACCATCAGTTTGAAGGTAAAGAACACAAGTAGAGATGAGAAGCTTCGCATGATTCCTTCCGTTCAAGGGCCAGCAGCATTTACAGTAGGGTACCTATTCTCACAAGTCACTCAAGAAAGATCTTAAGAATTCTAAAAGTGGCCATTTTGATTATATATTCTTAAGATTTCTATTCTACCATCGATTTAATGGATTATGGTTCCGTGATGGGAATATGAACAATCCCCTGTACTCAACCTGCCATGGAGAAAGGAATGATAAGGGAATCATCCGAGAATCTTCTACAGTGGAAAGGGGAATCTTAGATCTCCGATGGGTGTTACGACCTGCTGATGCACCCTACGAACTGGCCACTGGCCAAAAACCAGTAGAAGTTAGCCAAGTCATGGACCAAAGGCCTGGAAGTTGAGATTGTGGCCAGGCACAAATTTGCGTCACCAAGATGATGGAAGAGCATGGGTTCTTGAGCATCAATAGAACATGTCATCATTGAGAAACGCAAAGAAGTGAAAAAAATTCAAGTGTCTGGCATGGAATAGTTACAGTAAATCATAGTGGCTTAGTATTCAATCATCAAGCATAGCCAGGTATAGCCAGAAAATTCCAATTAAACTGCGGCAGCGCAAACCACCTGGCAGATTGAGATGGACGAGACCCGACGCGAGGAGAGCTTGGATCCCAGTGAGCAATTAGCTTGGCTGCCGTGGTGTGTCCAACTGGTCATGAATTGCTTGGGATTGGCCCATCCTTTTTATTCAGCAAGTGTTGGAGGAAGCATTGTCAGCATGAGTCTCTTCGGATAGTTGTTGGCTTTCGCCCGTGCCTAAGCCTTGCAAGCCTTCTTTCCCGAATACCGGAAATCTGAAGCTCTTCCAGTAGAGAGCCGGCTTTCTGGTTTTGACATTGGAAGGGATGCGTCACTGTGCGGTTCAAGGTGATGGCTATTGATGGCGGATTCAATCAAGTGAACCGATCAGTGAAAGATGGTGCAACCGGGTTCCAGCACTGCTATCGGCCACATGGGTACCCCTGGTTGGCCCTGGCTGTTCAAATCGCAAAGCTGTGACCAAAGTGACGAGTTTTTGCTGGGTGTTTAGTTCATTGTAAGCCCTGGCTGTTTGGAGGTCCCCCAAACATGTGAGGGCAACATGCATCAGCATGCCATATTTTGGAGATCACCGGATGTCACTATGGCAGGCCTATGGCATGTTACTCTCACCTGGCACTGTGCAGATGTTAAAGATGAGACTTCGCACCTCCCGTTTTGAGGTGCGGCCTACAAGAAGCAGAAGGTCGACCTGGAGCAGGGCTTGGAAGGTGCGCAAAGGGGAGGAAGGGGAGGGCGACCTGGCGATGGAAGGGCTGGTGTGGCTGGTGTGGTTCATGGTGGCTAATGGTCGTAGATTCATAGAGTACATATGGTGCTTGGTGTGTTTCATGGTGGTTCCTGGTGGCTAATGGTGGTTAATGAATCTAATGGTCGGTTAATGGATGGTTAATGATGGCGAGCTAATGGTCAACTTTTGCTTAGTGATCATTCATGATGCTTGACAGCGGTTGATAGCGGCCGATAGTGATGCTTGATAACGGTTATTCACGACAGATGGACGGCAGATGGCGATTGTTTCATGTTGATGTCCTCAGTCAACAATACTTAATGATGGTCTATACTGATTAGCGAGAGACGGTGAACAATGATTGATAGTAGGGCATAGCAATCAACCATGACCATAATTAATGGTTGGCTGACTATTTATGGTAGATGCTGGCTATTCACGCTTAACAGGCTGACTGATTAGTATCACTGGATAATCATCAATAACCAAGACTTATAATAGAAGAACCAGTACGACCTATCATTAGTTCCCATACATAGAAGTATTGCCAATCAACCCAAATAACAGCCATCTTTTCGATCGGTCTCGACCAGCAACAATTGGTGCATGAACCTCCCACTAACCAGGATTCTGTCGGGTTACCAAAACCGTTCTTGGAAAAACATGGGTTCCAACTCAGACGCCGTAGGCTTCACGGAGTACAAGTACCACACATGGCTAATCACCTTTGGATGGAACTAGAGATTAGCTAAGAAATCATGGATTCATGAATGTTAATTGCCTTGCAGACTGTCAATTTCCAGTCAATAACTGATCACCTCTAGTTGAATTTAGCAGATGGAGATTCAACTGGAAATCAAGTTAATGCCAACAATGGATTAATAAACCCCTGGTTGATTAATAGCGGGCATCTCCCAAAAGAATGGCACCCCCCCAATTAATAAACCTGTGGTTTTTGAATCCGGGGTTGACATTATCAATCAGGTAGTTCTCACAGAATCAATCTATGATCCATTGATTCTGACCGATCAACTGTAGAGCCATGGCCTATCTGGTGGTTTCTCAGAACAGAGAACCTCCAAAAATGGTAGGTTTATTACTAAAAGTGGTTAATATTGGATTGTTTTTTGGGTACCCCTATTTCAAGAAACCACCGTATTGATTCGTAGCCGTACTCTCGACATGAACGAGGTAGTACTCGGATGCTCAGTACAGGATTGATGGCTGTGATCAACTGTGAAGTTGCTCAGCCAGTGGATATTACTTCACCAGTTGGGGCCAGTAACAAGGTACAGCTACCCTCCACTGTCCCAGCTCTTTGGTGGGTGCTCACTGACAGTGTTGGTTAAGCATGGCAAACGAGGTTTGGTTTCATGGCTACATCGTGTTGGTTACAGATGGGTGGAGAATTCTGGCGAACCAGATATGGCAGTGGGTCAGTTCACCCTTAGTCCCCCTGGTTCCCCATCATTAACCAGCCAGTTTTCCCCATGAAATTGTTGGTGAACTTCTCCCCCATCATTGATGGTTAATATATGGACCCAGCTCGCCATCTCCTACCTGCCACGCGATCATTCTGTTAAAGTGGCTCTCCAGTGATCCACCGACGCGGCACACCGAAAGCGGGGCCAGGTGTTCGTTCCGCATTGTCGGTCCTTCGTGATTACTACGCCGCTGGGACAGCACTTGGACTGGAGCCCTATGGCTATTCCTTTCAGCCGCGAGCTACAAGGAGTGGCCAGTCATGTATACATAGCCATTTTTCAATGGGCCCATCATCACTCTGTTCGATAGCTACAGAAATTGTTCATTGATACATTCGTTCATTCGTCTATTCATGTGAACGTACACGACGTGCATTTACATATGATGGTCAAGACAACTTGAGGGAGCTCGTTTGCGATGCTTCTTATCTCGTTATTGCCCTGATTGACGTATGGAATAATAAACAAACAATAGTAAACAAACAATAACTATAATAAAGAATGCAATAAAAACAATAGTAGTAGTAGTAGTAGTAGTAGTAGTAGTAGTAGTAGTAGTAGTAGTAGTAGTAGTAGTAGTAGTAGTAGTAGTAGTAGTAGTAGTAGTAGAAGTAGAAGTAGAAGTAGTAGTAGTAGTAGTAGTAGAAGAAGTAGTAGTAGAAGTAGTAGTAGAAGTAGTAGTAGCAGTAGTAGTAGTAGAAGTAGTAGTAGTAATAGTAATAGTAGCAATAAAAGTAGTAGTAGTAGTAGTAGTAGTAGTAGTAGTAGTAGTAGTAGTAGTAGTAGTAGTAGTAGTGAAGAAAAAAGTTCCGAAGCAATCTAAACCACTAGCATCAACCATTTTCAAGCAGAATAATTCACCATTTGAACCATATAAACAGCACCTCCACCATCCATCCAGCATCGTGAACGATGATCATTCATGTTTATTTGTTCATGATCGACCATCATGAATCATGACCATGAGCCATCATCGCTATCATTCCAATCTATCACTAGGACGGTCAATTATGGTCAATTATGGTTGATTATGGTTAATTATGGTGAATTCTGGTCAATTATGGTTAATCATGGTACCTTGTCATTGAATCAACTACTGTCATTATATCAATGGTTGCTTGTCATTCCATTATGTCAACAACTACCATATTAATTATGCTCAATGATGGCTGTCACATTATCCATCAATTGCTCACCATCCACAGCCATCACTCAGCGGATGAACATCGACCCTGTGGCGCAGCTCAGGAATCCTCGGGGGCGTCTGGATGCCCTGGGGGACAGCGAGGTGGATCAAGGATCGGCAAAATGGCTGATTAGCATTGGTGAATGGTGAATAGCCAGCTATGTAGCTGATTCGTAATGGTTCAATAATGGTTATGATGGTTAGTGATCGCTAATAGTGGTTGACAATGCTCCATGATGGTATCGCTCTACCACTGCAGAGATGAGCTTGTGGTCGGTGAGGTGAAAAGCTGCTATAAAGGATTTGGGGTCCTTGGGAGGTAGACTAGGTCAATGATGGTTGGGTGACAGCTATGTAGCTGATGAGGTCTAGTCTGAGCCATGGAATTTCCACTATCATAGTTGGCTATCACGTATCACAATGGCCCGGTACCCATGCTTTGCAATCATTTTCGGGCACGCATAAAGTTGGGTATCCACCCTTTTTGACACTCAGCATCCTGAGTAGAACAGGTGAAGCTTTCGTCACACCAGGGGACCCAATCTTCACATACTATCACTTGCGAAGTTCGCATGCGGCCATGTTTGGGGATGATATGCTGCTGCTGAGCCAGTTGGTAAGGTGGTGTGTGAGCCAGATGTGAAGAGCGTGAACCTCTCTCTGGGTACCCCTCATCTGTTGGTCAAGATTCGCCAACAAGCGATAATTATACCTACAATTTGGGTTGGTGAGTTGGTTGGTTGTTGGGTGGTTGGGTGGTTGGGTGGTTGCTTGGTGAAGGTTGGTTAAGGTTGGTTGTTATTTATCCCTTTCGCCTGTGATGTCCTGGTGGTGTTGATGATGGTGGCTCATTTTCAAAATGTTTCAGCACACACACACACATGTGGTATAGAACTGATCACTATGAGTTGCCCAGAGCCAGTGGTTGTGTGATGGTGGCTGGAGGTTTCTGAAGGAGAAGATGAATATGGTACACCAATGGCTCAAGTTGCGAGAATTTCGCTTACCTTCCCCGCATTATCATCTTACTTCTTTTCATCATGAACGTCGCTCTTCGATTGGGCCTCCATCTGGCGGCAAGCCTGGTGCTGGCTTTATCAGAGGAGCAAGCCGACACTTGCTCAGACCAGGCTACATCCCAGGCCGTGACAAGTGCCGCACTTCTCCAAGCAGGAGCTAACCGCACAGGGAAAGCTGATGGGACTGAGCAGCACTCAAATGAGGAGCATGATGAAGTTGCAACGGACGAAGAGTTGGAGGACGACGAAGCCGAGGAGCATCGTGAAGAGATCGAAGACGTGTTGGACCATGAGGAGTCCTTGCTCAAAAGGGCCCATGCTCGACACGCAGCAGAGCTCGAGCTGGAGTCCGCCATCGCTGGAAAGAGCCGCCGGCGTCGCAGCCGCCGCCGAACTACCACCACCACAACCACAGTTGACTGTGGATCCACCATGGAGTCCTATTCCATTGGTTGGGTGACAGGTGGAACTGATTGGTGCGTGGAGGGTCTCAACACGGGCGCAGCAACCGAGCAGATTGACTCCAGCAAGTGCACTGAATCCACCAGGGACAAGTGGATGTTTACAGACAATGGAAATGGTTACTGCACCCTTGTTGCCCAGTACAATGATGGCCATCGTCGTCGCAACCACAAGGGAACGTCCGTGACATGTGGCACATCCAGCAAGTCTGTTGCTTATTGCAAAGTGAACGGCAATCAGGGCTACACCAAATTGAAGCTGGAAGACTTGGGCAACAACAAGTTTTCCATGTGGTGGTACGACAGCTCTGGAACCGCCCGGAAGGCCTACCGAGCGAGTGGAAATGGAGGCATCATCATTGCAGATGTGTCAAATGGCGACGATCCCCAGTTCCGAGTCTACAAGAATGCCGTGTACAGCTCTACTTGCCGCCTTGCAAAAAGCGATTTGGGTGTCTCTTGCTGGAAGTAGGTCCAGCCAGATCAGCCAGACTTCCCTGGCAAGGCTCTTCGCTGCAGACTTTTCGAAGAGCCTTTGTAGCTTTGGCTCTTCAGGTTTTTGCTGTTTTAATGCAAGCCTGAGGCATGAGCCAGGCTTTGGCAAGGCCATTTCCTCGACGCTGCAGCTGTTCCTTTCAACAGATCTCGCTGCAACCGCCCAACCGCTGCGTCTAGAGGTTGCAAAACCTTCTTGCGATTGGCTGGTGTTTTGATGTGCCGAAGTCGCTCACAGGCTCATCACGAAACATTGCCATCGAATGTAGGTGTTTCCAATGTTATTTGGCAAGACATGGTGAGACTAAGGTAGTTGCAAGACTGGGACAGTGCACCCGCACAAGAATATGGCGCTCATAATTGTACGTGCCTGAACAAGTTGGTGGACATGAACCATCGTTGATCTCCACTTTATGGCCAATCTTGGTGAATCACATGTGTGAACCAACCATTGACCACCCATGAACCAGCGATTCATTTGCATTAGCCAACAATTAGTCACCATTTCACCACCATTAGCCAACCACAAACCACCCATAAACCACAAACCACCCATTAGCCAACCACAAATCAACCTTAAATCAACCAGGGCAGCCCGGGGACACCGGGGACACCGGTCCCTTGTAGCGGTGTTTCCCAGTGGAAACATCACAGCTCCGAGATCTCTCTTGCAGCAGCCAGCGCTGGGACATTCCAAGTGCGGGGCCCACGACGCCACATGGCCAGGGGGAAGTGGGGGCCCACCGTGTCGCCAACAACAACGACCACGTAACAATGTTGATAGAGCAAGAGGATTGAAAATGGTTAATGATTGATGAATCATGGTGTTGATATGGTTAATTGTAAATTGTGGTTTTTGTGATAGTTTCCTGGCAGTGGTGAGGCGCAACTCAGTAAACAATGGCCAATGCTGGCTGATCCGAGTGAAGAATCGTGGATGACAGTTCATATGAAATATGCTGATTTTCCATTGCCAGGTTCATCTACCAGAGTGTAGAAAACAATCATGGCTTGTTGGTCAAGCAATTGTGGAGTTAGATACAATAGTTTCTCAAGTCATTGGGACCCCAAAGCTATGGTTGGTTTATTGATACAAATGACAGATGACTTGGATGATTTGGGGGTACCCCCAGCTATGAAGAACCCCCCCAATAATGCCAAATGATTGTTGCCAATGCTTAAGCAATGTTTGATGATCACGGTCAATAGTGGTTGATGATCATTGGACCATGCTCATTGCTCACATCTCTGCTGATTCTCCACCGCGTCTTGTCGCCATCCAATCAACCGGTGCCGTTCATCAATGATGTCTCAACCCCCGGGGGCAACTCCGCAGTGCAGACAACTCAAGCTCCGCTGATCTACCCTCGATCTCCGCCTACGCGCCTTGCCAACAGCCATGGCGACCAAAGTCGGAATCAACGGATTCGGCCGCATCGGACGCCGCTGGTCGGCACAGGGGGGGCAAGGTGAGCCCGTCAAGCAGCATTAATTGTTGGCCATTAAGCATCAGCCATGAAGTGTCAACCACCAACCACTAACCATTCATCATCAACCATCAGCCAGTAGCCATCAATGATGAGCCATTCATCATGAGTTTAATCATGAATTTATAATCGAATTCTGTGATTCTCCGGCCGAAAAATGACATGCAGTAAAACTAAGAGCTGCACGAACTATCCCTGATTCATGAAGTGGATTCATCGTAAGCAGTTGGTGATTTTGTTGTTCTAGCTGTCGGGGTGTACCTAGAATGTCCCAATCTGTATGGTTTGCCTCAGAAAAGTCACTCTTTGCTGAACTGCCGCGGACCCCACTGTCAACCATTGTCAACCATTGTCAACCATCATCAGTCATCATTGGTCACCAATGACCATCAATACTAACCATTATTGAGCATCATCAACCATCATTTGTCATGATTGATCATCATTAACCACTAGTATTCATCATGAGACCCTCTTCATACAGCCTCTCCATGGCTTTGGGAAAACTTTAGTGCTTCACGTGAGTCCTGGACGGAACTTGGTTGGTTGCGACAGTGAGGTGCAGTAGGGACCTGATGCTTTGTAGGGGTCGCACATTATGGACATGAATCGCTACCAACTAAGCAAAAAAAAACATCGCAATGGGTGAACATCGCAATGACTACATGGTGGCTTTGACCGACAGCCAATGTGGGAAGGAACCAAGTTGGATGCTGAGGGGTTGGATGCTTTGGCTCCAAGTCTTTTTCGCGTTAATTCAGAGTGATGAGATTGGACAGTCAGAGCCTTAAACCCAAAAATGGATAGAAACTCTCACGAATGAAACAGGTCTTCGCTTGTCTAGAGCCATGGCGTACTGCAAAACTGGGGTCTACCCTTGAATATCTCAGCCATATGGTGGTACGATTGTTTAACCACTAACAACCAACCAGCCACCGATCAACTACTTACTCGTACTAGCCATCAGTTTTCCTCCATCCGTGAACCATCATTGCCATCATGAGTGACCATGATCACGAACCATCAACGATCCTTTAGCATTCATCACCAGCAACTCGCCACTATACTCATTACACAACCGATACAAGTATTAATCATCATTTGCCACTATGCTGAAACCACCATCATCAACAGCTAAATGTTATTGACTAGCACTAATCATTTTAAAGACTTTGATTAACTATAAGACAACCCATGAGATTAACCACCATCAACCATCATCAAGTCCTCTCATTCACCAGTTCCCTGCGCTCAACGTCAGGCATGGTCTTCCAGGCCATCTGTGATCAGAACCTCCTTGGTACCAAGTTGGACGTGGTTGGCGTCGTTGATATGTCGCTTGGTGCCCATGGTGCCCCCAGCGGGTTGTGAACACGCCATGTGTGACAGCACCGAGTCTTGACCACCCATCCATTCTTTGTACATAGCAGTTGGCTACCTGTGCCCTGTGCGTACCAGTGGCGGTTACCGACCTGTGCCATGCTCGATTGCTTTGCATAAAGGAAGCGCCGCTCATAGGCGTGACATTCAATACTTTACAGCCTTCTGACTACTGTGAGCAAACCTGGTGGCCAAGCATTTGCCTGGTTGGAAGAGCAAATATTTGTTGGCCCCCGGGTCTTGCACCTTTCGGCTGGGGGAGATTTATTGGGATGGAGTGGACCCCGAGGGCGGCACGAAGGATTCGTTCCCAACAAGCACCCCCAATCGCCCCCATGCCGGTGCAAGAGTGACAGTGCCGCGCTCTCTTCTGGAGCGCCTGGGGCTTCTGCTCGCCCCAGGTTTCTCCAATGGCCGGTGTCTGTGGTTTGCTGCCTTGGGGTTTCCGTTGTGCTCGGGTCGTTTCTCTTTGTGGTCGGCATTTGTTGTACGGGTGGTTGGGGCTTCTGCCCGCCCCACGAGGTTGGGGCGCTTTCGCTGCATGGCCGGTGTTCGTGGTTTGGTGCCTTTTGCGTTCCTGTCCTTGGCTAATTTCTTTTCGGCTTTGTTGTTCCTTCCGTTGGGGCGTCGCCGCGCGCTCTTCGCATTACGAATCAGAGGGAATTGGGGTTTCGGGGGCTGTTTTTATTGACCTGCGCACGGGATTGTGACGGCAGTCCGTGCCCAGTGCTCTGTCGTTGTGTTTCTGTTGGGACAGGGTCGATGGTCGTGTGAGTGATGGGGTGGGGTGGGGTGGGGTCTGTTGATGTTCAGTGCAACTTGCGCGGTGCGTGCATACCACGCGAAAGCACGTTGGAGGATGTTGCGGAGCTTGTGAGCCTGTGCACGTTGAGGTTAGGTTGCTCGTTTGGTTGGGACAGGGTCGGCAGTCGTGTGACTGATGGGGTGGGGTGGGGTGGGGTCTGTTGATGTTCAGTGCAACTTGCGCGGTGCGTGCATACCACGCGAAAGCACGTTGGAGGATGTTGCGGAGCTTGTGAGCCTGTGCACGTTGAGGTTACGTTGCTCGTTTGGTTGGGACAGGGTCGACAGTCGTGTGACTGATGGGGTGGGGTGGGGTGGGGTGGGGTGTGTTGATGTTCAGTGCAACTTGCGCGGTGCGTGCATACCACGCGAAAGCACGTTGGAGGATGTTGCGGAGCTTGTGAGTCTGTGCACGGTGAGGTTACGTTGCTCGTTTGGTTGGGACAGGGTCGACAGTCGTGTGACTGATGGGGTGGGGTGGGGTGGGGTGGGGTCTGTTGATGTTCAGGGCAATTTGCGCAGTGCGTGCATACCACGCGAAAGCACGTTGGAGGATGTTGAGGATGTTGAGGATGTCTCTCAAGCGAAACTTGCCAAGACAAAATTTGATCGGCAGGAATAGTCTTCGACAGATGCACGTAGATGCACTGAGTGCCAAATTTATTTCGCCCTCTCCAGGTTTGAATCCCCTTTTGAAAGCGTTGGGTGAATACAGAAAGGCCAAAGTGTCCACGTTGGGAAACCCACCAGCTGATTTTTAGATATCTCCAAAGACAAAGAATGGCTGTGGAATTGACCAATAAAAGCAGGGCTGCAACACAGGTCAACAAAAAATACCAACAAACAACAAAATATGAAATGGTCAAAACGCATAAAGTGTTGTAAAAACCGATGCGAAACACACATTGGCGCCTGACGGCGCGCGGCCACAGCCAAACGAACCGTTGTTGTTGGTGTTCGAATTTCTTGTTTGGTGGTTGGGGCTTCCGCTCGTTGGCCGGTGTCTGTGGTTTGGCCCGATTGTTACGTGCATAGTTCTGTGTTTTCCTTTATCCTCTACATTGGGCCGCCTGAAGCTGGTAGGGAGGACTTGCTATGATGCTTTATCAGAGCTTGTCTGCCGATCTAGTGGTGGAGGTGTGTCGCGGACTGCAGCTACTGCTGTGAGTCGTTTCAACTCGACAGTTCAACTCCATTCAACTCACTTCAACTCAGCTCAGCTCAACTCAAGTCAACTCAACTCAACTCAATTCAGTTCAATATATTTGTTGGAGAAACCCTGGGTTTCATCACTTGTATCTACATCATGTTCCATTGCCTGGCGACCGCTATCGTGCTGGACGTCGCAACACCCGACAATGTTTGTCAGGTCCACGGATGCAGAGTACTTCGCCTATCAGATGAAATACGACACTGTACATGGTAAGTTCAAGCACGCCGCTAGGACGAAAGACGCTTTGGGAGACCGTGGGCCAAACTTGGATGTACGCAGAGTGAAGCAATGGTGGTTGACCATGGGCAGCATATGCCAAACGACCAACAGTGCAAAACCATGATTGTGCACAGCGAACCATAGTAGCAATGATGGTAACAATAGCAGCAGCTTTGGCAACGATGACGCCAACCAAGATCAACAACAGCAAAAACCAATGTGAGCGGGGATGTGCAATGTTGCAGATGTGCCAGAAATTTTATATTGGCAGTTTCTCAAAAGCGGGACCCTCTGAGAATGGTCGGATTATTTACCATGGTTAGTAATGGATGATTTGGCAAGGCAAATATTGAATCTGATGTTTGGACGCGTTGCATCTCCCGGAACGGGTTGCAAATGGCAAAACCCGATTTTTTAAGTGCAACCCCTTGGGTTGTGGTTCAGGTGTAGCTATGTACCGGTTGGTCGTGTCATACGACCTCCAGAAGTGAACTCCAACTTTGCAACCGCAACACCAGTGATGACAGCAATGGTACGGTTTCCGCTTTCTGCTGTGGTACGTTGACATCCAAGGGGAATTCACCATAGTTTGTTGAAAAACGAACTATACAGGTATACATTTTATCCATGCATGGTTGATTTTCCCTTGCCATGTCAATATTTCAGCGATTTAAATGCGTGGAGAGGCTTGTTTCAACAGAAGAATCGGAGTTCTTGTTCCCCAGCCACAGGCTTGAATGGTCACGCTGGATTTGGATTCACAGCCATGAGGGCACATGATGTACCCCAAAATCCGTTACTTTTCTGGCAACAATGATCATCCACTTGCACGCCCGCAACTATTGCGAAGGGCACGCCGCTAACAGCAATAATCTTGGTTTGGCCTAGGAGCGTATGTATATCCTCAATGGACACTACGTTTGGGGTCTCTGTTTTGCAACTCATGGGTCGACTCCTTCGAGAGCCAGTTCATCTTGGTTTTTGCTGGCTGGATTTGGATTTTGCCAAACTTGGCAGGACCAGTATGATCATTCTGTGAATTTTTGTTGCTGTTGCTATGAACGTGGTTGCTTTCATCCGAATTTTCAGTCAATCCCAGCGCATCACTTTTGAGAATTAATATCCTCATCAAGGCAGTAACAACGAATTCTTGCAACGAATGGTTTGTCGGTTGATGATAAGCTACCAGCGACAGCTTGACGAGTCAAAAAGAAAATTAAGGATCAGTGTTTCTTGGCTCCCAGCCTCAGCGGCCTGGATGAATGATCCCATACCAAGCATCACTGGGACGGTGCTAACTATCCGCACCTTACATCAACAAACTTCAACAATGACAGCCATTCCCGAAACACGAAATGGTGCTGGTCCTATCCACGTTGGCTTAACGTCACGACGCCACCACGAAGTCTCACCATCTCCTGAGGACGTGAAGATCGGCGAGAAGGACGAGCTCATCGTGAACGGCAACAAGATCAAGTGCATCCAAGCGAGCCGCGAGGGCCCCAAGGCATTGCCTTGGAAGGACCACGCACTGCCTGTGGGCTCGGAACCCGCAAACATGGAGTCTCACCATCTGAGATCGCCATCACGGTGGTGCACCTCAGTTTATTTAGGAGATCTCATCATTTGTGGGAGATCCAAAACTTTGAAGATCCAGGCGATCTGAGACCACGACTTCTTAGGTGGCGTTTCAGTTTCGGAAGGAAATCTCACGAAGTAGAAAGATACCCCTACCATCAATTTTGAGCTGAGAAATGAACAACTCCACCACGCTGATTGATTATAAGCTGTAGCAAGGTCTGCTTATGCCTTGCATACATTTTTAGGATTCAGCTTTTCTACAAAGGTGTTCATCGGAATTCAGATGACAGCTATTCGTTTTGAGACCTTGCAGCGGTTTAAGATGTCAGTGACAACTAAAAACATGGAACAACCACAAGGACAACAGCAAGAAAGTAGAACTGTCTCTTGTGTGCAAATGGAAGTTGGCAGGCATGCAGAGTCCTTCATGACTGTGACATGCGTATACAACTTCCACCACAAATTTGTTGGCAAGCGCTCCGAAAGCCAATCAGCGTGTAGAGTCACTGATTGGTATACCAGGCCTTGTCTCATCTTTATGAATGGGAACAAATGAGAACAAAAGCATGTATGGCCAATGAAAGACAATGAAAGTATGAATGCCAAGTTTGGAACTCTGATCTTTATTTACAAGCAGCATGTCTACTTTTGCTTGTTGGTGTTTTACCTACCATTCCTGGTTTTTGGCTTCTGTGGCTTTTGGTTCTTGACTTGTGGGTAGCTGTCCGGTTTTTGGCTTCTGTGGCTCTTGGCAATCCGTCTCTCGGTGGTTTCCTTTCCGTTTGGATGGTGTGGCTCGTGGCTCTGTTTATTCTGGAATTCTGTGGGTTCTTGGCTCTTGGGGTGTTTAGATTCCTTGAATTTTTGATTTTCCTGCGCTTCTGTGGCTTTTGTTTATTGGGTTCTGCGCAGTTTGTGGGATTCAGCTTTTCTACAAAGGTGTTCTTCGGAATTCAGATGACAGCTATTCGTTTTGAGACCTTGCAGCGGTTTGAGATGTCAGTGACAACTATAGACATGGAACAACCACAAGGACAACAGCAAGAAAGTAGAACTGTCTCTTGTGTGCAAATGGAAGTTGGCAGGCATGCAGAGTCCTTCATGACTGTGACATGCGTATACAACTTCCACCACAAATTTGTTGGCAAGCGCTCCGAAAGCCAATCAGCGTGTAGAGTCACTGATTGGTATACCAGGCCTTGTCTCATCTTTATGAATGGGAACAAATGAGAACAAAAGCATGTATGGCCAATGAAAGACAATGAAAGTATGAATGCCAAGTTTGGAATTCTGATCTTTATTTGCAAGCAGTATGTCTACTTTTTGCTTGTTGGTGTTTACCTACAATTCCTGGTTTTTTGGTTTCTGTGGCTTTTGGTTCTTGACTTGTGGGTGGCTGTCCGGTTTTTGGCTTCTGTGGCTCTTGGCAATCCGTCTCTCGGTGGTTTCCTTTCCGTTTGGTTGGTGTGGCTCGTGGCTCTGTTTATTCTGGAATTCTGTGGGTTCTTGGCTCTTTGGGTGTTTGGATTCCTTGGATTTTTGATTCTCCTGCGCTTCTGTGGCTTTTGTTTATTGGGTTCTTCGCTGTTTGCAGGATTCAGCTTTTCTACAAAGGTGTTCTTCGGAATTCCGATGAAAGCTATTCGTTTTGAGACCTTGCAGCGGTTTAAGATGTCAGTGACAACTAAAGACATGGAACAACCACAAGGACAACAGCAAGAAAGTAGAACTGTCTCTTGTGTGCAAATGGAAGTTGGCAGGCATGCAGAGTCCTTCATGACTGTGACATGCGTATACAACTTCCACCACGAATTTGTTGGCAAGCGCTCCGAAAGCCAATCAGCGTATAGAGTCATTGATTGGTATACCAGGCCTTGTCTCATTTTTATGAATGGCAACAAAAGCGTGTAGGGCCAATGAAAGACCATGCAAGTATGAGTGCCAAGTTTGGAATTCTGATCTTTATTTACAAGCAGCATGTCTACTTTTGCTTGTTGGTGTTTATGTATATACCATTCCTGATTTTTGGCTTCTGTGGCTTTTGGTTCTTGACTTGTGGGTGGCTTTCCGGTTTTTGGCTTCTGTGGCTCTTGGCAATCCGTCTCTCGGTGGTTTCCTTTCCGTTTGGTTGGTGTGGCTCGTGGTTCGGTTTATTCTGGAATTCTGTGGGTTCTTGGCTCTTGGGGTGTTTGGATTCCTTGGATTTTTGATTTTCCTGCGCTTCTGTGGCTTTTGTTTATTGGGTTCTGCGCAGTTTGTGGGATTCAGCTTTTCTACAAAGGTGTTCTTCGGAATTCAGATGACAGCTATTCGTTTTGAGACCTTGCAGCGGTTT
>VSDK01021045.1:59638-90762 GCA_009767595.1 Symbiodinium kawagutii
AATGGAAGTTGGCAGGCATGCAGAGTCCTTCATGACCGTGACATGCGTATATAACTTTTACCACAAATTTGTTGGCAAGCGCTCCGAAAGCCAATCAGCGTATAGAGTCACTGATTGGTATACCAGGCCTTGTCTCATTTTTATGAATGGGAACAAAAGCGTGTAGGGCCAATGAAAGACGATGCAAGTATGCATGCCAAGTTTGGAATTCTGATCTTTATTTACAAGCAGCATGTCTACTTTTGTTGTTGAAGTTTTACCTACCATTCCTGGTTTTTGGCTTCTGTGGCTTTTGGTTCTTGACTTGTGGGTGGCTGTCCGGTTTTTGGCTTCTGTGGCTCTTGGCAATCCGTCTCTCGGTGGTTTCCTTTCCGTTTGGTTGGTGTGGCTCGTGGCTCTGTTTATTCTGGAATTCTGTGGGTTCTTGGCTCTTGGGGTGTTTAGATTCCTTGAATTTTTGATTTTCCTGCGCTTCTGTGGCTTTTGTTTATTGGGTTCTGCGCAGTTTGTGGGATTCAGCTTTTCTACAAAGGTGTTCTTCGGAATTCAGATGACAGCTATTCGTTTTGAGACCTTGCAGCGGTTTGAGATGTCAGTGACAACTATAGACATGGAACAACCACAAGGACAACAGCAAGAAAGTAGAACTGTCTCTTGTGTGCAAATGGAAGTTGGCAGGCATGCAGAGTCCTTCATGACTGTGACATGCGTATACAACTTCCACCACAAATTTGTTGGCAAGCGCTCCGAAAGCCAATCAGCGTATAGAGTCACTGATTGGTATACCAGGCCTTGTCTCATCTTTATGAATGGGAACAAATGAGAACAAAAGCATGTATGGCAAATGAAAGACAATGCAAGTATGAATGCCAAGTTTGGAATTCTGATCTTTTTTTACAAGCAGCATGTCTACTTTTGTTGTTGAAGTTTTACCTACCATTCCTGGTTTTTGGCTTCTGTGGCTTTTGGTTCTTGACTTGTGGGTGGCTGTCCGGTTTTTGGCTTCTGTGGCTCTTGGCAATCCGTCTCTGGGTGGTTTTCTTTCCGTCTGGTTGGTGTGGCTCGTGGTTCCGTTTATTCTGGAGTTCTGTGGGTTCTTGGCTCTTGGGGTGTTTAGATTCCTTGGATTTTTGATTTTCCTGCGCTTCTGTGGCTTTTGTTTATTGGGTTCTTCGCTGTTTGTGGGATTCAGCTTTTCTACAAAGGTGTTCTTCGGAATTCAGATGACAGCTATTCGTTTTGAGATCTTGCAGCGGTTTAAGATGTCAGTGACAACTAAAAACATGGAACAACCACAAGGACCACAGCAAGAAAGTAGAAGTGTCTCTTGTGTGCAAATGGAAGTTGGCAGGCATGCAAAGTCCTTCATGACTGTGACATGCGTATACAACTTCCACCACGAATTTGTTGGCAAGCGCTCCGAAAGCCAATCAGAGTATAGAGTCACTGATTGGTATACCAGGCCTTGTCTCATGTTTATGGATGGCAACAAAAGTGTGTAGGGCTACAGTAAATCATGAGTGCTAAAGCAGCGGGTCAGTTCTGATCTTCGTTGACTGTCTGCTAGATTGGTTCCTTGCTGTCCTCGGTTGGTTGGTTGATGAACCGGTTGGGTCAAGCTTCGTGGCATTTGCTTGACCCCTGTGCTATCTGGAGCTTGACCCCAGCCATCGATGCCGAGCAGCCACTGTCAATCATCATCAGCCCACCATCAACCACCATGTTGAGATTCGCACCATTATCGAGAGTTGATAGCCATCCTTGACCCACCTATGGATCAGTTCGATCATTCCTATGGATCAGTTCGATCATTAAAAGCAGACAAGCATGACATGGGATCATCCCGTCGTGGTAATTCAACTCATAGCTAAGGCCACCGCCAAGAGTTCAATGACCCTTCAGATTGCCCCACTAAGTCGGATGTATGGTCTATTCTGTACTAGGTATGATTCTGGACTATAAATGGTTCCTTAAATGATGGTTACGTGATGGTTCATGCTTGGTTAATGGTGGTCTATTCTGACACTTCAAATCATGAAATGCCATGAGCAGTGTGGGCGGTTGAAGCTGCCAAAGCTTCATCAACCGTGGCGGTTGTGATTATGTTGTGGTGAATTTTAGCTCACTTTTGTACCTCAGTTCACCTCCCTCGCCATTTCCACCATCATACTGACACTGCGACACGCCGTTTCCGTCATATGTCCATCATATTTCAGATCATTGTCAAGCTTTGCTGTCAATCATCAGCATATGGGAGTCGCGCAAAAGGTCCTTTTAAGGATTTTGGCTTTCCACGACCTTTCGTGTTGAATCTACGGTTCGCGAAGTTTTTGTTTTTCCGAATTCGCGAAATATCTTGTTTGCCAAAGCTTTTGCAAAAGTTAGTTGTAAAACGTATTAACGTATTGCAAGAACACATATTTTTCTGTGCCAGTCAAAGCTTTTGAGTGATACTAGGTTCTCTTCTGGGAAGATGAATTCAAGGCAAAGCAAGCCCTGATGGATTCTCAACATTTCGAAACGTCTCGCAAAAAGTTTCGCGAAGGATGGGGCCAAAGCGAGGATAACAAAGAGCGCTCTCCTACTGAGCGAAAACTGTTCGGAGAGATCCTGAGATGGACAGATGAGATGCGTGAAGAAAGGTGAGCAAAGAGGGAAGCATTGCAAACTTGTAGCCTGACTGCCAGGCTAACATAGGGTTACCCATGGCTGACATACTTCCTCTAGCATGCAAAACAAGACAAGCTTTGACCCCGCGGAAGTTAAACCTGGGTTTCGCGAGAGTTTCGCGAAATGTTTGATGGCAAAGATGACTATTCCAGGATCAAGGAATTTTGATAAACGCCCAAATATCATAACAAACAACCTCATCATCAGCTCCATCGTCAACATGATTACCATGTTTCTTTGCATCCCACAGCTTGTCATTGCCGGTTCTCCTTGGCAAATGCTGTAGGAGATGGGCGTGGAATACGTGATTGAAAGCACAGGTGCGGGTGACGGTTGTGACTTTCAAAATGCTGGCTGGCTGGGAACCATCATTCGCGGCTATGAATGGTCATGATTGATGTTAAGACCCCCTATGTGGTGAATAGTTAATCGACCTATGGTCCTGCGTGGTGATGGTTAATGACTTGGTGGTTTCTCAGAATAGGGGACCCCCAAAATGGATGGCTAATTACTATACATAGTTAAGAAAGGATGACTTTTTGGAGACGCTAATTTATTGTTTGATGCTAAATGGTTAGTCAATGGGCACTGCGGATTCATAGTTGATTGTAATTCATACGACCACTGGTACTGGTGGATGGGTGGGTGGCTAAATTCTCACTAAATTTGTCAATGCTTAGATGGTAACTCGTCCAATTTGTGATTCCTTCATATTCATCGCCACTTCATCACAACTGCTATCGGTGATGACCAATTATCGATCCGCAGCGTCAATAGCCATCATTGAACAGTATCAATCTTTATTCAGCACTGTGGCTGTTCTCAATCACAACTGTCAACTTTGATTGAGCATCATTGAGCATCATTGATCATCACAAATCATTATCTCAAACATGATGAGCCATTGCATCTCCAGGATGATGGACCATCGCTGATGATTATGACCCACCACGCACCACTTCTGATCAACAATCAGCAAACATCATTAGTAACTAATTATCTCTTAACAACCATAATGTTGAATGTTCATCATTATCTACCGCTCATCACCGATTTCTAAGAATTGATGGTTGATATGACCATCATCATTGCTCACCACCAATCAACGGCCAATCAAATAACCATTCAGCAATTAACCAACCATTGGCTACCATTCCTAATCAATAATCACCAGTATTGAACCATTGGCCAACCATTACCCAACCATTATCTACCAGTATCCACTACTGAACCAACCACTACCTACCACAATTAACCACTCAGCCCACCAGTAATGAACCATTGATTACTGTACCAGCATTGCCATGCATCATTTCTAAATTTTGCCTATCCATAAATGAATACTGTAACCTTTTTCATTCATCCACTATTCATCCACTATTACCATGAATCCGCTATTTCAAATACCATGAATCAACTACATTATCCTACTACACTATTCATGTCCATTATTGTTATTCCATTATCATTCCATTATTATTCTATTATGTTTCCATTATTATTCCATGATTATTTCATCCACCATAAATCCATACATCCCAAACCAACCACCAGTTCTTCACCACTCCACCGCTGTCACAGGTATCTTCGTGGAGGCCGACAAGGCCGCGGGTCACATCGAGGCCGGTGCCAAGAAGGCACAGCGGAGCTGCGGGGTGGTACTGAGCTATGAGGTGGTGCCCCCAACATTGCTAAATTAGTTAACTATGTTAACTATGAATGGTTAATCAATGTTAGCAAATGTTTGATGTTTAACAAACTGATGGGTTATTAACTATGAATGTTAACGGTAACTAGTTACTAACAGGTGTTAACTAGTGGTTCATATTGGCTCATAATGATTAACAATGATGATAAGTTTGGTTAGTTCACTAGGGTAACTACCAGTTATAAAAGATATATTAACTATGAATGGTTCATAGTGTTGTATAGTTAATAAATGTTGACAATGGTAGTTTGGTTAATAAATGTTAACAGTGGTTAACGAAATAGTGAATAATGGAAAACTGTGATAAATGTTATTAACTAATGCCAGTTTAAGTAGTTACATAATGAAGTATGGTTAAGGATGGATAGCTGTGATTGATGAATGTTAATGATAGTGAATAATGGTCAATGATGGTTGATAACGGCGAAGTATAATAGGCTAGTAGTGTTGTATATTGTTAGTTTTCATTAGCTATTCACTGTATAACTTTGATTTAATCATTGTTAGCTATGACTAATTATGGTATATAGTGTTTAATGATGTCTAATAATGGTTAATGATGATAAGTTGGGTTTGTTCACTAGAGTAAGTACCAGTTTTAGAAGATAGAACTATACTGGATGGTGGCGCACCAAAGCAGCGAACCTTACCACGGCGTACCACTTAACCAGGTGGTGGCAAAGAAGGGCAAGCATCATGGAATTACTGGTCAACGTTTGACCATGAACATTGTTACGAACTAATTGTTAACCATCTGTGGTTATGATTTCAACCAGTAACTCTTACAACAATACAATGATGACGATAATTCGTCATGACGATTGTTTTGAAATGATCGTTGATGATTAGCAAACTAACGGTCACATTCTTATTAAGTAGCATGTATTAGGCATTGTTTACTGATGAGTTTTTCTTGAGTAGATAACATTCTTATTGGGAACTAGCCTAAATTCTTCTTTAGTTGGATAAGTATCAATGATAATATTGATCATCAGCAAGAATTGAATAATAGCTTTGTGTATATGTGTAGCTATTGGCTATCAGCTATCAATGGTATTGTAGCTTTTCATGGTTGATGGTTGTGGATAGGAATATTTGCTATAATTTCCATGTACCATCAATCCTTCGCACTGTCATTGATCGTGTGATTAGGAATTGTCCGTCAACCGTGGCTGCAGAAGTGCTGCAGTGGCTATGATTGCTATTGATCACAGCGTGAAGAGCAATGGCTGTCACTTATTTTTTTGTCCAAAGACTATTGATGGTATCATCATCGAAAAAGTATAGCTCTTTATATACATATAGGTATTCACATAAATAAAGACACAGACACAGACACACATGCATACTTATGTGTGTAACTGTTTATTTCTATATATATATATATTTATTTATTTATTTATTTATTTATTTATTTATACATACGTACATTTGTGCTGGCAATGCTTGCTACTATTAAGAATAGGACTGGGAACACTATTGAGATCGTAGAAGCAAATCTGTGCAAATGGTATCCTGAAATACTAAACAAATACTATTCCGGGATACTATTGGTAGTTAATGGTTACAAGTAGAGTTGATAGCGATGAGAGCAACTATTAGTGATCGCTACTGCAGCTCACTACTAGGAATTCTAGCTTTATCATAAGTGGAGTTATGATGCTATCCATATCAGTAGCTGTAGTAGGAATAGTACGCAACGATAGGAACAACACAATACAAAGAAAATCATAATCCATAATCATTACTAATAGCTATTAGTGATAGCTATTACTCCTAGTCCATATCATTGCGTCAAATTCGCTTGCTGGAGTAGGCATAACAGCTATCACTCATACGCGCTCTTGCTTCCGCGCCACCGCTCAAGGTGATCATCAGCGCGCCTGGCAAGGGCTGCTGGGCAGCCCTCATATTTGCATGGCTCTGTTGCTGTTGAATGATTTGTTTGATTTGATTTGATTTGATTTGATCTGATCTGGTTTGATTTGATTGACTGATTGTTGCTGTCGATTCTTCGTTTTGTTTTTCTAGCTGTTGTACTTCACCCACATGACCACCTCTTGTCGCGCGTGTGAGCATCGAGACTGCACCGAGGCGATTTGAAGACCCTGGTGTGCGGTGTGAACCACACCGAGTACGACAAGGCTGTGGTGGATGGTGGAGAATGGGTTTTCGGATGTTTCATGATGTTTTTTCCTGATGGTTTATGATGGCTACCGGCACATGATGATTTTTCATGACGTTTTTTTCCTGATGGTTCATGATGCTTGATGTTGGTTCTGGGTTTTCTGATGTTTGATGACTGAGACTGGTTTTTCTAATGGCTCATGATGATCCAGGCTGAAGAATCATGCATTCAGGAATGGGTGAACCAAACGACACAGGGTCCATCTGAGTTGATTTTCAAACGAAAAAAGGGTGTGTCCGTGGTGGGGTTTCGAAGCCGATGATTCCTAGCTTTCCTGGGTAGTTTTTGCTTCGAGGGTTTCATTTGAGGGGTATCATCCCCAACTTTGGATGGAGGTTTCAAACATTTTCTACTTTCCCCGTCTTACCAAATAGTTGGTTGGTTGGCTAGGTTGAAACCACCAACCAGATGATTTTTGAGGAAAATGCGCATAACTTGGCGGAAACACCATGTGGACAGCCGCTTTAAGGTCGTTGCCAGTATGGTAAGGTCATGATCTTCATCACCGAGTGGTCCAGATGTGGGCTGAGGTCGCCGGTAGGGCAGCCAGCGATCCTCCTTCCATCTGCTTTCTCAGCCGGACGGTTGCATTTGTGCTGAGCGAAGCAGTGGGGCAGGCAACTAGCCTGTCGTGATCTAATATTTCATGGTGATTTCGGGTGACCCAGTACTGCACATGTAGATGTGTAGTCAAAAAGCACCAGTACAACAGATGTTGTACGCTTAAGAATGATGATTTTCCATGAGCCAGTGCCGGTCGAACGTTATGTTCAACGTGATCACCACTGGTTGAACATTCTTTAGGAGATGATTTGCCAGCTCAACAAGGTGCTCTGACGTGATTTTTCTAGCTAAACATGTTAATTTGATGCGACTGTCCAGGCAGATTTGAGATTCATCATGTTTGATGTGATTTCCCAGGCATTTCCCAGATCCCATGGCAGATCCCATGGCAGATCCCATGTCTCCCGCTAGGCCAACCACAACGTGGTGTCCAACGCCTCCTGCACCACCAACTGCCTGGCTCCCATCGTCCACGTCCTGTTGAAGGCGCGGCCAGCAGGTGATGCCTAGCGCTGGGGCAGCCCTGGCTGTGGCTATGGGTCAAGCCGTCAACCAACCAACTAATCGGGGGACCAGGGGTCAGGATTTTGACTGGTACAATGAGGAAGAGTAAGGAATAGGGAAAAATCACCAACAATAATGAGGAAAAGATGGGTATCGTTATATGGCGAGCTGGGTCAAGGCTTGAACCAACCAATACTGGGGGAGAATGACCAACAATAATAAGGAAAACAATGGTAGATGATGGGAGAACCAGGGGTACAGGATTTTCACTCGCAGCCATGTGGTGAGATGGTATGTAGTAAGCAATGATTTGTAAGTATTTAGAAGCAATAGAAACAATCTCGTCAATCTGCAATAGATCGTCTACTATTGGTAGTTGAGATGAAACACTAGCAGCTTGGAATCAATTTGTTAGTTACTGATCTGTACGTAATGAGTTTCAGTACGATAACTAGTTATTGCTTGTAATGACTGGTAATTGCTGAATCATTGCTTTTTTATGCCTAATATGATCTGTAAATGTAAGTTTGATCTCTAGCACCCTGCACTTGAGGACGATGGTTGGTCCGGCATCACGCATCATGAACCAACTGGGGTTTGGCAATGATCAGCAGAAAAAAGCATCATCAGCTATGAGTGAACCGATCCTTAGACATTCTTAACCATCATTGTTCAAACCACGAATCATCTTCACAACTAGTCATTTATCATACTTCACTCTAAGATAATTGTTGAAGCTAGCCATGGTGAAACCACACCTGACCATCATTTTCATCCTGACCATGTCTTAAAACCACCATTGTGAAACCGCGCCTTGTCTGACCACCATGGCGAGTCACCAAGCAGCTGACCTCAGGAGGGCATTGGAATCGAGAAGGGCCTGATGACCACCATCCACTCCTACACCGCCACTCAGAAGACCGTGGATGGTGTCTCCGCCAAGGCGAAACGACGCCCTTGCGACGCGAAGCGAGGGATGTTGGATCGGCTCGTTGTCGACAATATGTTGGTCACTGGTTGGTTGGATTTGTTTGGTTGGATTGGTTTGGTTGGATTGTTTGGTTGGTTTTGTTTGTTTGGTTTTTGTCGTTCGTTTTTGTTGGTTTGTTTTGCTTTTCTTTTGGCTAAGAGGTTGTTGGTTCCTGGTTGGACTGGGTGGGTTTGGGCTTGCCTCTGGCTGATGGTAGACAGGGTCACACTTTTCCCACTTGGACATTTTAGGAGTGTCCGGCTACAGCAAATGATGTTGGGTAAGGGTGGTGAGTGGCAGGAATGAACCCAGTCAATGCAACTTTGGAGAGTTACATAGCTTGAGCCTGATAGCCTGTACTGGCATTTGTTAATTCCGTCTTTGGAACTTCCGCAACGAAGCTTCAGCTTTCCTAAGTCAAGGAAGTCTTCTACCACAGCTACCGTGATGCTGAAATGCTAAATGTATAGCGGGAATGGTGAGCTGGATGGATGCTTATGGCCATGGTATGAAAGCTACCACATGCATTGGTCACGTCTAGTGGGGAACCAACCCGTTCACGGAGTGATTTGGACTGCCCAGCACCTATGATGTCGCATATTTGCAGCTGATTCTTCAGGGTGGCTGGAAATTGCTGGGTATTTTGCAACGGCTATTGCGTGGGAGGGATCTGTTGCGATTGTGTTGCCGGGCAATTGTTCCTGGATATCCCGCCGAAATGCAACTGGGGTGTCAAGGCATAGCTATATTCTAAAATTCTTAATTGATGATTTGTACCCGTGTGTATGTATATTGATATTATACATGTGTGTGTGTGTATGCATGTTAGTAAATGTGTACATGTGGCATGCCTTGTTTCTTTCGGTCACTGCTGAAACCATCCGGCTGCTGGGGCGCTAATCGACGCAGGACTGGCGTGGAGGCCGTGCGGCATCTTGCAACATCATCCCATCAGCAACAGGCGACAAGCCATGCGGATGAATGCAACCATCAAGTTTCAGGGAATCAAGTTTGCTTATTGCGTTCTCATGGTTCAACCAGTTTTGGAGAACAAAGATGTTTATATTGAAAGTTTGGACTTGGAAGATTGTGGATAACGAAGTTTGGATTTGGATCATGTTTAGCAAAGCAATCAGTCCACTTGTTGTTTCTGGGTGCTGATAGTTCATCCAGTTTGGAGTTTGTCCATCGTTTAGCGTTTTTTCCGGTGATGGGTTTGGGCTAGGTGAAATCACCTGCTGCTTTCCCTGGGATGTTGACATGTCATCACTCGCAGGTGCAGCAAAGGCTGTGGGTGAGGTGTTGCCAACCACCAAGGGCAAGTTGACAGGCGCGGCTGGGGATGTGGGGATGGGTAACCAACAACACTGGTGATGGTACGACCAGTTGCCCAATATTGACTATTAGTGGTGAATACTGGGGGATGACAGGCAACAATCGATCGAGAATACAAATGGTACAATCATACTGAAGATACTATGGATGGATAGGAGGGTCAATTTACCGATTCCGTGCGTATTGGTTGAAAGCAGCCCAACCTCACAAGGAGCTCGGATGAGAGCAGACAGTACAATGCTTTACGTAGTGGTTAACAAAGGTTAATGATGGCTTACTGACGGCATGGCTGCCATGGTTAGTAGTGGATAGTGATTGGTTTAGTCTCATACTGAGTCATATTTCTAAAGTTTGCTGGTCCCATAGTCTCCTGTTGATGGTATCATGTCTATTCAAGATGTATATCAACGTTTTTGTGTTGATGTCTGACGAGATACATATGGTTTGTAGAAACAGTTGGAAGACTACCTACAAGTATCCAGATATATGCAGAATTCGATGACACATTGATGCAAAAATCATGTAAACTCAAACATATTGTGCCACCAACGTTTCTATTTATCCATTTCTATTTACGTACTGTGGTTTCCCAAAATAGGGGACCTCCTAGATCTTCCACTGTTGATCATCTACTAGTAATGAGCCAATTATTCTTGGGGTACCCCTATACTGAGAAACCACCATACAGTAGTTGTTTGTCCCTACTTCCCACTTTGGATGGCTATAACCATATGAGATACCTATGGCGGCTATAGACCTCCCTGTATCCCAGGACCACCCCCCGGTGGGACTCCTCGCAGGTATGGCCTTCCGCGTGCCCACTCCAGACGTGTCCGTGGTGGACTTGACCTTCACTGCCGAGAAGGCAGGCGCCTGACCTTGACGGAAAGGTTGGAGGATGAAAGGACCTACGAACCATCTAGTAATGAGCATTTTTACACCACCTGTTTTGGGGGTACTGTTGATATTGGTTATACAATGTTGGATGATTATTAAATGATGGTTCAATTGTGATTAAATGATGATGGTTGACAATGCTGAATGATTGCATGTGATAGTGGGTAAATGATAGCCAAATTATGTTCATTGCAGTTGTCGGTAAACGTTGTCCTTGATGTTTGATGATGTTCTTAATTGGCCGTTAGAGCAGACAGTTCTTGGCAACAGTTGGTTGCTGATTCCTCACTGGTGATTCGCTACTCAGACGTCAGGACACCTCCATTGAAGAGATCGATTCCTTGATGAAGAAGGCAACTGAGACCTACATGAAGGGCGCCTCGCCGCAAACCATCAGCGGTGCCATAGCCACCTTGGATCGATTTCAAAGATCCTTCGGCGTCGTCAATCTATCCTTGGGCACTGACTGGTGTCAACATCATGACCATTGTCCACAGCTTGAGATATGATCAATTGGGATTCCAATGTTCAACGATCAAAACATATCATAAGTGTCATGATTCATTACATTACCGATTATTGATCATCATCATCATCGTCGTCGTCATCATCATCGTCATGAACACCATCACCTCCATCACCTCCATCACCATCACCATCATCATCATCGTCATCATCATCATCATCATCATCATCATCATCATCATCATCACCATCATCATCATCATCATCATCATCATCATCCTCATCGTCATCATCACCATCATCATCATCATCATCATCATCATCATCATCATCATCATCATCATCATCATCATCATCACCATCAACATCATCATCATCATCATCATCATCATCATCATCATCATCACCATCAACATCCTCATCATCATCATCATCATCATCATCATCACCATCAACATCATCATCATCATCATCATCATCATCATCATCATCATCATCATCATCATCATCATCCTTATGCACTGCCATGATCCACCCCTACTACAACCCATGATCGGCTTTGTTTTGACCACTGGGGGTGAGATGTGTATCAGCTATGGCACCAGGAGGCGACGCTACTGAGGCGTTTTGTCCTTCACCGATGAGGAATTGGTGTCCAGCGATTTCATCCACAACGTGAACTCCTCCATCTACGACTCCAAGGCGGCGATATGACTGAGTCCAACAGTTGGAGTCAATGGGTGATAATGGTTAAGGACTGGTTAGTCAACGCTTCATCATTGTGAATTCCCGATTAGTGAATGGTTGATAGTGGTTTCTGGCGGCTACCAGCGCTTAGTTAGCTGGTTCACGGTAACATGTGATTGTAAGCAACAAGCATAGGGGACATGCCAACGACTAGGGCGAGGCCCTACAGTTGAACCAATCGCTTGCCAGGGTGACCCACCGCCTGCCTTCGGTCACCTCTATGGCATGACGGATGGGGACACGACCCTACCGGGAAAACCCATTGGGGTCTTGGGGTAATGGCATTGTGCAATGGGTTCACAGGTTTCGCTACCCAACCAGATCATTTATCATCATCAAACATATGATAACCCACATGGAGCCAGGTTATTAAGACTATCCGTTATTACTAGTATGAGAATCATTTGAATTTCCATGGTAAACTGTCTTCACCACTTAACTTGATCAAGTGGGCCATCCACCGCCGTCGCGTAGGCCACGTTGCAGAACAACCTGAAGGGCGAGAAGCGATTCTTCAAGATTGCCCTTGGGCTGAACCAAAGCCATGAAGGATCCGCTGTTTTACGGGCTTGGCATGGCTTGGCTTTACAAACCATCACGGCGCGTCAGAAAGGATCTGCAAGGTCATCATGAATCTTTAAACAGATTATACCAATGATTGGGATAATAGCCAGATTGGTAAAACAGATTGGTAATGGTTAGTAGTGATTAGTAATGATTGAGATGGTAAGATCTTCATCATGAATCATCAGCTCAATCTCAACTTGGTCATTTTTTCCAATCAGTGCTAATCGCTATCATGGTTTCACCCCGGATTCAACTTGGTGTCGCTGGATCGGAGCTTTTGAGGTGTCCTGGTACGACAACGAGTGGGGTCACTTGGCAGCATCGAGCCGCTGCCAGCGGTCGCGAAGGGAAGGCCAAGGTGGATAAATTGGGGTGAATGGTGGTCAATTCATGGTTCATTGATGCTTAATAAATGTCTTTCCAACAATGGTTAGCAATGATTTTGATGGCTAAGAATGTGGAATTCAGTTGATGGATGGATGAGTCAATGATGGCGAATGATGGTAATTACTGCTCAGATCTTGGCTAATGACGGCTAAATGACGCCTCTGAATGATGGCTAGTGATGGTTAAATGCTTGCTTGTGATGCTTAAATGATAATAAAAACGTCCATCGTCTGGGAAACCGAATCAACATGAGGAATGTGATGGTTGATTGTTGATGGTCATCGGGTTTCGATCTGAATCCTATCTGCATTCGCTTCCACTTTATGTCCTTTGGTTCGCCGTGGTACCCCCAAAGCTCTGAGTAGATTTCCAGTTCTAAACCGGGCTTTCTGGCATTTTGACGTAAGCTGGAAAGATGTTGTTGGGCTGTTGATCCTTCAGCCAATCAGTCTATCCTTACCAAGCTTTTCGTGGTCATGAAGAGGTTTCGCAATTGTGGAACCTGACAAACCAGTCAGTTGTGATTGGCCGCAGTGAAAAGATCGGTTCAAGCCCATCATGATGATGCTCCTAGTGAATTGGCTATTCAAAAAGAACTGCGTGCACAATCGAATCCGAAAATATACTGTGCAAGCATAATCATGTGCCCAGAAACTGTTTAGAAACTGTTTAGAAACCGCTTGGAAGCCACCCACAAGCCACTTAGATCTTGATGACCTGTCATGGCATGACTCCACCATACCCCACCGTACATGGTCAGCTGGCATCAGAAACCACTGTTTGGTGTGCACCAAGGGTTGAAACTGGTGGATCCATGCTGATTGGAAGCTATCCTGGTTATCGATGACGAGTTCCATGTTGGTTTACAGTAAGGTCCTTGACCCAAATTCTTGCCACGTTTTCTTAATCATTGACCAGCAAGCACCTGCAACCCTTGCCATAACCACGAGCCAACGTCTTCAGCATCGTCACGTCACGACTTTCCAAGTTGAGGCCCCCTGTTAGTTTGGACCCTGGCCATGGCTGGCAGAGATAACTGGCCCCCCTTCAAACACACAGAAAATGGTTATCTATAATACCGATAATGGTTTATTGAGCGGAATTTTGTGGCAAAACATGCTTGCAGAACGAATGACCATCATGAACTATCAACCAACAGTGACCATCAAGGACCGACATCAACCATGGACAAGGAACTTTTATCAAGCATCATTCAGCGAGCTCAATCATCATAGTAACCCAGTCTATCATAGCCGTCAATAACCATTCTTCACCATTTCTGTCCATTGTCAAAGTGTCAACATGCATTATCCTTTGACCATTTCTGATCATTGTTATCAGGAAATGGTCAATAATTTCTGATCAATATCCATTATTATTGATTATTACTACTATTATTATATAAGTATTTCTTATTTTTCTTATTCTTAACCAACATGAATCACCATTATTATTGACCATGCGTATTGACTATGAATCATAGATCATAAAGGTTAAGATCATTGATCAACAATCATTGACTGTTTGTGAATGATTCATCATTAGTATTCATTATTACTATTCATTATTAATCATTGGTCATAAAAGTTAAGATCATTGACAAGACCTGCTGATTATTAATTCATTCTTAGTATTCATTATTAATTATTGACTGTTTCTTAATCTTCACGCTGCATTCCGCATCGGCCACAGGCTACTCCAACCGTGTGGTAGACCTGCTGATGCACATGATTGCAGCCTGAGCCGCGGAGCGCAGTGCCCTGGCAGATCAACGATGGATCCATGGATGTCGATCTCCCTGGTTTCGGGATATGGGGGTTTCTCACTATGCTTCAATGGTGGTTGATTAAAACCAGGGTTATATGGTTGATTCGATGGTTCTCAAAATAGGGAACCTCCAAAAAAGGTTGGTTTATTTGTGTAAATGGTTACTACTGGATAATTGGGGGGCTACCCCCTAGTTTGAGAAACTACTATTTAGGACCTCCTTGTTCTGGATTCTATATTGGAAGGCTGAATGAGACCTCCTGGGTTTGCTTGATGATCAACAACTGAGGTTGATACTTTGGGAGTTGATCAGCCAAAATAGTGGTTTAATGATTCATTAATTGATCTATGATGGATTAATGACTGATCTTTGGAGTTGATCAATGCCAAGAAAGATGTTCTCTTTTTCTGGGTGTGTAAAGTTTCAGGAGTGCTATGAATGTCCATGGGATTCACGGTCTGAAGTGGACAATTTCACATCACCACCGGGGACAGCTTGCCACCAAAACAAATGACGGTGGGTTCATAGCAAAAATGGGTAGGTGAACATCCTAACAAAGGCGATTTTCTTCACTGGATGTTCACTAGGGGATACTAAAGTGGTTTTAACGCATGGCCGCAAGTCAAGTCATAAAGCATTTTGATCCACAAAACCCACCATTACGATGACCCCGATTTGCACTATTAGGAACCATACGAACCAGGGTATCCGTTGAAATGGGGAGCCGTTCGGAGCTACCAGGAGAGTTCCGACCAAATGGTAGCATTAGCCACTAGCGATCATTATAAACCATCAAAACCCGAAAAAAATCATAGCCACTAGCAACCATTCTGAAGCATGATTAGATATGAAATACCAGGATACCATCAATGGACAATGAACATTCACCATTCACCTGAACCATAGTCAACCAGCACCAACCAGTACTTGACACCATTAGTTAACCATTAGGCACGGCTGCTTTGAATTCCGAGGCCAGATTGATTGAAGTCACGCCGGGAGTGTTTGCTCTCCCTGTCAGCGTGCGCCAAAATTTTGACGCCAGTGGGGCAACTCTGCAGCTATGATCAGTGATTGTTTGATCAACAAACGGTGATTGTCATCAATGCCTAGTGATTTAATTGTCAATGACTGGTTAATAACTAGTGATCAGCTACAATGATTTGATCAACAAGCTGATAACTAGCCACAGGTTCATGACAATGGCTAGTCAATGACTGATACTGAGGACAGTTGTGAAACACGTTGTTTGATCCAGCAGTCAATTGGCTAACTATCAACCACCAGTGATTTAATTACGAGTTGATCATATTGTTAATCCAATTGTTTGTGTAAATCAGTTGTTGATACTAGTTCTTGGAGAATACAGCTAAGACACTAGTCAATGAAATGGTTAAGAGCCTTTGTTATTTGCAAGTAAGATTGTGATTATTTACAATGTTCTTTCCAATACTCAAAATTGCAACTGATAGTTAATACTGGTTAATAAGCGGTCAGTAAGGGTCACAATCGTTAAAGATGGCTCATATCACTTGAGTCTGCGCAAGAAAGGCTACAACCGACAACTCTCAGTCCCTCAATGAACCCACAATAATTCAACAACAGAAGCAATCATGAAGAGTATGCAATGAATTTAAGGTCGACAATAATAAACAATGAGATAAACCGTCGCTGACATAGCCCATGCTTATTGACTTGCTGGTCGATCTGTTGACACTTAGCAATTGGTCAGCATACCATACTGGTTGCACTGCACCCAGCAGCTGGTCGCCAGAAACTGAGTAACACCAGGGTTTTCGACGTGCCCGTGTTGTGCTGCTAGTTGCTGCTGGTAGCCATCCAGAAACTGTGTTGCAATTGCAGCGTGAACGAAAAATGCCGACAGATTGGCTGCGCTGCGGGGCTTGGGGCTTCCCAGATTTGGCACTGAGATCGCTGTGGCACCCTGGTTGAGTCTTACCCCGTGGTACTCATCACCTGTTTGTTGATCACTGGGTTTATCAACTTACTCAGGGTATACCTGGTTCTTTCTAACTAGGTTGGGTCGTTAACAGAAAAACATTGCTCACAAATCGCTGGGTTTTGCCCGGGAATTGCAACTCACCAGCAGTGACCACCAGTGACCAATGCTTCGGCCAAGGGACACCGCTGCATCATCTGGTATCCTTGGCATGCTCGAGGCGCAGTCAAGGGTGATTTTTGATGAGTTGGACATAGGCTAGTCCCGAAACCATCCAAACATGCTAAAAATCGTCAGATTTTTCAATTGGAAACGCACAAGTTGGAAGTACCTAATCCAGGAGAAGCCTATGGAATGCTTCGAGAGATAGACAGTTGTCCATAGATTTTGGTATCTCAAAATTGATTTTTGGTTGTTGTAAATTGATTGACCAATCCCAACAATTCATAGCATATAGGTTGTTGCTGTGCCATGCCGTGCCCAGATTTGTGCTTGTTGTTTTCTGTTGGTATGAGGCAACTGGTATCAACCACCATAGATTTTGATTAGGAAGTTGGTCAACAATCATGTTTCATTTGTCACTGGTCAACAGTCATGTAAGGCAATCGATATTCATGTTGGTTAAATCATTGACAATCAACAAGCAACATTGTTATGATCGACCATGTATACACACACACACACAGGTGACTAATCCTGCCACTAATACTGTTTAGCAATGTCAACCAACAATTGTTAACCAAGGTTGTTCATACTAGAACTAACTGTTATGCGATAACCATCACTTCGCACCATTAACCGTCATTGGATACACATACGCATTAATCAGAACAAAAAGCCACGTTTAAATCCACTAGCCAATTACTTCACACTAATCAACCAGTATGAAGCATCTTTTGACCATCAAAGCACCTGTCAACTAACCACCATGAAGCATCAATCACGCATCATTTAACCACCTAATCCACCTAATCAACACCATATAACATCAACCAGCACTGAAGAATCAATGACTTGACACTATTCAATCAGTAACCACGAACCACTATCCACCTCTATGAAACCAACCAGGAACACCCATCAGTAGCCGAATAGTTTCCCCACTTACAGTTGCTTACATCCTAACACCTACCCCAGTCACCTAGTAGTTATCCAAGCAGCTACCCTAGTAATCTCACCTAGTTATTAACAGTTACCCTAGTCACCGAGTAGTTTCCACTAGTTTCCTAAGTAGCTACCCTAGTCATCACACCCCTTCGCCACGAAGCCACCAGGTGGTGGAGTCGGACTTCGGCCGCAGCTTGGCGCAAGCCGAGACCGTGGAAGCCACCAAGGCAGCGAGCCGGTCAGCCACCAGGGGTCAGCTGGAACAGATGGGGGTAAATTTCGCTGGTGAATGAGCTGGTTAGTTAGCTGTTACTGAGTGGTTAATGATGCTTAATGATGGTTAACTTGGCTGGTTGATGAGTGGTTGATGCTTAGCTGGTGAATGTTGAACCAGGATGAAGCTAAACCCCAGGTTTATTCATTGGGGGGTTACCCATTTTTGGGGAAACCAGTCGGCGAACTTGGGGATACCCCCTATGATCATCAACCAGGGGTTGAGTTTCATCCAGGGTTGGCATTGATGAGCTGGTGAACGAGCTGGTGAATGGACACTTTGCTGGTTGATACTGGTTAGTTAGCTGGTTAATGAGTGGTGAACTATGGTTAATAGTGGCAAATACCGATCAACTATGGTTAAGTATGGTCAATTGAGTGTTGAATAATGGTTCGTAATGTTCAGTTGGCTGGTCAACGGGTGGTTGATGGTAAATTAGTGGCTTGTCATGGTTCCTAACTGCTTTCTAATGGTGAATTTGTGATAGTAATTTTACGACCAATTCCCACCCTTTGCCCGGAAACTTACAAGTGCACAATCGCTTGTCATACTGGACCCTCAAATTCCTGCGCAGACCCGCTGTTTTTTCCTTCTCAACCGAAAAACTGTAAACCCTAAACCTCGTACCCTAACCATAAACTGTAAACCACAAAGTCCTAAAGCACAAATCGCTGCGTATAGCCAACGTTTTCGTAATTTCTCCAAATTGCTGAGAGTTATACTGTGGTAAAATGTTCAAGTTTCCGGGCAAAGGGTGGGAATTATCGCGTAATTCTAGTAATGGCGAAGAATGGCTGATATCTAATGATAAACAAGGCTGCAACCAATGCTTAATGAACTAAGGGTCAATCAGCCGCTTAACGATTGACACTAGAGGATGAATTGACTATTTCTGCATGGTTTACCGCGGGAATGGGCCCGATTTTCCAGCCAAGGTGGCTTGTAAACTGCCTACGCGCCATTACGTCAGGCTACTCAGGCTCAACAACCCGAACTTCCTATCATACCTAAGTTCACTACAAAATGATTTGCCGATTGGACTGGGCTTGGTTGAAACGGTATCAATCATAGAAACCACGAGATATCAGTCGCTTTCTCAACCTCATGTATAATGCTAGTGTGTTATGCAATCAATGTTTTGTGTTTATCATTTATCAAGCCATTTTCATTAACCAGTGATGAATCACTCGGTGTAACCAATCACCAGCTCATCATTCCTGGCTTTTTCAACGAACACGCACCATGCCCCACGGGGAAAAGCTCTGCACAGCGCCCGCGGTTGTGTCGTTCAGGCGGAGGAGTATGACAGCATGACCAAGCAGAACAAGTTGACTAAGGCAGCCGTGCGTCAGACCAGTGGCGGCACTAACAATCAGCTTCTGGTTGGCATAATCAGAATCAAATCACCAACTTGCAGCGGGTGTCTCATCAATGATTATGTTATTATGTTTTTGAAATGGATGTTTATATGACTAATGATAGTTAATCGTGATCACATATGGAGACCTACATATATACATATATATATATGATTTTATGTGGTTGAGTGATTATCTCATCAGTTGATTCAGGTGGTCCATGATGGTTGCTATAGTGAAGTATGGGGATAGTGGCTCACCGCACATTGGAGCGGGATATACCAAGAAGAATCATGTGGTACAACCCGTTGCTGCTGACCGGTGCTTCATCAAGCATTGCTTTGCATGGGTGGTTTTGCCAACCCTGAATCAATAACCCCCTAGTTGATTCATAGGGAGTATCATTAGTAAACCCCTAGTCGGTTCATAGGGAGTTGATTAATGCGATTCATAAACCCCAAAAACCTATGGTTTGTTAATCCGGGGTTACTGTAAGATTAAGGTCAGTGTAGCAAGCAGTGTCAAGGACTACCATTCCATGACTGCGCTAGCTGAATCCTAGTGATGGCAATCCGGAACCAACTTGGTTAGTTGGTAGCTGCTGCTGCAGCGTTTTGACTCACGATTTTCTTCAAAAGCTCAGGATAGATGAAAGAATAATGACAAGCCGCTACTAGTTAGTTATCAAGCACGGGTCACCGCCTTTGGCATATCCATTTTTCATTTCGCCGCCCCACCAATTCGATGATCGCTCCTTCAATGTTGCGTTGTTGGGTGCCTTGTGCAGGTGCAAAAGGATGCCGATCAGAAGTTCAAGTCGACACTTGGCAGGGACAGTTCAGTTGTCGTTCATCCAGTTGCATTGTCCTGGTTGGTGGTTTGCCAATAGGGAAACCATGGGAGTTTCTCTGCTTAATAATGGTCAATCACAGGGGATAGTGACCAATTTTGGTCGACTTTTTTCCTTCCATTGTTTGAGATAGCTAGGCTAACATGTTTCATAGTGGTTGAAACCACCCATCAGCTTATCAAGATTAGTATCGTCATCAGTATTCCCAAAGTCGTTGCGCCCCTGCTGCTGCCGCTGCCCATAGATGGGTTGTTGTTGAGTTGCACTGCTGGGTGAATCAAGACATTTCAACTCCAACCCAACTGTAGTAGTTTGTGGCCTGAGCGTAATTTGGTTTGGGTTGGTTCTGGAGCGCTATGGAGAGTATATCTACGTAACAACTATATTTTATTGAAGAAAACATATCAGTGTATGTACTATTTTGCAGACAGCCTCTGGTAGACAAACTTGCCCGTTTCAATCAAAGCAAATGATGTTTAATTGATTAATGAATTAATTAATTGTGATTGAGGATGGCAAGCCAAGCGGCCCCGAAACGCCCAGGAAAACGGCGCAGGCGCTGGACAAGGCGGTTGGGGAGCTGAGCCCGCAGCATATCAGGATGGAACCCCCGGAGTTGTAGCAGTCTTTATGGCCGTTGATGTGCCATTTTTTTCGAGTTTTGGGACCAATTTGCGGACCTTCATGGGGATTTTCATGGGGATTTTCATTGGGATTTTCAAGGATATGCAAATTTCTAGACATTTGTCGAGACATGTGTGGACATTTGCGGGTGCTTGAGGATAAGTTATAGCAGTTAGTGGTCATTGGTTGTTAGAACTGTGAATGACGTCTTGTCATTGGTGTTTGTTGTTTATAACCATTACTTATAACATCATTGCTTAGCCATTGGAAACCATGATCATGGTCTGGATCATCCATGACAAACACCGTTGCTGGACCCAAGGTTGCAGACTTGGGCTCCGACTCCGAAGCCAACAAGGATGGTGGGTGGCTTGAGTATGGAGTATGAACATGAACGGATGGTTAGTGACAGCCATGAATAGATGGTCAATGGATGCTTAGTGATGCTTGGTGATGGTTGTTACTAGTGGTTGATATTCATTTTTGATGTTGGATTGATGATAGATCATGGATTGATTGTGAGCCGTGGTGGAAGGGGCTACATTTGGTGGCGTCCACGCTGACTACCTATGGCATAGCAGAACGGACATACTATGGATGTGAGTCAAGATATCGGTTCTCAGATTTGTATGCCAAAACCATGTGAATGATGATGCAGTCAGGGAAGGAAACAACCAGCCATAATGGGTAGGGAACGGTTAACTGTACCTCGCGATAGAGATGGCATATCCAATTGTTCTCAATTCTTACTATTGGTTACTATCCCTTCTCATTAGCTAGGCTATTCTTCAACTTATTGTTGGTGATTGTTGTTTGATTGCTACCAATGTTTATGAAGTCTTATTGCGATATGAGCCTTGCTTGGTCAACTCTTGAGGCATCATGACTCTTGGATCAATCAAAATTTGATGGATTAAATTGCCAAGGGATTTATCGAACGAATCCATGAAAGTCATGGATCATAATCCAATGACTGTTGGATCATCAATCTCAAGGACTATCCTTAGATTTGATTAAACATTCAAACAATTCGATGCCCTGATTGACATTCAAAGCACCGTTGGATTCATGCTTGATAATGATTGAGGAGGATTGAAGGCGACACATTAACAACCGTGATGAATAGCAACCTTCAACCACTGTGAACCATTGAATCATTACTAGCCGTCATCTAGCCATCATTAACAAGTAAGAAATATCAACCATTGTGAACTGCCATCACTAACCATCATCACTAGTGCCCTTCACCAATCATCATTTGACAATCATCTAACCACCATGAACCATCATCTAATCACCATGAACCATCATTTAACCATCAACACTTTTAACAGTTGGCACCAGAATTCCGAATCTCCCACTGGTGACGGGTCACAGCGTTCAGGAGGAACTGACCGCCGTGGAGACTTACAAGGTAGGGTGTGATGGCAAGGGAAGGCCTTGTTTGAGTTGATTCCCGCCTTAGTAGCTCAAGGTCCCCCCCATTTTATCCAAGTCATTTGGAATTGTAAACTCCAAGCATTTTTTGGTCCCCTGTTTAGAGAAACCATGTGTTTGAATGGTCATATCAGGACTCTTCTACAGATACAGTCATGGGATACGATGATCAATGACTGGGAGAAACAGGGTTCATGGCTTGGAGGAGAGCCCATCATTCAGCCAGCAGTACCACGTGCGGAGAAAAGGAGGGATTGGCTGCTGAGCTGCGGAGCTATCTCTTGTGTAGCGCACTAGTGACTGGTGAGTTGGGTGATACCTGGCACCCTCATTGGTGGGTCCCATCAACAGACAATCCATGTGATAATCCACCCAATGGGTCCATCCAATGCATATCCCATGGTGACATCTACCGTACTTCTTCTTCTTCTTCTTCTTCTTCTTCTTCTTCTTCTTCTTGTTGTTGTTGTTGTTGTTGTTGTTGTTGTTGCTGCTAAGCTCTAAACAGTTAAACAGCGGTAAACATCACATTTGCCAACTCATTCGCCTATGCTCCAACAGTGACACCTAAAACATTTGCTTCCGCGCAGTCAATTCATCGCGGAACCCTAAAGTCAGCACGTCCAACGAGTCCATCATCTGAAAACCCTGGGCCCGCCACCAGGTTCCATGGTCAATTTATCCAATGTAGCAACTCAACACAAACATGGCCAACTGTTGATAATCCGAAGCATTGAAAACCTAGCCATCATCAACCATTTTTTTGAGAATTCAATGTGTTAAAAACTGGCAACCCTTGATGTTGCATCCCCAACCATTTCGATAGTCTAGCAACATTTGACCCTGGTGGCCTCCGAGAATCCACTGGCTGCATCTTGGCTGCAATGACTTCGGGTCAATGATAGACTTACCTTAATTAATGGTGATAGTTAATGATGCTTAATGAGAGTTCAGCTGGGTTTACGCAATGAGTTCAGCTGGGTTTAGCCTATGAATTCACTGGGTGATGGCTCATGCTATGGCTGCTGAGCTCATGCTGTGCCCTCCCTGCTTTCCGACCAGGAAAGCCTTGCCAAGCAATGCTACGACGGTGGCATGTCTTATGCCGAACGAGCTGCCAAGCGCGAGGACGGCGCAGTGCAAGGGTGAAGCGAGTGAGCGCATCCAATACAGCTGGTGAATTCGATGGTACCATGGTCAATGCCTGAGGACAGGAGATTAACATCACCAAGTTTCATGAATAATCATCAGTTGGATATTGATTTGATGGTTGACTGTCGCCAATGGTTGAGAACCAATGATTAATTAGCTGGTTGATACAGATCTTATCAAGAATAAGGGATATACGAAGTATATGGCGAGCTGGGTCATGACCAAGCATCCCAAAATGGCTAGTGACCCCATCCCAACAGCTTACCCAGTTTGGTCATGGCGAACTGGGATGGCCTGGGGAACTTTCGGATGTAGGTATTTGCCCTTCACCATCAGCCACCGAGGGTTAATACTGGTTACCCAGTAGTATTAACATCAACCATTAGTATTCAATACAACCCCCATAGTTACATTGCCATGTTTTTTGCCATCCTCCTGCAAACTGCTGGAGAAATGGTGTCACTGAGTGGATTTACACACTGATGAAGCAGCCAGCAAGCCACGGGCATTGCATGAGTATTATGTCAACAATGGTTAACATCAAGTCCAGCATCACTATGTATCATGAGACATTTGTGATTAATCATCACATATGAATACATATCATGATTCACCAGCATTAGCCGGAGTAACCATTAGACGTTGTTAACCATCAGGTAGCCACTACTCACAGTGAATTGATCAGTAGCAACCAATATGAACTATCACTCACCATCAGAACCATCATGAATCATCATCAAACGCCGTTACTTATGACTAAATTCACCAGTATACACCTTCATATGAGACAGGATATGTTAACCATCACATGAACCAGTATCAACCAATTGGAACCATCACTAACCATCATCAATCTTTACTGAACCAAAGCTGTGCACCTCTATCAGCCGCCATATAAGCCACCGTTCACCATCATACAAATCATAGTAGTCAATAGTCACCATGATTTACCATTTTAGATGGTCATCACTAGCCATATGAACAACTCTAGCAATGCTTCTTCACCATCATTTACCATATAATTTCTCTTACTGTGACGGACAGGCACTTAGAATATGAAATCAACGATTTTGGATACGAATTTTACGTCTTCCAGAAAATTGGAAAATTAATTCATATACGATTCATATACTCCGGGGAGGGTGCAGATAGAACATACAGAGTGCACTTAGAATATAACCATCATTATTAGTCACATTAACCCGATGAACTAACTGTATATTACCCTTTATTCACTAAAAACATTATGTGCTAAATTAACACAACACGTCTGAACAAAAAAAGTTTCACTATATTAACTATATTAAGTAACCATTAGTAACCAGCATATTGAACTATCATCGGAGCCACCCCTCGTCATGCCCTCACAGGAGGAGATCCAAGGTTTGAAGGCGTGCCTTTTTCCGTCGAAGCGTTGGCTTCGTTGATGCTGGTGAAGGGGACAAGGGTGGTGTTTGGTGGTCAGTTGTTGGTTAAGCATGGTTGGTTTGGTGGTTAATGATGATTGATGGTTTATATGGTGGTTAACCATGGTTTATATGGTAGTTAATATGATGGTTGATATGGTGGTTAATCGTGATTGACATAGTGGTTAATATGCTCATGATAGTTAGTATATACTGGTAATTAACAACACAGCTAGTTGGACCTAGATGATAGCTCAGCATTAGTAGTGGTTAATATTGAGTTACTAACTATTTGGGGACTGTTTGACTAATGCTAGTTGGACCTAGAGTACAACTTAGCAATAGCAGCAATGGTCTATATTTACTTAACAGCTATCTTACAACTAGTAATTAATTCTCCAATCAGTAGGGCATTACCAATAGACCCAAAGATGGATACACACTCCAAGAAGTTGGACTGGGGGCCCCTAATTTTGAGACACACTTATATACATCGATCAATTTTGTTCCTGGCTATTGATTACCTCAGTTAACGGCGGACACGTCATTGGCGTGTAGCGGTTATCTAGAGGTCAATAACGGTTGATCAGCTGAGAATTAGTTGGAAATGACGAACACAACTGAAACCAGTAAACCATTGACATCACCAACAATAGTAAACCGATAGTAGGCAGCAATCGTTGGTTGGTTGATGGTGGATACAGTAAGTAATAGTTACTCAATGGTTGCTCAATGATCAATTGGTCAATTGAAGGTTAACTGGTGGTTGGTCGTGGTGAGGAGTGGATGATACTGATGATAGTGTTCGATACCGGCAAAACTGTTCCTCTGCGGTTTGGTGGTCGTGATGGCTATCAAGGGTGGGGTTCGACAAGCATGACACACCAGCAGACATGACCAACCATCGGGTGAAGCACTTGCATTGCTGGTTCCTAAGCTGGTTGCCTGGAAAATCCGCCACTCAGTCGCTGGTGATGACTGGAAGACATGGTGATGACTTTTGCACCGTCAGGTCTGCGATCCCACGGTCCGTGGTTTCTCAGCTACCAGTTATTATCCAACGCTCATCATTTATAGCAATAAACCATCCATAACTTTAGGGTTCCCTTATGGCTTGAGAAACCACCAACTGTCCTTGATCGTTGGTGACGGGCTTCATTGATCCATCAAATGGTTGCACTCGTGTTAATGCGAGATCCATGAGTTCATAAACCCCAAGATTTGAGGGTGAATCACCAGCTATTGGTTAAACTGGGGTGGTTGGGGGAGTTTATCAACGTGGATCTATACCAAGTAGCGAAGACGGGCCCCACAGGAACTCGCTGTCACAGGTGACTTGGTATCGTCCCAGCCGTGAATTTCCCACGTCTCCCTGCCTTGATCCAGCATTAGAGCAGCACTCACAGCAGACGCGACCGCTCCTGTCCATCACTGGGACCAGCACTCAACCATCATCTCCATCATTTTTGCATCATTTAACCAGCGTTGAACCACTGGGCAGGATGCTTTGGCCAGCCTGGGTGGCACCGATTTGAACGCGGTGCTCTTGCAGTCCACGGCCGGGTCCCAGTGGTGGGGCGGGCCCTGGGAGCATCATCTTCCCTGGCGCCGCCATGGTCCATCGTCAACCAGTGTCAACCAGTGTCAACCATCATTGACACATAACAGTTTACCACCATTCACCATGGTTTCAAGATGATTTTTCCTATCATGAACCGGTCCCCTGTTCCACATCTGACTCAGGCCCTGCGTGGTGCCATTGTGAAGCCTCACAATCAGTGACAGGTGGCATGACCCATGCGCCAAGAAAAAGGGCGTTCAAGACAGAAGGACTGTCGAACAAACACCACAAACCATTCGACTGATTGTATGATGCAAAAGAAATCCAATGACAATGATTGTTGATGCAGAGGTAGAGGCAAAAAGGAATGCTTAGAAAGCAACACAGTGGACAACCGGCACCACTAATTAGAGAACACCCATTTTGGCATCTCTGAATTTCACACCTCGCGCTTGATTGAAGGCCTTGTGTAGTTGGTGAAGGTCAATCATGGTTGAAAGAGGTTGATAACCAAACAGCCATGCTTCACGTTCATTTTATTAGATATGACAATATGCCATACCTAATCAGATACTAATCCACATGTTTTGCACAGCAATGCTTCACGTTCCATGGTGGGCAACGTCTGCCAAACATGATTAGTTTCGGTAGTGCAAAAGAGACCATTGCATCCATGAGTACCTCTGTGGCCTCACGATATGTTGCTCGAAAGGGGATGACTTTTTTCAAGTCGTTTCACCTTCCCCAAGAACGAACAGCTTTGGTGATTTCTGCCGGGGTACTGGTTGGATGATCATCGCCCTTAGCAAGTGCTTAGGAAAGATAGAAACATACAGATCTGCTGTATCCCTCTTAAATGGGGTTATGCCACAGGACTCAATGGATGAAATGTTACTAAGACTATGACCACAACCACCGTGCCCTAGGATCATCCGGCCTAGCTACCTGCACAGTCGTTATTCACCAACAATCACCGGTGTTCAGTCGCAGGTCCTTGGTTCAAAATGAGTGGTTTCTCAGTGCCCACAAGGAAAACAATCCTCAGATTGCCAAGAAATCCTGGAGAAAACACGCACATCAGCAGAAAAAGACATTTGCCACACATCAAAGCTGGGAAAAAGATGCCACGAAAGATCAGCCAAAGAATTTCGGTTTTGAGGGTCAGCCCTGATGAAGTCGACACAACTGTGAGTCGCAGACAAAAATATAACTATTGGTATGTCCAACTTGTCATGCTCTTATGATTGTCAATCATCAGTTGTGAACCAACATGAAACCATCAACTCGAATACATATACATATATATATATATATATGTATATATATATATATATATATTGTGATTCTCTCGGATTACGTGGAAGGTATTCAGCACACCAGAGCTGCCACACCGTACCACGTTTCGACGCTGGGACCACGACGCTGAGCAGTGCCGAGTCGCAATGGCGCCACGCCATGCCTTCAAGGTGGTGGTTCAGGGGTAGTGAAGGATATGAAGGACAACTCAGATTTGGGGTGCCAAATAAGTTGGTGGTGGCACCCATCGTGTCACCTTGGTCCTGCCAGGTGTTGTGTCCCGAGCCGCTGGCCAGCAGCGTCTTGGGGACGAAGGGAAGCACCAAAGATCGCATCCAGGACGCGGCGAAGGGACGCACCAAGGGGGACGGGACCTGGTGAAGTGATGAGCTGATGAGTGGGATCCTGAGTTGGTAGGAAGTCATTGGGAAGTTATTTCCCCTAGTTGCTTATTGATAGAGGTTTGTGGATGTTTTCTGGCCCCTCGGAATTGTTCCATGATCACGGACACATGTTGAGATTGACGACGTCTTAGGCCTAAATCTTCTAGCAGAATTGGGCTTGAAGCGCAGCTTACAACTCTCGGAACCAATCCTTTGGATGGTAAAAAAGAAACAGTTTCTCTACTGAAACTGAGGAATAACTCATGGTCGCTTGATATTGCAAGTCATCCGTTTTACCATTGTAAAGCTACGAGGCAATTACCAACATCTACCCTGCAACTTGCAAATATGCGATTGCTACTCATTCTCGACGCTCAAGTTCTTGCGCAGGCACGTTGTTTCTCGCTTCTGCAAAATAACAACCCTAGACTACCAGGCCTGCCGGCACACGCCAACACTGTTTTAAATAGGGCCCGGTGTATCCAGATCATATATGTTTTTAACCGGTTTGAATGGTCAATTGATAAAAATCACTGAACATTCACTAAAAAATGGTAAAACATGTGGACTGACAGCGTCCCACGCTCTTACTTATCACTAACCATTGCTAAGCCACCAATACTGATCATTCTTACATTGGTGATCCGTTTCTTGCCGTGATCGGCCAGTACCAACCATTGAAAAAAACGTGATCCACCATTTGCAAGCGGTATCAAGCATGAAATAGATCAATATTAAACCGTCAACCAACCATTTGTTCACCATGAATCAACGATTTACCCGTAAATCAACCCTTGGCTACCTGTGAACCCCCATTAATCAACCCTGATTGTGGCTCAACACCCTGCTGTCATTTGGCAAGGAGGAATGCAACTGCAGACTGGTGATGAGCAATCGGGTGAGCCCAGCCGTTGGGTAACCGGGAGTCATCACTGGTGGTTGATACGGGTGAGTGGTGGCCAGTGATGGTGGTTGATGATGGGTGATTAGCGAATTTGATGATGATAGAGGGTCCGTGACAATCACCAGCCTATTGATAGGCAAAGCCCCAATTTGATCAGTTGGAATCACCTGAGTACCATGACTTGTTAATGGTTGATGGATGGTCAATGGATGGTGGGTAAGGGTTGATCAGCTGGGGTAGATCTAGCAGCTGCTTTGCTGAATTTTTCAATGATCCAATGTTGAAAGACCTGTCAGCAACGGGTGGCTTGAAAGCTACTCAGCTAGTCACTGATTGTGGTTTCATACGGATTCCCTATAAGACATTGTAATGTTTCAAGTTTTCCACTAAATGCCAAGCAAAACTTAACAAGCAACGGCAAGGTTGCAAGATATGCAAGCTTCCCCGATAGAAAAAAAAGTTGTCACAGCGAGGTCACGGATTTCTAAATCATCGCTATCCCAAGCATGAAACAAACCGCTGGTTTTAGCAGTGCACTATGGACAAAGCTATGAAACAGAGGATGATCATGTATCATGTAAGAGTTATACTGTAACTAGGTATGATAATAGATTAACAACTCAACCGCAAGAGATTAACATGTCAAACCCAGTAAGCAGCCAACTGCAAGCAGTTCGTTTGCTTCGTTGGTCGGTTGGTTTGCTGTTGGCTCACCCTTTTGAGCCGTTTTTGTCATATACCAAGCGTAGAACCACACGATCCCACATGATCTCTACGATGTAATCCCAAGCATGTCGAGTGACCGTGTCAGGATGAGTTCTACCCCCAGACACGTTTGCGCTTGGTGGTGATCCATGCAGATCAACAAGACGCGTGCGGCGCCCTATTGAAGTGGTTCCACTTGGTGGTTCTGCCAGGATACGTTCAAGAGGAATGGTTGATCTGCATGATTCATGATTGATGATGATGAAGATGATGATGATGATGATGATGATGATGATGATGATGATGATGATGATGATGATGATGCTGGTGGTGGTGGTGGTGATGATGATGAGGAGGAGGAGGAAGGGGGAGGAGGAGGAGAGTTAATGATGATGAGGGTTAATGATGGCGAGGAGGGTCCATGATGATGGTTCGGGACGATTGCGGTTGACTGATGATTAGCAATGGCTAATGATGATTGATGGTTGTCTCACTTCCCAAGGTTAGAATTTCGTATGCACTATCCATGGCCCACCCTTAGGAGTCTTTTCTGGTGTCAGTGACCACCAGCAGCGCTTGGGTGATTAGAGACTCACTCAGCGGCATAGTGATGGCTAATCCACCAACGATCACTATTCATCATTAGCCACCAATAGTGGCGCTAACAGTCCATGATAATGGTGATTAATGATTATGGTGGACCATTCATGGCTATGTTTAATAATGGTTAATCATGGTAAATAGTGGTTAAACACGGGCAATCGGTAATAGTGGTTAATAACTCATGCTTTATAATCATGATTGATGGTTCATGGTTCAGAACAGTAAACCATGATGAATGGAGGTCCAGCCGTTAAGCTGTAGCTGGTGATCTGCCATCAAAAGGTGGGCGGTCAGCAAGATCCACCACCGATTCTCAGCAATAATGATGGGTAGTCTAGTTAGTGGTTTATTGGTCATTAGAGGCTTAGTAATCGAATACTAGTGCTAATCTTGCTTGGTGGTGATTTTTAAACAATGGTGCATAGCAATGAATCATGGCTGATTATGACTCACGATGGATCATGGTTAGCCTTGGGACTCCCATGGCCTGCGATCCGACACGGCATCACTGCGGCGAAAGTAGCAGTGCTGCAGACTAGCGCTGGCTGTTGGACTCTTGTGGTTCATGGTTCATAAGGGCTGATGAATGCTTGATCATTGGCAATGGTGTTTCCTTTCCCAGCTGTTATTTTATTTTATTTTTTTTTGTTGTTGTTGTTGTTGTTGTTGTTGTTGTTGTTGTTGTTGTTGTTGTTGTTGTTGTTGTTGTTGTTGTTGTTGTTGTTCCTTCCGTT
>VSDK01021058.1:0-15880 GCA_009767595.1 Symbiodinium kawagutii
GGCGGGACACGCCTAAAAATTAAAACCCCACAACTAGATGTGGGGAATAAGAAAACCCGCGCCTTAGATTAATACCCAGCATGGAAAAATAGGTTTTCGCAACATGAACAAGGGCGAACCATGACAACGACGGAGCCGGTAGCGCCCAGGAACTTGCAGTTTTGCAATCTTGTTGCGGTTGATGTGACCAAACATTTCATTGCGCAGCAACCATCGCAACTCAGTGGATATCAAACAAATCCCATTCCCCAATGTTGTTTCACCATGTTGGTGGAACATATCGTTAGTTTTTCAAGTCATCTAGACAATTCTGACTACTTTGGAATTGTAATGCGGCTACTGTTGACAATGATCGTTGATGATGCTCAGTATTGTATTTGTCCTTGTTGATATTAATATAACAATAAAAATAATGATCATCATCATCATCACCATCATCATCATCACCATCATCATCATCATCATCACCAACATCATCATCATCATCATCATCATCATCATCATCATCATCATCATCAAAATCATCATCATCATCATCATCATCATCATCATCATCATCATCATCATCATCATCATCATCATCATCATCACCATCACCTTCCTGGTGATGCTGCAAGTGATTATCTGTTTGGCTTCGTGATTTTTTGTGGATTGTCACTGACCTAGTAGTCCCTATGAGTGGCAGGACTGGGCATCTGGTTCCGTGCGGATCCAATGGTTAAGTTGTTGGCTGAGGAAAGTGGTCACGGACACCTGCAATGAGATTACGAGGACTGTCTGTGGAAGGATTTTCGGCAGATTTCCCACGTGTGTGGATTGTTTGTTGGTGAAAAACTTTCTGTTACTGGAAGGGTCGTTTGTCCAACAAGGATGTTCCCTTGCACAACCGAAACATGATGATTTGGAAGGCTTATGAAAAGTGAGAACATTGATAGCCAATTTTTTTAAAAAACACTTGTTTGCTTAATGTGGACATGACGGGGCAGGATATTGACGCCATGGTGTGACAAACCACGCGGACTGGACTGACTGGTTCCGTTACTCAAAGGGAGTCTGAGACGCTTGGACAATGGGAAGACCTGCTTGGCTGATTGTTTAGATTGGATTGTACGCTTGGGTGTTTCTACAGGGTGGTTCACTGCAACCATTGAATCGGCAACATCTAACCGATCAGCTAACCATTGCTTTGATTGTGCTTTTCAATTTCGAGTCCCCACTTGATGATACCTGACATCCTGGGTTCATCTGGGTTCATCATCATGCTTAATCCTTGCGTTCATAGTTGATCAACCATGATTCACCCCGGACCCCCTACATCCTGAGTTGCGGATCACGCCGCATTCCACGAATCCTGGCGGTTGTTCGCAGGAAGAAACCTGTGACTTGGTGGTTGGATGAGCTCGAGAAAGCGAGTGTCGGCTGCTCTCCCATCAAGAATCTCAAGGCGCGCCGGGAGAACTTGTAGCTCTGCAGTTTGGGCCTGGTCCATGGATGGAGCTACACTGCCAAAACATGGTGGTTTTGGATGTGGGATCTGGGCCCCTATGGACCCAAGCAGGCGTGCGTAGCCTGCTGGCTAACAGACAAATGACTTTTCTTGTCCTTTTGATCTTGGTGGACACCAACAGAGTTTGAGTTGAAGAAACCCAAAGAATTCTGGGTACCCTAGTCTGAGTTTTCTCTATCATTTTTGAGTAGCAACATGGCAATGAACAAAGCTTTGTGTGGACCTCACATTTTCATGCATTTTCTATGTGCTGAAACTGCAGGAAGTCTTCGATGATCCGCATGTGAAAGCGCAACTTGGCGCAACCTTCGCTGCCACCGGAAATGGTGAGGTTGTCGCGACGAATAACTAATGACTACTGATTACTCAGCCAGTCGGTTAGCTTTCCAGTGTGAACCTTTGGCTCGCGCATGGGAGGGAACAAAAACCTACTGGTTACTAAGGACTACTACCATTCCCCTATAGTAATGGTTGGCTCATGAAAAGTGGCGGTCAAGAAGCAACAAGGTCGGAGATGACCATGGCACCTGTTGTGCCATCCGAGGAGGGAGATGGTGATTGAAATGCCCATCAAAGGCGCCGTGGCTGCTTCCTGCATGCTTCTTATTGTGGCCCCCATGGACGCTGAGCAGGAACCCAGACACCATCAGGTGTTTGAACATGTTCCCTCCAGCCTTAACGTTCGCCCCACTACATAAAGTGCCACTGCAATGGAGCATGTTGTACAAGGTCGAGATGGCTTGGACAAGTTGCGAAAACACTGGCTATACGCAGTGATTTATGGTTTAGGGTTTTAGGGTTTTGGTTTTAGGTTTTTAGGGTTTTAGGGTTTTGGTTTTAGGGTTTTCGGGTTTGAGGTTTAGGGTTTGATAACTCAGAAGTCAAAAAACAATGGCCCTGTGCAGGAATTTGAGCGTTGGGAAAGGTTCTCAGACCCATGCGGGGCAAACCCTAAGGCTCGGGCGAACATGTTTTAACCAAATGTTATCAACTAGCAGTAGCTTGTGCAGATCCAAATTCTGGCCTGAAATCAGGAAGGAGGTCATCAGAGGGTCTAGTAACCCCAAGTGGCTCGGATACACGGATTGTCCCAAATCTTTAAGCACTAATCAACCCATCAATTCAACCAGCCACCAGTTCTTCACTGATAAAATGACCCTTGACAACTTATATGTCCAACCCATGGCTTCAGCATCATCAACCACCATGACCCACCACCCTGAAGCCATCCCCACCTTTGAGCCCCACCCTGGAGCCCTCCACCAGGCCACAGGTCCCCGGCCAAGTTGGTGGCCTCGCCGCTGAAGTTCTCGGCCACGCGGTGCTCGTACCGCCGGGCGCCGCGAACACACCGATGCGGTGCTCGGCAGCGCGGGTTTCAGCGCCAAAGAACTGGAGGAACTGAAGAAGAAGGGTGCCTGGGCGAAGGGGTAGGGGTGGGGGTGGGTGTGGGGATGGGGTGGGTGGGTGGGTGGGGATGGTTGGATGGGGTGGGGATGGAGATGGGTTATGATGGTTGGGGGATCTGGTTGAGGATGGTTGGATGGGTGGTGTTGGTTGTGGATTCTGTCCATCATGGCCAGCCCAAGCCAGAGGTGAAATTGTGTAGAGCGCCCGCAGTGGCGGGAAGATGATCAGTCACAGAGAGGTTCAAATTTTGCTTGTCAGCAAGATGTATTCGTGAATGGTGAATCCTCAGAGTCATGGGATTGACACCGGGTATCACAGATTTTCAATTTCGGACACTTGAGGGTGCCATGGCAACTCTTTCTACCCGGTAGCCCTGAAGCCGAGGTGTTGTTTGAGTCGATCGATTTAGATTTTTTTGTACAGCCGCTCTTTGTTGAGATGCTTGGCGAAAGCCGTTTGCGCATCAACCCGCACTGCTTGGCGATATGTCATCAGCAGGTTTGAAAAGGAACGACCCGCTGCGCAGTTTGGAGCGAAAGATGCAGAAACCATTCCGCCTAGGCCTGCAGTCATGGGCATACTTCCAACCATATCAGGTTCAGCACTTTCTGTGCTTGGAAACATCCAGATTTTGTATACCTACTTCATTCTACAAGAACCCGGTTGTAGCCTTGGAAGCATCCATTCTACCAGAAGCATCTCAAGGCCAAGAGAGTTACGGACAGCTCTGGGTTGTCAGGATCTGAAAAACTTCAATCTCGTGGTGGACAGCATCGATGACATCTTGGAGCGTGCGGACAAGCACCTCAGGCGATTGGAAACAGCAGCCGCCGACGCATATCCATGACTAGGGAGGAGGCGACTTACAGCAGCCGCGGACGCATATCCATGAGTCATGGTCCCCTCCCTGATACTTAAACACCGAAACATAAGGACAGAATGGGAGATCCATGTTAAGCAACGCATGTTTGACCATCACACTCTGTGGTTGAACTTGATGGTGGTTCTTTGATCGATTTATGGATCTACCTTGGTGTCGATATGAAAGCCACCATGTCCCACGAGTGTGTCAGGGATGCTGCTGCTGGTGTACAAAAGGAGGACTGCGGAAGTGATGCCATTGCTTGGTGTGGCATGATGACTATGACCTGCTTGGTACCAGCGGGGTGGGGGCTCACCAGGACATAGCGGACGAGGAGGAGGCGCCCGCAGGCGAGGTTGGCAGCAGTGAAGTCGTTGATGCATCAGGATGAACACATCAGCTCAGCTCAGCCATGATGAACGAAACTGGGTGAGGATCTGGTGAACAAACCAGCCCAGTGAGCACGCAGGACCTAGCACTGCCCCTACACCGGGCAGTCGCTTGCCAAAGCCGCAGGCAGCGCGACGGGGAAGCACCGATTCCCCAGGTGATGGATTTGTTCAGGCGAAGTTCCACCATGCGATGCATCACATCCTGTCATTCTCAGCTGCACCTTGGTGTTTGCCAAGGGACAGAGGTGTCCCCCTGATCAGCTGGGGATAGCTGGCTTCACTTGGAATGTCCGGTAGCTGAAGAGTCCCCAGTTGAACCTGGTAGTTTGGGATCGACAACCTGAAGCAACCATTATGACCAACCATGACAACCAACAACCGCAATCACCAGTTTTGAAGCACCCATCACAATAAAACTTGACCATCATAACCATCCAAAATCACCAACCAGAAGCGGAATCACCAGCCACAACTCTCATCGCCCATCATTCCATGGCAACGCCACCGATCCCACGAAACGGAACATACCGTAGGTGCGCTGGCGACATCTCATCGACAACCATCGGACGCACTTTGTGCCGAGGCACCGGGGCACTTACAGGAGGCTGCAGCTCTCATGCTGCGGTTGCCCAAGTCATTGGGAATGCCGGCTGGTTTTTGGTGGGTTTATGACTATCAATGGGTAAGAGTAAGGAGGACAACTGGGGCTACCCCAGTTTGAGAAACACCCTTATGAGGAATGGAACATAGTTACATTCCAACTTTGACTGTATGCTACTATTCCTGACTGTAAAACTATCTTTCAACCTTACCATCATCAACCAGTATCAAGCAACATTAACCATTATTAAGCCACTATTAACCACTAGTACCGTGAAACAACCACCACTCTTAAGCCACAGTTTGCCATAGTTCAATGTGAACCATGGACTTCACCCATGGCCTTCAAGGCTCATCGCGGCTCGTCCCGTCGTAGGTTGCTGGTGAAGCACAACGGCGACTCGTCTCCCCTGGCGCCGAAGCTTCTGGAAGCACAGGAGAAGGCGCGATTCGTTCGGATGATCTCCGCCGCGAGAGTTGGGGACAGATGTGAAACTCAAGGTTTCACTGGCTTTTTCAGCTTGAATTTCGGATGTTTTTGTAGGTTTTTCACTGGGTTTTTGCATTAGGAATCACTGGGTTTTTGTAGAGATCATGATGGACATCAGTTGGATCTTGATCATGATCAACCAGCTATTTTTGTTAGCGATGAATGAGCATCTGTAGATTTATTGATATGCTGAAGCTGCTGAAGCTGAGCATCGCGTACCTCCCCGCGCAAGGTGGGCATCAGACCCTCTTCTGGCAGCGCGGTGGGGGCACCAGCTTGGCGGGCGCTGGGCTGGCGGTGCGACGGCTGGACATCCAGGTGCAGGTTGTTGAACCATCCTGGAGTAGATGAGGAATATCCCCAACTAGTGGGGATGCTGATGGACATGTTCGTTTCATGGAAGGAGAAGAATATTCAATTTCTTTAAATGAACATATTCATCCATTTTTGATTTGAAAAGATTTTAAAAAGATGTTAGCAAGATTCAACAATCGGGGATGGTCCTGTTTGATACTCTATCTACTCCAGGTATGTCCATGGTCATGGATATATGCCAACAATGCCAATAATGGTTGATCATCATGTAGCCCGTATGATCATTAGATAATCATGGTTGACGGCACGATAGGCACATAAGAACAACAACATAACCATCATTAACCCCAATTAAGCATCGTAAACCATTTCACCAAGCATGATTAACAGCTGAGATCCGTCAGTTTAAGTCGTTACTGGCCATGACCAGTGGTACGGCAATCATGAAACCACGAAGCAGCAACCATTAACTCTCCTCACTCGCCATTGGCCAACCGGTACTAATCAACCATATTCTAGTTGTCAACCAGCAATCAACAATATGGTGAACTACATTAACCACTAACCATTAAGAAACCATCAACCAAGCAGAGTATTAGGCATCAACAATTGGGAATTACTACAAACCATCATTGATGATCACGATTAACCATGACTTCACCATTATGAACTACTAATGATCCTCACTAATGAGCAACTCATGAACCACTAACTAACCACTAACGAACCACTATCAACCACTAATTGACCACAAATTAACCACTAATTCACCCTTAACCATTGCCAAGCAGCCTTAGGCCACCACCTCTGGCGAGTCGGAGGGCTTGTCTTCCCATCTCGCTGCCATGGGCGTGGGAAATCGACCGCAGGAGAACCGAGCCGCGCAGCCCTTCAGTGGAACAAGGAAGTCGTGGTCAGTGGGTGATGACTGGTAGGGCTATTAGTGAACCACGGTCAATGGTCAACCAGTCTTTGACGACGTTAGTGGGCATCAATGGTTCATAGTGATCGTGATGAATGATGGTTAGCGATGATTCATCTTTGTTTCTCCAAGCAGTCATGGATTATTTTTGTGCGGTCCCCAGGGCAGATACTTTCAAAGGAGGTGGCCCCCGGAGTGGTGTGAGGCAGGATGGTATATCCATGGTCAACTCTGGGTGGTTGGCCCTTCTCAACCATCCTGAATCATTAATCACAATTTGTGATCCTTATTCATTGACAGCGATTCTTATCCCAATCAATGATTAATGATGAGTCAACTGTTAGTGATTATCTCGAATTGACCGTTATACAGACAATCGTGCTGATTTACTCATTGTTAATGACTATCGTTGATCATGCATCATCATGCATATCCATTTCACGATTGTCAACATTCCCAGGGGTCCTATGAAAAACGGTGATTTTCCATTGCCAGATTAGTGACTACCGGAGCTTAAGCATATCCATATCACGATTGTCAACATTCTCAACTACCATTGTGTCTGGTCAGGACTTGGCTCTGGCTCATCCGTACGAGGAGGCAGGTTCCAAGTGGATGACAGGGGCTTTCATGTGGTGGTTGGTTGCCGCTTGGATAATGGTTGATTAATGATGGTTTAACGGTTGATTGTTGGTTGATGTTGATGTTTTGTTGATGGTTGCCCGGTTTTTGTTTGATATGCATTGAATCAAACAACACTGACGATCAACGCTGGTATCCAACGAACATATGTAAGACATGATGCTGTGACCGGCATCGCAGTCTTCGGCTCAGCGACGTTGGTTAGTTCTTATCAGGCCCGACACGTGTCGCAATGCGTGCAGAGCCCTCAGTCTTTTCCTGCAGGGCTGTCCTGGGTCAGAGCTGAAATGGTTGATGACTTGTTAATATCAATGATTATCAATGGCTGTCAATTGTTCATGATAATCATATCCACTGTTAAATGATCATCATATCTCCTATTAACCTTCGATTAACTACAGCTGTCGCATGATTGTCACTTGTTTTGTACATCGATGTGGCTGTGGGTCAAAACCCTGTACCCCTGGTTCCCCCATTGACCATTGTTTTCCCTGATTATTGTTAGTAAATCCTCCATTAGTTTGTTGGTTCATATTGACCCACAGCCATGTGACGGCTCCCAGGTTGCTACTTTCGTGATCTGTGTGCCGCTGGCATTGGCAGGTTTGGTCGAAGGCACCATGAACTTGGTACGTGGGGTGATAACTGGGGGTAGCCCATGGGGCGGGGGGTTCCACCCATGGGGGGAGGCTTCCACTGTTGGGGCCCTGCCAGGCACTTTGATGGCCAATCAAAATTTCTGGGAAAAATTGGGCTGGTTGATTCACATCTCTCATCAATCCATGAAGAGCGTTGGTCGTGGAGAATTTATGAAGATGATCCATATTGAACAAATCACCAATAAATCAACTTAACCAATCACCATGGAAAGATCCATCACTGGTGGGTGTCCAGTCATTTCACTCACCAGTGTGCTTTTCAAAGTAGCTGCATCAATTTCTCAGATGCAACGCGGAGCTCGAGGACTGGGATACTTCGGCTGCCCCAAGTGCCCTTCACAGATACTGATACCCACTATATTGTACTGTCAATACTCTCATCATTGACTGTTCCACCCCTCAAGGTTTTCTGTTAGTGGTGTTTTTCTTGTGGTTGCGGTTGTTCGCGGCGTTGTTGTTGGTTGTCGATGATGTTTAGCCCGGTGTTCACCATTATTGACCACTCGCAATTCTTGATTGTTCCCATAATTCATGCTTTCGATGGCCGTCATTCATCGTTCACCCGCTCACTAGGCATCACAACAACCACTTTAAACCATCATCAACCATTCACTAAGCACCGCTAGCCATCACCATCAGCGATCCCCAACCAGTCGCCGATGAAGTAATCATCACTAACCATCACGAAGCAACATCAAGCAACCATCAACTCATCATCACCAACCATTCACTATGAATCGTCAACTCATCCACCAACCATCCCACCATCAACCAGTCATGATCATCAGCCATTCATCCCACCATCAACCAGTCATTGACCAACCAATCATCCAACCAATGATCCCAACCAATCAGAATCATCCAACCCTTCACCCAACCATTAGCCATTCATCAACCATTTAACCCTTCACCAACCAACCCTTCACCCAGCCAACCCACCCAGCTGGGCCCAGTAGCACCTCCTCTCCGTCGCAGACCTGGCCGTTGCTTTGGGCGAGCCCCGTGTGCAGCTTGTGCAGCGCACCGCCGCGCAGCTGGAAACGCAGCTGAGGTCCACGGTGAAGGCGCCGATGGTGCAAGGGCGGGGTGGTTTATAATGGTGAATGGTTGGTGAATGGTTAAGGATGCTTCAAGAGTAGGTGATTGGTTGGTGATGGTTGGTGATTGGTTGGTGATTGGTTGGTGAATGTATGGTTTATGCTGGTGGTGAGTCACAGCGCAGCATGGGTAGAGAAAACAACACAACCAACATACGAATCCCCAAACATCCTGACAGATTTCTTGGATTTTCTCGGGCAATTCTATCCCAAAATCGTGGTCGTGCTCCAAATGACGGTCGCGCCTCCAGGCCCTTCCCAAGACCCGCGCCGGCTGCCTCTCTTCCTCGGCAGCGCGCTATGCGTTGCATCGGCTCTTCGTGGAGAAAGGATGGTTCGTCAAAGGCTTGCAGGACTTGGATCCCTCCCGTGACCTTGCGTGGAAGCAGCCGAGCGTAGTGGTTGATGGTCAGTTCATGGTTACTCGGTGGTCATTTGATGATTGGTTCATGGTTACTTGATGGTTGGTTGATGGTTAAGTGATGGCTAATTTGTGGTGACATGAATTCGTGGTGAAATCATGGTTGATAAAAGGTTAAGTGATGGTTGGTGGCAAATGATGTAGGTCAACTAGTAGTAAGGTTGAGTTGATGGTTTCGTAATGAGGGCTAATGTAGCAACTGGCGGAAGTTCTTTCAATGAGATTTAGCTATAGGTAGAGAAACCTGTTTGAGATGAAGTGATGGTGTGGATGATGGATCAAGACGATGACAATGACGACGACGACCACAACGACTACAACGACGACGACGACAACGACGACGACGACGACGACGAGGAGGAGGAGGAGGAGGACGACGACGACGACGACGACGACGACGACCATAATGATGATCATGATCATGATCATGCTGTTTTTTCCATGTTGGTGGTTTTCCACGTTGGTGGTTTTGCCCTTGCTGGTGTTTTTTCTGCTGGTTCTTTTTTGTTCTGGTGCCTTTTCTTCTCTGTTAGTTCTCTCTGCTGTCTTTTCTCTGGTGCCTTTTCAGGGGTGTTTCCGTTGCTGGTGTTTTTGCTCTGGTGTTTTCCGTTGCCGGTGTTTTTCCCTGGTGTTGTGTTTTTCCTTTGCTGGTGTTTGTTCTCTCTGTATTTCTCCTTTGCAGGTGCTTTTTCTCTCTGTATTTTTCCTTTGCTGATGTTTTTGCTCTGGTGTTTTTTCTTGATGGTGTTTTTCCTTTGCTGATGTTTTTTCTTTTCTGTTGTATTCGCTGTAGTGTTTTCTTTTGTTTTTTGCTCTGGTGCTTTTTCTTTGTTGTTGTGATTGCTCTGGTCCTTTTTCCTTGCTGGTGTTTTTGCTCCGGTGTTTTTTCTTTGCTGGTGTCTTTGCTCTGGATTCTTTTCTTTGTTGATGTTTTTGCTCTGTTCCTTTTCTTTGCTGGTGTTTTTTCTCTGGTGGTGTTTCTCTCTGGTGTTTTTCTTTTCTGGTGTCTTCTCTGCCGTTGTTTTTCGTTGCTGCTTTTTTTAAACTTATGTTTTCTTTCTCTCTCCCGTTGTGTTTCTTATTTGGCTGTTACACTTATTTGGCTGTGACGCTTACTTGGCTCATACTTACTTGGTTGTGACACTTGACACTTGCTTGGCTGTCAAATTTGTTCCGGCTGGGGCACTTACTTGGCTGCGACACATGCTTGGCTCTTGCGCTGACTTGGCTGCGGCACTTATTTGGCTGCGGCACTTACTTAGCTGTTGCGCTTACTTGGCTGGACGCTTATTTGGCTTTTTGGCTGTGACGCTTATTTGGGACTGTTAACATATTTGGTTCTGGCACTTGATGGCTGCAACGCTTGCTTAGCTTTTGCGTGACGAGGTGATGATGACGGTGGTGATGATGATGGTGGTGATGATGACGGTGGTGATGATGACGGTGGTGATGATGACTGTGGAGATGATGATGGTGGTGATGATGACGGTGGTGATGATGATGGTGGTGATGATGATGATGATGATGATGGTGGTGATGATGATGATGATGATGATGATGGTGATGGTGATGATGGTAATGGTGATGAAGGTGATGGTGTTGTTGTTGCTATTGTTGTTTTTTTGGCGTCGCGAAACTTCATCTCTTTGATGATTGTGACTTGCCAGTGTAGGGTGACCTGGAGAAGCAATGGTCACTTACACTTGATCCTGTTGATCCTGTTGTGCCGGCCCCACAGATCAATCCCACTGCGTGACATGTGAGACATATCACTGGTAGATATCCGAAATATCGGAAACGCGCCTCCCAGTTGCGAGATGCAATTTTTGCTGCTCCCTTTGCCAATTGACCCCCCAGCCCGCCTGCTTGACAAGCTTGAGTTGCTGATCACCCGGGAGGGCAACACAGAGAATTTGGCGTGCTTCCTCGTACCAGTCGCGCGCGCATCATTGATTTCCCTTCTGAATCGGTTGACGCGCTGACTGCGGCAACTTTCCATAGGTCGTACGTTTGACTTTCAAACTTCCTTCGGCAAAAGTTGCTAAACACGTCGTTTGTCATAGTGATCAGCTAGTCAAAGGGCCCCACCAATGGCCCAACGGTCAGTGGTTGATGTGAGACTTGAGCTCCAGCTGTGCATGCCCACGGCTCTGGTCGCTCGACCTGGCCCAGGTGAGATGGGCCACGCCAACACCTCTTCTCCGGTGATCATTTTGCAGAACCAGGTGGAAGTGGTGGTCTAATCGGGGACGTTGCGTATGCTTACCCTGCGGCGACCTACTTGGAAGCAAAGATGCCACCGTTAGTATGCAAGTTGTAGCAAAAAGAAGGTTGGTATTGGATTCCAGATTGGTTTACCAGAGGGTAATCATGATGCTCAATCCTCAACCACAACCAACAACTACCACCAAAGAAAATTGCCGATTCTGATTCTACGTGGCAAATGTTGGCCACCGACAAGTACTCACTGGTAGTTCCCAGTTGTTTATCGTTCATGGTTATTGTCAATGTTGATTACACGATGAATTCATATACGCCATGATACTCCTACCATGATCATAAGAGCATTCTCAATACATTAGTGGTCAGTGCTTGTTGTGACTGCCACACTGTCTACTGCATTTGTTTTTGTGCACAAATGACGATGACTGGTCATGACAGTCACAATAATGGGAGTGCCACCGTGAGATTAGCATGACTACAAACAATAACGATTGTGAATCAATGATGCGTGACTATTATTCTAACAATAGTCATTGTTGTTTGTGTCGGCAATGGAAGGTAATCATAAATGATGGTTGTTGATAACTATGAGCAATCATTATCCGCACTATGATTGTCGCGAAGGCTGACTGCTGACACTATAGCCACTAAGTTATTACTGTGATCATTGCTCACTATGACTGTAACTGATCATGTCGAAGATCGCATAGTTTACTAGTTATTATTGTTGAACTACAGAGGTGATCATATCACATAGCAGCACAGCCCGGCATAGTAAATTGATTTCACGCCATCATAACTATATTAACCTTCAACTATCCACTATGTAACATCAACTATTTGGTTAGTTACTATAGTTTCTAATAGGAAAATATCAACTGTCTTTTGTGCAACTGATAGTCATAGCAGACTATCTACTAGTGACCCTGGTTAATTGACCTTACTATGACTGTCACTGCTCTGTTCAGGTGCCAAGCTCTGTCAGCTCCATCTTCGAGCAACGGCTGCAGCCACTTGCCACTGCATGTGCGTGTCGGTGCTGATGGTTACCATGGCGTTGATAAGCAGCATAACATTGTTTGTGAGCAACATGGTGTGGTTATCTTGGTGTTCGTGTTTGTGTTACCAACATGGTGTTACATGGTGTTTCTCAGCAGCAGTAGTCACTTGGGGGATGTGAACAGCTGGGGTGCCAGGGACCCCAAACCAAAATCGGTGTTGCTAAGCAGTAAGCAACAAGAGCCATGATAATCTCAACATTTACTAATCACATTCGCCATAACGATGGTGCTAGGAGTCATGTCGGAATGCAAGAGTCGAATTGTCGAAGTTTTTTTCCGAGATGGAACCAGGTCTTCATGGGTGATTCGCGCAGTTTGGGTAGCCTAAGTGATTCTCTGCTTGTATGACATGTGGCATGTCCATGGGGGCAGTCACCTCTGCTTGGTCTACCAAGGAGCGACGGGCTTTGCCTCTCGGACCTTGCCATGTTGGCAGCCCTACTGGAGGATTTGGCCACTTGACTATGAACAAACGCATAGAATGTCATAGAGACCGGTCAATCCGGTGAGATAGGCTTGACCTATGAGTTCTATGGTCATGTTTCATGTTGAAGGCTATAAACATCACCTTAGCCATCATCCTTAAGCCTTCATAGACCTCCACCCCTGGTGCCTAGGTGCATCGCGAGACCATGCACCGCGTCTCTGCAGCCTTCAGAGCCAAGCGAGTGCCGATGGTGGGCAAAGTCTCAGTGGAGAAGTTGGGAGATCTCTTGGATTATGTGATGATGAGCTACATCCTGGAGGTGTTATGCCAGTGTTGAGGGTGTGCGATGAGTGTGTGCGACGGGTATGCGGGATGGGCGTGTGGGATGGGTGTGTGGGATGGGTGTGTGGGGGATGGGTGTGTGGGATGGGTGTGTGGGATGGGTGTGCGATATTTGTTGGAATGTCTGGGAGAAACACTTTCAGTTGGTGCTGGTTGAGTGCCCGGGAGATTTGGAAAAATGTCGCATTTTAGAGATACTTCAGAAGATCAAATTTGAAGACATCATGGTTGAACTGTCAGAGTCGCAGCACACATTTTTTGACCATGGTACATGTGATTTGGCATGATTTTTCGCGATTCTACCACTAGGTTGACATACCATTGGTTGACATCGCATCAACCATGAACCTGAAAGTTAATACCATTGTTAATCATCAACAAACCATAACAAACCACTGGCATTTTCAATCGCGTTTCGTTTCCGAAAAAACGCCCAGGTGGCGAACCTGGACGGTACCAATTTGGATCAGCAGGACGTGGGTCTCTATCTGTCGGGGAAGCGACCCATGGAGGAAGTCTATCCCAACTGGCCCAAGACTCAGAAGTTCTTGCGCGACATCCAGGGCGTTGTGGCGCCATCCAAGCGTGGCAGCTTGAGCTTCGACGAGATCACACATGTGGTGGAGGAGATCCACGAGCACTATGGGCGCTGGCATGATGAGGTGGACTGCCAGGAGATGAAACAAGTGCCTTGGTGCTGCAGGTGCTGCTGGGTTTGGTGACCATGGTGGGTTGGGGTTACCCAGGTGCTATGGCAGTTCTGAGCTCATCTAAGTCGTGGATGGGCCCCAGGGGAGTTGATCCCTTGAGGAATGGACAGCCTCGAGAAGGGAAGTGCAAGGAATCTGTCCATTCAGGAGCAGTCTTCAAAGTCGTCAAACCCATAGGGGTGAGCTCCATCCATCCTCGAAACGATGATTTCTTTTGGAAATTCATGGCTCATGAGCAGGGCCAGTTGTTGTCCAATGCAACCCTTATCATTGGCCAGTGATACCCTGCTGTTCAATGACACCCCGCACCCCCACAGTTGACCACTGGTTTTCCACAAGGTCCTCTGGGGCATGGAGCGTTGTCCTGGCCGTGTGGACCTGGGTCGCTTCTACGCGGCTTCGTTATACGAAGACAAGTGGCAGTTCAGCGAGAGCGCGCCTTGGAGATTTTTCATGGCGGTGAATGGTGGGCTGAATGGTGGTTGAAAATGATGGCCAATGATGCTTTATAATGGTTGAGAATGGGTGATCATGATGGCGAACAGTGGTTGATGATGATTGTTAATGATGCTTTTGATGATGGTCCATAGTGGTCAAGGACGGTTTACCGGGTGGATTCTTGTTAGTGCTGGCAAATAGCCACCACAAGACGTTCACTGGTGTACTGGTTGGTACCCTCAATTTGACCATGAACCGTCATTATGAACCGCCATCATTTGCCGCCATCACCATCGTAAGCCACCAAACTGGCGGTTGCTCCAGCGTTAAAAAAAAATGTTCGGCTATCTGGCCGCTCGGTTATTGGAAGGATACCACTTCACCATCGCCACGATCATCAAACTTCTCATCTCCAATCCAAAATCATCAACCATCACTCACCATCCAACAGCAACCACTGATCATCATCACTGAATCATCATCCATCATCACTGAGTCATCCTTCACCCCTTGGTGCTGCCATCCTTCCATCCTCCCAGATGCCCTTGGTGCAGCTCCCCAGGAAGACTACTTGCGCGACCTGGGAGCCCTGGACACCTCTCTGAGTCGGCCCAGCGTCGTGGTGTCCAACTACGTCCTGGGCGCCTCCAACTGCATCGGCACCTCGCGGTTCTACGCCCAGTGCTGCGTGGATCCCTGTGATCAGATGCTGGTGCGGAGCCAGGGGCAGGGGGCAGGGATGGGAACCAGGAACTGGGTGGGAGATGGTGTGGAAAATTGGGAGGAAACACCTTGAAACAAGTGGAAATCATCACTTTTTGGGGTTGCGGACTTGGCTGTTGACCATGAATTTCCCCAAACTTGTTGATTCTTGGTTGCAACTCTGTTGTCGCGATTCGTCGGCGGGAGAAATCCATCCAGGTTTCTTACATTCTTTTCTTGGTGGCAGTGGAGTTTTGAGGATTCACTGGCACCCTGTTTTTCAAAGGGCGATTTCCACCAACCGGGAAAGAAGCTTTGTTGTCATGCTAGTATCTTTTTTGAAGAAGAGGATCAGAACATGTTGTAGACTGCCAGTATGTTGCTACCATTGATGTCACGCAAACATGTAGCCAGGATCAATTTGATCCCATATCATGGAGGTTCAACGACCATTATATAAAAACTTTATTATTAGTCCAACCATTTCTATAGAAATGACCCACCTATTAGTGGATGATACTTGGGGGTACCCCTATGACTTGAGAAACCACCATGAATTTCCGATTCCACGGATCCACCCCGGAGGCCAAGTTGGAAAAGGCCCTGGCAGCGCCGGAAGCCCCGCCAGCTGCCGTGGCGGGAGCGGGTTCGTCGGGTACT
>VSDK01021058.1:15958-119028 GCA_009767595.1 Symbiodinium kawagutii
GGGCTGGGTAAGCAGCGCGTGATGGGTTGGTTTAGAACCAGGAAAATGGTCATCGGTACTGGTCAATCCTGTGATGATGTGGATGAAAGCTTTGGTGAAGCACGGGACAACAGATGAGTTTTTGCCTCTTAACCAGATTAACCTTTGTACTTAACCACTTCTCACCCATATTGTCAATAGTGATCAATAGTAGTCAACCACGTATTGTAATGGTGAAAAATGGTGATTACTACTAGCGTTTGTTCAACCATATTGTGATTAACACTTCTAGTGACTAAGCATTAGTTATTGACAATACTGTACACTGATCAACAGTGCTTGTTTCACCACATTTTTCTTGGTAATACTCAACCATGTGGTGCTCCCCACCATTCACCACGTCATTGCTCCGAGGCTCATGACGGGCAGGTGGTGCTGCACGGCCGTCTGTTCGCCCAATGGCTGCACCACGCCTATCCCCAGGAGTGTCCCATGCCCCCTGCCCTGGGCCTGCGCCTTCAACAGGAGTTGCCCAAGGATTTCAGCATCCGAACCGGACAGGACTACGTCGCCACCGAGAAAGAGATGAAAAAATTCGCGCCCTCGCGGAGTTCCGTGAAGAATGATGCAGATGATGCTGATTGCAAGTTGCCCTGGACTTGGGATGAAGAACTGCTGGATGCCAATCACAGCGAAAAGTCGGAAGTCGACTTCAGAGCTCCCGTGGTTGCAGTGGTTGCCATTGGATCCCTGGCAGCTCTGAGTATCCTGGGCCTGACCAGGTCCCTGTGCAAGCGGCGAGAGGCGGCCAGGGGTCCCCTCCTGCAGGCAGAAGCCGCCGCAACGGCGGAGCCAGCGGCGCCCACGGTGTGAGTCCAAGGGCAGCACTGGGCAGCACCGAAAAAGAAGCGGCTGAGGTCGTGGGAGGATGGAGTTCTGTCAATATTAAGCATGTTGGGGTAGATTGGGGATTACCCCACCAGCATGAGGGGATCACACGGCATCTGAGAATTGTCTCCGGATTGCAGTAGATTTTTGGCATGATGACTGGTAGTATCAACCATTCATCATGAAGAACCATGAGCTCCAACATGTTTGACCATGATGATTTGACCCGAGTCAAGTATTGGCCATATTCCACAGTAAGAACCACCATGAAGCATCCATAGTTGGTGGCTCACCATCCGTGATGAACCATCCAACCAAGCGCCCAGCAGAATCCATGGGAGGAACTGAATGCCCTGAGTTGGCCCGACAGCTTCTTCCAGTGCCAGCCAGCACAGCGCTACCCCAGGGTGGAGGCACCGGGGCGCTGCCCTCGCGGGATTTCTAACGATCAGAGATCTTTTTCGGCAACGATCATCATCCCATCGTGATCAAAGGATTGTAAGAATCACTTCATCCCAGTGAATCACCTGGATGTAACCCTCTTGATCACTTCACTGGGAAGTTTCGTATGTTTTCTGTGACCAGCAGCTCCCACAACTGTGCTTGGCGGCTGAACAGCCCCACAGCTGCTGTAGGACACTCCCCTGGTGCTGGTTCGCTCGGAGTCGGAACTGAAAGAAATGATCGAAGAGATCAAGGCCACATGCCTCGGGAAAGAAATCGCCGTGGATGTGGAGCACCACGACTTCAGGCGCGCATGGGTTGGGGGCATGGGGGCATGGGGGCATGGCTTGGGGCTTTCTCAGACCATTGGGAAGCCCAAAGATGGTTGGTTGATGACTAAAGATTGGATGATTTGGGGGGCTATTTTGAGAAACCACCAGTTGTGGATGATGGTTGGATGGTTGGATGATGGGTGGCTGAGATATGGCAAGGGATCATAGCTGCGCATTGAAGCTGCGAAGATCTACATTACGAGGAGCAATTGCTGATCTGTGGGTACGGCAGCTGAAACCCACTGAACATAAATGGTTGGTTTCACCTGGGACGGATCACAATTACCCTGTTGGGGCCTTTCATCAAGGCTATAAGTTCTAAGAACTCCACTCGAGTCCTCACTTTGACGCGACTGGAATTGATGTCACCCAGTTGAACCTCCACCAAGCAACACCCAGGCAGCAACTCATCCGCTTCCATTGACCCACCAAGCCTCAAGCAGTACACCAGCTCCCCTGCCGCGGCACCAGGTCGTACCGCGGCTTCGTGTGTTTGGTGCAGGTGGACCACTGGAGCGGGTGGGAGAGCTGTCCATGCTGGGAGCCATGAGCGCAACCCATCTGAATTTTGTCACCATCATGAGCTTCGAAAATTCGTCCTACCCTCCATCCTCCATCATTAGCCTTTCAGAATTCACTATGACTAGTATTTGGCAACTAATCCAGCAGTTCATGATCAAGCAAACTATGAACAATCTTTTAGCCTTTATCAACCAGTTGTTGCCAATACAGATCGCTACTGACCGTATGTTGACTGCTATTCAGCAATAATTACCGTGCATGTTTAGCATCCGCATGTTACGAACAAGTTGCTGACCAAGCAAGGTCTCCTGTCTTGGCTTTTGTCCAGGTCTCTACAAGGCAAAAGGATTTCCTGCTGGATCCTTTCGAGATGTTCGAGCAGATGCATTTGTTGAATGAGGCGTGGAGCATCCGAGAACATGCTCCGCCTTCCCGAACAACTACAAGTTGGGTGGTTACTGGATTGCTCTTGGCACGACCACAGAGTCACATAGGTCCTTTAGTCTTCCATTCAAGGTTTCTCCAAACCGGGCAAACGTATCCTGTTTCACTACTGAGCTATCCATCTTTCACTGATTGATTTTCACTTTGACACGTCCATGTTAATGCTCCCCGTGCTCCCCTGAAGCATCGGTTGTAGCTGGTCCGACTGCAGTGCTCCCAGTGCTCACAGTGCTCTCCATGCCTCGGTAGATCTTTTCGGACCCGAGAATTCTGAAAGTTCTCCATGGCGCAGATCGTGCACGGCTCAGAGAACATGGTGGTAGATGGTAGTTCAAGCGGAAGGACACAAAGAACATCAAAGAACCAGGTGCTTTGGTTGAGTGGGTGGTTGATGTTGATTGGTTGGCTGGTTGTTGGGGTGCTTGTAACACTTTCCAAGACTGGTTGGTTTCTCTAATGGCTTTCTTCTTGGTGGATCGCTGATCAGATATCCGATCCCAGGGGATGTCTTGTGGCTTCAACGAGACTTCTCGGTGTATTTGGTGAACATGTGGCGAGCTCAGTGGAACCATGTCCTGGTGGAAGATATTGGAAGATGGCGGGATGGCAAGTCATAACCATGGTGGCTGTTCGAGGCTTCGCTGAGTTGCGGAAACCGTGGTGTACCCCGATCTTTTCGTGATGCACATTCCTTGTGCATCGCTGTTTGTGCAACCAATTCCAATACTACCAGTACTCTGGATTGCATCCATTCCCTGTGATTACCATGGATTTGCCGGTCACAAGCTGAACGAGCTGAACAGTCGGACCTTCACCCTGGATCTTCATGGCCATGGCGCCATGGCGGCCATGGCCCTGAGGTTCGATACCGGCTTGGCCACACGTGCGTTGCGACTGCAAGGTACGGCTGGATTCGAATGATTGCAAGGAGTTGTGGGGCGACCATGGCTTCGAGTGAATCATAGAGGAGAAGAACCACCAACTTCTCTATCAATCATCATGATGTCTTTACTAGTAGCCTTTTGTACAAGAGTAGTGATACGTGTATTCTTCCTGGTTGATAAGATAATCCCATCTTGCTGTCTTACTGTTATTCCTCAACGGCTGTGGGTCAAGAAGCTGGTGAACATGCAAAGATACAGAACAGTGGAACTGTTGGGATGTTGGCCTGTCCACATTTTGGCTGTTTGGTATTGACCCAGCTCGCCATATCAGATTGGCAGAAAATTGGATCATTCTTATCATTTTCCACCGTTCCTACAACATTCAATATTCAACGATATCCGATATCCCTCTTGTTGTAGGGTCATTCCAGATTCTCATCATTCCTTCGTTCCTTCGCTACCAGTCCTAGATTCCTATAGGCTTATAGGCTAGTTATATCGAACAGCAACTGGTATGTTATCACTACTAGTTATCACTACTTACCACCACTAGTTATCACTACTAGTTATCACTACTAGTTATCACTGCTTATCACTACTAGTAATCACTACTAGTTAGACATAACACTAGGTATCACTACTAATGGTATAGTGTCATACCAGTTCTATCGCTGGTCATCACTACCATTCCCAGCATGTACCCGGCGCGGCGCAGGCGGCTTTTCCCTCGCCAACCTGGTGTCCCACTTCTGTGGAGCACTTGTCTCAGCGCGAGTTATGGTGCTGCTGCTTGCTGCTGCTGAAAGTCAACCAAGGGCAACCACAAGATGGTTCATTGATGTTGACCTTAGATGTTGACCTTAGATGTTGACCTTAGATGTTGACCTTAGATGTTGACCTTAGTTGACCTTAGTTGGCCTTAGTTCATGCACATCAATCAACTGGTTCATGGGCTAATGAGCTCATAGATGTTGGTAAGATGGTTCGTTGGCTAACGAGCAAACAGATGTTGGTTGACCATTCTTCCACTGGTTGATGGTTGAATCCTCCCGTTTCATTGGCTCATGGTGTCCAGATACGGTCGCACTGCAAGGGCGAGCTGCGTTGTTTGCACCATCTGTTTGCCCTTGAGGAAAACGGTGGTTTCTCAAGCCATATGGAACCTCCAAAACTGGTTTGTTTATTACTCTAAACGATTCATATTGGATGATAACTGGGGGTACCCCTATCTTGAGACCATGTTCGCGTTGTTGCATTCATTTTATGTTCGCGATTTGGATCAAGCTGCGGTCGAAACAGGCTGCAGTTTAGAACCTTCACATCACATTGCTCCATGAGGTCATAGCATTGTTCCGGGAAAGGACTTGACACCCAAGCCAAGTGATTGGCTGCCAACAGGAGCCATCTAGGCGATGGTAAATGATGGTGTCAATGAAGGTGAATCATGGCTGCGTTAGACTCCCAGAATCTCCGGAGGTTACCAACGATCCTCAAGGCATGGTTGTGCGTAAAATCTCCGGGAAAGCAGCACATTTTATCAGTAGTGACTAATGATCATACTTAGTAAATGATAGGGATGCATTTAATTCCCAGCAAAGGTGGGGAAACCATCAAAATTGTTTGCCAGTGGCACTCAAATTCCATAGTAGCCTACCATTTAGGCAGCTGTTCACATTGCCGTGTTCGCCCAAACCGCGGCCCCATGGTGGTTCGTGCAGCCGAGCCGGCACCGCCTTAGGTGAGGTTCGTTCATCCGTGCCAAATCCGCTCAGCCAAAGGGTTACAACTTACAATCTGTAGTGGTGGGCATCATGGAAGGACAAGAATGAATGGTTTCAGTGGTGTTACCTTTAATGCATTTTAATGCAACAATGTTGGTGGATTTTTCCAGCTCGGGGAAATGGTTGGTTCACTGCTAGAACTGGTCAACATGGATGATTTGGGGCTCCAGTATACAATTGTCACAGAATACACAGTGATTACCACTATGATATACTCCGATGCTTCCTGTGATCATGCGTTGCGCTCGACCAGCTGATTCACATATTTCTTGCTCAAAGGTCAGCAACTGGAAACGCAGCCACCCCTCCGCGTTGGGGAAACGGAGCAGCCAGTTGTAGTGATTGTGTACAACAGTTGGGTGTCGATGATGTTTTACACTCCTTGGTAGATCAATTCCAAGCTATCAGCAAGCCATGAACCGCTAGTTTTACTTTGAAGCAACACAGGGGTTGTTCATAGCTTGGCATGGATCTCCCAGCTTCTCCAGTTTTCCCACCTTGGGCCACCGGTCTTCCTAGGTACGCCTGGCATAGATCCACGATTGATTTGTGAAAAACCCACAGTTTATGCTTAGTCAAAACCAACCCGCAGCTGTGGAAACCCAGAGGTGTGTACCCAAATCCGTGAATTTTTGACAAAACCTGGTTCCTGCCTGCAGAATTGCGGAGGTCTTCGGGTGAAAAACTCCATCCGCGGCAACATGGACGGCGATGGTTGCATTGGAGTACTCACCGATGGCCCTCCTCTAGGCGATGGGTTGATGTGCCAGGTGACCAGAAACCAAAAGCCTTCGGCTTCCTGCTGGTTGATCATGGTTGATCATGATGAATCAAGAATCGTTGATTAATGGTCGATTAATAGTTGATTAATGGTTGATACTGGTTCATTACAGCTTTCTTTGACATTCAGTCATTTTTTATGGACATGAATGGACAAAGTCAACAAGGTCCAACCTGTGTATGACATCCTTACTGGTATGATATGCTGATCGTCCAACCTGGGGTCATTGCCCCCCAAGTTTCCCATTCGCCAGCTGTGACAACTGAGCAACCTATTCGTGTCCCCGAGTGACCAGGTGCAGACCTACAAGAGGAGGTCTACAGGCGGCGGCTGCTGCAGTAGCTTGTGTTCAAAATGGTAATGTCACAGTGAAAGAATGGTGCTTACTGATTACTGACTGTGTACAACAAAAGACCCAACCATTGGACGAGCATCAGTGTGACAATCAGATTCGACACTAGACGTGCCCCTTTCATAACATCAAACTGTTTTAAATGCTTTGCTGCCGATTTAGAGGTCAACTACCAAGAGGCCACGGCGGCAAAGCTATCAACGGTGCTTACTGATGGTGAGGTGATTTTCACTAATGGTTCAGAATGGTTGGTAGTGGCTGATCCTGGATTCGCTGGTTCATAGTGGTGTGTGATGGTTAGTAAAAGTGGGCAATAGTGATTGATAGCGGTAAATGACGCTTAATAAGCTGAATGATGAGTAGCAATGGAGGTGGTTCGCTAGCCATTGTGAAATAGCCTGATGCAATCAATACTGACATGCACTCCACGACATAGTTTCATTGGACAGGTTCATCCACCTTCACAAACTGCTACTCGTTTTGCCGGCTCAGTAGCTGATGATTTACCATCAAACGTGCATGGTGCAAAGCTGTAACAATCTCAAAATTAATGTTCGATTGACCGCAATCATCCCTTACCATCAATCGAGAAATATCTATTCACAGTTCACAATGACTTGTGAACTTGACAACTAAGAATGCTTTATATATCTTTATGTGAGATGCCACCCATGTAGTTGGTCAACGCATGATCCAGTCACGCAGCTTGCTTTGCCACCGGGACGGGTACGGTGAGGCTCCGCGATGAGAATGCCAAGCTCCGATCGCAGGTCATGGAGTTGCAGGCGGCTTCCGGGCAGGTTGTAACCAGGGTGCTGGAACAGTGTTGCAAAGAGCTATGGTATCAGTAGCAATTCTCGTTGAACTCGTGAATGACAGGGGTATTCTTCAACCGACTTGTGCTCCAGTATGCTCCAGTAACGATGCTGTAGTGTCGAATCAGTGGAACGGTCAGCAACCATGGTCACTGTTGAGCAGCCAGAGTGATTTTGGGGTTGCAAGCAACAAGGGAAGTTCACAAGAGAAGCAATTCGCGGCAGATTGAGTTCTCAGCGAGACCAACAGCAGTGGTCTGCCACACAGTTTCATGAGAAAACGTGACCATTTTACATGCCAGTCTTCGTTGGATGTGACTTGGAAATCCCTAAAGCTATTATACGATGCCCCGATGCCCCACAGACATCGGTAGAATAGACAGTCGTTTTACGTGCCCAACCTGGCCCTTCAAGCTCCTTCGAAACACCAAAAATCTTTGTGATTTTTTGTAGGTTCAACTGCTAAACAGTAAGCAGTATTTGCCACAATCGATCATCAGTAGGCATTGTCAATCGAAATTGATCCATTGTTCTACTGTTGGTACCCAGCCATTAACCAATCATTAACCCACCATTGACCTTAGCAACCAATCATGAACCAACCATCAACCAACCACCGAACAACACGAGTAACCACGATATCACCCAATCTTCCTCGCAAACTCCCCTCCCAAAATCGCCAGGTCACATTGGCCACAGGAGTTCTTACGGAATTGTCCAGGTGCCAGCTGGGATAGGAAGTGTTGCCACAGTTGATGACAACTGTGGCAAGGTCATCAGATTTCAAGGAACCATGACGTCAGTGGTTGATCACGAAGCATTCATCGAGGACATGGGGTACAGCTAATGATTTATTAGTCATTTATCAACTGGTGTTGAGCAGTATCAACCTTCAAATGCTGCCCATACTAATGATAGTGACCAGTAGATATAGCTGACAATCAACGAGTTTGATACTGATTGCTCATGCTGTCATGATCTGTCGATGACGGGTAATGATGGCTAGAAGTACATCAGCGGAATGTCAGATACACTGTCAACCATCAATATTCAGTAAACTTTGTAACCATCATTATCCAATCTAGCAGATACAAAAACAGAGTTGCAAAGTGAGAGTGTCCATTACAGTATGTACGTACTGGACAAGTATACTGGATGACAGTTGGATATGGTACCAATCAGTGATGGATCGCTGCTCCACACCCCGGGGGTACGAGGCTTCGAGAGGAGAACGAGGAGTTGAGAAGCAAAGGAGCCGCCGTGGCGGAGAACATCGTTGGAAAGGGGCCAGCCTGGCATGCTTTGAGTCTTTGGAGCGTCTGGAGTCTGCATCTTGTGACTATTGAAGAGTGGTCAAGATGCTGATTGATCGGTTGGAATAGTTCATTCTTGTTGATTATTCTCATTGATTCTTATTCGTCAATCTTATCAATTATTCCTTTTTAATTCAAGATTGCTTCGTTTGGATTGGAATCCAAAGACTTATTGATACATGGATGATTCTTGACAGCGGTATCACAATCGAATTTGAGATTGATGACCAAATCTTGATAATATAGGTGTCTTGCACTGTGTGAGAGCACCACCAGGATTCGCTCTCTGATCTATTTTTTTTCAATTTTGGTGTATCAATCGATTAGTAGGCAGTATTGACGACCAGATCGCTTCACCATCAAGCAATTACAGTTGAGCGTCAACGCTGGTTGATTGTTTATCATGAAACAACCAGTGAGAATCAACCAAAAAGCGGTCATTTTTTTATTAATCAACTACCATCAAAATGGTCGATTTAATCAACAGACCAACCAGTGTTTATTTGATATGCGATTGATGGACTGCTAATTCAACTCTGGCCATTCATCAAAAAGTCAGGATCAGCCAGCCGAATCCCTCATTGAGACAATCCCATTCAGCCAATATTTCACCACAATCAACATTAACAAGTCCTAAATTAACCATCAAAATGTCCCAATATCTGGCCTAAATGCCCCTTTTATAACCATTAATAAGTCCCAAATTAATTCATTGCCCCAGTTAATCTCATTATTCATCAATCGATAGTCGCATACCTAATAGCCATCATTGCCCCATTGATAACCATGACGCACATTCTCTGCCAACGAACATTCATAATTGACCAAGCGTGAATGAGCCTAGCAACCATCCTCGGAGAACCGACCATTCACCATTATCACCCCTTTTCACCATGAATCGTCATTAATTAGTTGTTCATCACCATCATCAACATCATCAACCAACCTTAAACATTGCCATGAATCATCCTCAACCAGTGTATTCTCATTACGGCAACCCACCCTGACCACCAACGGCACTTCAGTTCTGCCTCCCTGTTGAATCTCGGCGCAGGTGGAAGGGGCCGGCAGCGTTGCTACAGGCGCCCTATGATCTCTTCGTGGTTTTCTCCATCAAGGCGACATTTCCATGGCTTTGTGCAGCTGAGGGTGAGGGTTGAGTTGTTCATCATTGATAGGTTTAGCTGGGGGTGAGAGTTTAGTTGTTCATGATTGATGGACGAAGAATGATCGATTGATTCATTGAAGATTGATTGACTAATTGAATGATCGGTTGATTCACTGGCTGACTGATTGATGGATGATGGATCACTGTGAATGACTGATGAACAGCCAGTTTCATCCCCTTCTGAGGCAGCCGAGATCATGGCGTACTACGGGTTCTCCTACATCTATGTGTGCACTGCTCAGTTGATGGAAGTGGATGAAATGAAGAAGCGGTTCAGTTGATCCATGATTTTGTTGGAATATAATCTACAATAAATGGTGATATGATCTACAGTTTGGTTGATGAAATAAGTTGATCTACGATTCGCTTCAAGGATTTGTGTGCCTACAGGTGTCGTGCGGTGGGATGTTTGTGTTTTTTGTGACTCAGTTCGCTTTTTTTCGTTTTTTGTTCGTTTCCTTCACACCCTGGCCGAGGAGTTATGTTTCGGATGAGTACGGCATGTCTGACACAGAAGCTGGAAATCTTTATGCAGCCTATGGCTTCGCGTGCACAGGTGGCTGAGCCTTCAGAACGACTTTGTTGTGCAGACCAGGTGGAAGTACTGTTACATGTAATTCATAATTTCTTCTTCACGCTTTGCTTGCTTCAACTACAGCCTGCCATGCCATGAAGTGATATTAACCCTTGGAGCTGTAGCGGTGCGGCTGTTGGTGATGAACTCATTATTGGCTTTAACCATGAACCATCATCAAGCCCACTATGAGTGACCCACTATCTAACACTGACTAATCATCATTGACGATCATGAACCATCATTGAGCCAACGATCCTAAACCATTACTTAACCATCATCGACCAGCCAAAAGAAACCATTGGTTGTTACCATCAACAATCATTGGTCATAACCATTGGCTAACTTCCAAGAACCATTAGTTTCGCTTCTTTCCATTATTAGCTAACCATTAACTCCTTATTGGACTGACCTGTTTAAAGCCATCTTCCTGTTAGTTTTCAAGCACCACCCATTGGAAACCTCCAATGTTAAACTATTGGAAGATCATTGGAAACAGAGGATTTTAAACCAATACTAGTTCTTTGGCTCCTTTGTTTTCGTTTGATACGTTACGAATCATCTTTGATAACCATTGGTTCTAACCTTGATCAACCATCAATTGTGTAACCATTGACCATGATACAGGATCGTCATTGCAACCATTAATCAGATTATAAGCGTCATGATTGATCACTCTCCAACCATTATTACTACCATTATCATTACTACCATATAATCCATCATATGAGGTAGAGATACCATATAACCATTATGATGGTTGTAACATGTTGTATAACCATTACTACCATCATTGCTACCATATAAACCCAAACCAGTTTGCTATTACCATATTATCATCACTAACCATTATTGCCATCATTCTGTCGCAAGGTTTCGGTTTGCTGTTCGGCTTCGTCATCGATCGCTTGGGCGTCCGTCGATCGATGCTCTTGGGTGCCGCGGCGGCAACGCGGCAGGGGTTCCATTAAGGTGGCCTATTTTTCTTGGTAAAACCATGGGATTTTCTATGGTGAACTACGGGTTAATAGTAGGGAAAAGTGGTTGATGGTAGGTCAAGTGATAGGTTGAGCGATGGATAGCGGTAGTCTTCAACGGTTCATGTTGCCGTTAAGAACGGTTAGTGATGGCGAATTAGTGTGGATAATGGTGGCTAGCCATCCAGTCATCTTGGATTTGTGGTTCTGCTTTTGGACTTGTTCGTGAATCGCTTACATTTGCACCTAGGTTGCACATGCTCCACGCTGTACCGCGCCATTTGCGGAATTTCTTCATCCAGGCAAGGCTTTTCAGATGATCTTTGAGCAACTGTGCAAATGGGCGTTTCTTAAGCCAGAGGGGTGGCACCCACATCGTCCTCTTTGAATCATTCATAGTAATAAACCAACCTTTTTTAGGGGGGTTGCCTGTTTTGAGCAACTGTGCAAATAAGGATGAACGGAATGCAGCTGGCAAGTGAGATACGACTTTGGCAGCACCACAATTATCACTGGCAGACTAACCAGTGGCTTCAACCACTTTGGATCATGAAGAAGCTGATTGTCCTGGGAGATTGGGAATTTCAATCATTGTTGGGGCTCTTCCCCAGAGGGTGGGCAGCTATGGGCTGCTATGGTGGTTGGTAGCGATCAACGAATGGTTCATGAACGGTAAATTACTTGTTCATAATGGTCAAATGGGGAGGCTTATTTTACTGTATATAGGCAATTTACCTAGCTTCGACATAAATTGCAGTGATTCGTATCACTGTCAATACCCAATTATGACTATAATCATAAACATCATTATTCACTAATCATGTTAGTAACAATACACTTCCAACAGGGCTTCAGACAACGATGATAAAATCAAATGAGTAATTCTCTTCAACGGTCGTCAAAGTTTATTTCGCAATCACCAGGAAAATTAGGTGCATCACACCGAGTTCATCACAGGGTAGTTCTCCCCATCATAGGGTCCCTCGTGCACCGGCGCACCACAGTAGTGCTGGGGCACAGCGGTGCCGGGTCCTTAGGCAACTCATGTGGTTCGCCACCATGACGGTGGCTCCCATGGGTGCGGCCTTCGGAGTGCCGGTGTTGGCACTGGCAGTGCGGCGATACACACATAGGCGCAGCGGGGGAGGAGCTGATGGTGACGGTGGTTGTGGTGGACCATGGTGACTGACCATGATCAGAATGATGAAATTTACAGTCAGTGGTGGCTGAAATTGTGGCTCATTATGAAGGTGAATTCGTTGAGTTCATGGTTGAGTATGATCAACATGATTGATTCAGCAAGAATTGATGGTTGATTATGACAAACATGGTTTACATGATCTAATGATAGCAATTGGAACCGATTCTTGCCAGATTATATATGTTTGGCATCGCAGTTAACGGTGGATTACTATTAGACCAATCAGTGTGGCCTGAGCATAGTACTAATTTGATTTTTTTTGATGACTGTAACCACAATCAACCACTACAAAACCGGTCTACATGAATTGATGACTCTGATTAGCCATCTCAGTTGGTCGATTGAGAAAGTGGATTATAGTAAGAATGGTGGATGACAATGGTCAATAATAACATTAACCCAAAACTACTATCGCAGTTGGGGTACAATAGTATAGACAGAATCCTAACAAGGACAGCTTAGTATGGCGATCACGATGTGGATTTCTGCAAGAGTGATTGTTGATAATATTGGATACGTATTAGTTATGGACAACGGCTGATATTTACTTGGCTACAGCAAGGAACATATTTTTTTTAACACTCATGACTTCACAATCTGCCAGTACAGATCAGTGGCAGCTACCCTCGATGGTCTTCAGCCATGGGCAAAGCTATAGGAGTACTGAGATTCATGCCACAAATCTCGTGAAAGAACAGCCGTCATGATCGCGTTAAAATGGTGCATCCCGGTTAATCCAAAGATCGAATCACTTGACCACCAGTTCCCGTAGTGTTCATGAGATAAAACAACCATGGCCTCACTGTTGTCAGGGAGAATCGTGCCTTCGCATTCTCGTTCTTCTACTCCATGTTGTGCTTGGGCTGTTTGTTGGGCAGCGTCCTCATCAACATCGTCCGCGACGTGATGTTGGATGGAGCCGTGATCCTGGGGGTGGCGGAGCAGCAGGGAGTTGGAGCTGCCGGGAGGTGTGGTCAGCGCAAGGAGATCTCCCAAGCTCCTGTGTTAGCTGATGATAGGGATGTGGAATAGCAGTAAAATATTGTGATTAACACGAGGCAGTTGAGACATTTAATACGAGGATGCTATACCCGGTACTATACCCAGCTTGAATGCGTGTGGGTTTGGGGATTCTGTGGAGAGGTTTGTTGCTGGGATTGCCCAGGATTCCCCATGCCTGTCAATGAAGCCAAGGAAATCTTGATCATGGACCATGTGAGCCAAACCAGCTTTTGTTATGTTATTGTTGGGCATATTCTGTGGTGGCATGAGATTGCCATGAAGCAAGAGCGAGCTCATGTGGAGCTGGGATAGCCTGCATTTTCATGGTCCAACAATTCACATCAAGCGGCTTCCCTCATTTTGGCGAGGGAAGCGCACGGGACTTGGTTTGGGTCAGTTCCATCCCAGGTGAGAATCAGTTGGATGCGCATGGTGCTGGCTCTGTTCTTCAGATGCAAGAGTAGAGATTCGGTATGACAGGAGTTACATAGGCTGCACTGCTTCGGATGTCTTTGCCATTTTTGTTGATTGCAAAAAGGCAGAAGTCAACGTCACGATCAAAACGGGCACAAAAATCCGTTCCCCAGTATTTTGCAGTGCAATTCATTTGGATCTTCACCAGGTTGACCCATGTGTTCCCCAAGCTTGCTGTGAGGTGCACAATTTGCACCTTCTACACCGTGTGGTGGCCTCAGAGTCGAGTGAATCCATGGATTGAGGGGTTACCCAAGGCAAACGATGTGCTTTATCGGCATCAAGAGAAAGTCTCAGGGATTTCCGTTGAGTTTTTGACCTCCAGATCGAGAGCGATGCAAACTGCTCTCAGGATTGCCGCCCTTTTCGTTCGTGACATTCAGATCCTCTCTGACCTGCCCTTGAAGGCTGCCATGAATCAGCTTGAACTCAATCCATCATTCTTAAGAAACAAGCACCATAGGCTGAAGTCTGCACCCCCTAAGGACCCCTAGCCACTGGGAGTTTGGTCAAGTCATTGGACCATTAAACATGCTTGGACCACCATGGTCCATCACCCGATGCTGGAGAAGCTGCAACATCCAGGATCGGGAGTACTGCAAGTTCAAACCGGGAGCCTTCACAGTCAGGACCCCAGATGAAACTTTCCATGGTTGAATCCATGGTGCTACTGCAACTGCTGCTTTTCTGCGGAGCCGGTGACCTGGGAAAACCCACCGCCGCCCCAACTGAGATGCGGGAGACCTTCAAGGAGATCGCTGGCCAAGCAAAGTTCTGGCGACTCGCAGCCGTCACGGGCATTTTCATAGGCGCCGCCCTTGCCATGCTGGCAGATCCAGGTGGAAACTGCGAGGCATCTGAGCACCTGTGACACGCGTGAGTTTCCAGTGCCTAAGCAAGGCACCACCATGAAAATCACTCAGTGGTTTCACCGACTTATCAATATCGGATGCCTTATCCAGCTTGGAGCTAGACTCTCTGGCGATCCTGTGGAACATCCACCATACTCATCTAGCTGGTTTTCCGGTCAAAACTGATTAATTGGATTCTAGTGGCTTAGCTTCCGTCGTTTTCTACAGGGTAACCATTGATTATCATTCATCATAAATCATCGATGATTGACCACTGGTAATGTTTGTCAATTGACTATTAACCAGCCTTCAGCCTTGTTGATAATTACTAGTGATATTCCACTATTATGTTAGTATGCGAACCATGGTTATGAACCACTGTTATTGTTCATAACAACTATTATGAATAGGTGAGATGAATCTGAACTACTATGAACAATTGTGAACCCATGGTGTTAATAGCCATGGTTCATAGTTTTCCAGAGCCTCAACTTCAGCCCCGTTTCCCATGTCAGCTGATGCTGCGCAGGTGTTCGGATGACCTTTCGCCACGTGGACGCCACGTTCCCCAAGTACTTCATTCGGACCTATGGGCCCCAGGCGACAGCAGATGAGCACCGCTGTTGGTTGCCACGTGAAGCTGGTGAGTTCAGCGGGTTGATCAAGGTTCATGATGATTCATGGTGGTGATTGATGGGTCATGCCAAGGTTAGTGAGTCTAAGTATGCTTAATGATGCCTGCGAAATGTTACCGATGGTTACTGAGTGGGCGTTTTTTGGGGTTATGTCAATGTAACCAGTGACATGGACTTGAACTATCAACCCCCAAGATTTCATGACTCCAAGTTGGGTCCGTGCCAGGTGGGTGATCCACCCACCTAAGCATCATGAGAACCGGACTGCAGTAACTTGTGGGCGCTCATAGCCATGCGTGTGAGGCGCCCTTTGAGATCATCCTGGCCATCAATCCCATTGTGGAGATGATCGGCACGCCGTTGATGACGGGGCTCTTGTTGCCACTTGGCGAAGTGGAACCACTCCAGCTACCCATGAGAGCCAGTTGCCTGGTGAAGATGGGATGATTCCGCAAACCAGCGGAAGAAACTCATGAGCTATGGCGGCGTCCATCACATTTTAGTTGGTGTCCCCTATTAGAAATGACCATGTTTGGGATGCTTGGTACTGCCATTTATGGATGTTTCTCCAACCTATCTGCCATATTTCCGTTATGTGTGGATGTTTCCGCCATTGTGGGTGCCATTTATGGATGTTTCTCCACGATATCAACCATTTCGAACCATTTTCGTTGGGGAAATGGATGCCACTTTTTTCCCACCACTCCGCAACTACCACGCCCCTTGAATTGGGGGGGCCCAGCAGCGAGTCAGCTGTAGCTGAGGAAATGGAAAGCAACCCTAGCGCAGAAGCTGTTGCCTGGCCTGGACCTGGGTCCTAGAGGTGGTAGTTGACGTTAGTGAAGTCAGGTTGCAAACCCTAGAAGTGGTTATAAACCCCTAGAAGTTGGGTTGTAAACCCCTAGTTAACCTAGTGAAGTTCGCTATAAACCTAGAGTTCTAAGTGGCTGGGGGCCCACCTTGTTGGAGCTTGGTTGGGTCAGGGGGTTCGTCCAGCTGGTATTGCTGGTGAATAGCTGGTAGCATTGGTTGGAAAGAAGCCAAGTGGGAATACCACCGTCAACTTATCTATCATGGAGCTCAGCCGCAGATAGGCCAGCACAGCTTTTGCAAGGTTTGTCATGCTGGGGGCACCTTCCGATGACGATCATCATGATAAGAGGATACCCCACTCCAATTTATGACACATATCATCACCATTACACGATTAGCACCACAATTTTCTTAAATTGGCACTAAATCACCCTTCAGATCATTCACGAAGATTCAGTGCCATTTATCATGAATAGATCAACATAGATCAACACTACAAGCCTCCACCATTGATCATCACCAGCAGCTTCTCCAACAGCCCAGGCTGTGGGGTTCCTTCATCTCGGGCATCTCCGTCTTCGCCCTGAGCATCTGGGAGTCCTACCTGGGTGCGGTGGTCTTTGTGCTGGTGCTCTCCCTGGGGGCATCTCGGTGGCCATGAAGCGCCTGAGTTTCAGGGGTGGTTGGACCGGAGCTTCAGGCGTTGAGTGGAAATTGTGCATTGGAAGCAGTGCCATCCATGGGTCCTTTCTTCCAAGGACACCATTTGGTCACCCACGCTCTACGAGTTCTCCACGATGGCAGCAATTGAGGGCAAGGACTGCTGAGTTGGCAACCTTCAGAAAGATGTTTCAAGAAGTCGTCCCTCAAACAAACCTTGAAGCTTAGAAATCACCATTATTTATGGGCAAACTGGTAAACCATTGATTAATCAGATTTGATCACAATCAAACCTGGAAGCTAAACATCATAATGTTCTGAAAGAGGTGAAGCATTATACAAGGTGGATTTTCGTGGACTCCCATGGATTTTCACCGGTTTTCATGGATTTTCCATATCAAGTTTCACCAACCAGGTGGATTTTCCATGTTTCACCAACCAGGCTTTAGCATGGCAGGAGGGCATGTACCTGGCCATCACCATGGCCCCCATGTACCTCGCAGCTCTGCCGGTGGGCCTGATCTCAGGCAGGACCAATGATCCTCAGTGGTTTTTCAAGCAACAGGTTAATAATAGGCCGAGAAGCATTCATATTGGCTGTTATAATGGTGGCTTCTAGTAAGTTATTGGTATATTGGTTGCTAATTTCAGTTGGTATATTGGCTGTTAGAATGGCCAACTTCTATGGGGAATAAGTAATATACCAACTAAATGGTGGTTTCTTAGAACGGGGAAGTCCCTAAAATGGTGAGTTTATTGCTATAAATACTGAATATGTAAAGGATGATTTGGGGGCGCACCTATTTCGAGAAGCCCCCAACTGGGTACGAACCATTTGTAGGTAAACCAAGGATTTTTGGGGTTCCCTATTTCAAGAAACAAGCACATCACCAACCATCACCAACCATCACCAACCATCACCATCACCACTTCACTTGCCAGGTTGGGCTCTGGCGACTTTTTGCCCTCAGAATGTACCTGCTGAGGAGAGCTACGGGGGATGGTGGCAGCCGCCTGGGAAGGCGCCAACCCCCGAAACGGATGCACCGCCGTCCGGCTACCAGGAGCGGCGCTCGCAACTCATGTGGTTCATTATTGGAGTCACAGGCCGCGGCCGGGATTTCACAGCTCAAGGTTGCGTAGAAATGTGGCAGGGTTGCTCTGTCTGATTTACACTATGATTTAAACACATGACTTTATACACTTACTAATTATAACAACAATAATGATAACAATAACGGTTATTGTTATATACTAATCATTCTTCTTATTCGCATTATGATTCTTGTTATCACCGCTTCCTTAAGGGTCAAAAACCTGGAAGGCTTCTGCTGGCCATGGCAGGCCACATGGCCAGCCCTCCCGGCGCAGGCTTCATCTCGCCCGTGTTGCTCTGGATCTTCCAGAAGCGTTTGATTCTACCGGAGGTGCCGGCGCGTGGGTGCCAGCGCCCATGGTAGTAGTGGGTAACTGGTAGATTGGATCTGTGTAAACGGTGGTTGGTACGGGTTAATCATGAGCACTGACAATAAACTACCATTGATTGATACATTATAAGTAGGTGATATGTTATATACCGTTGATTCGTTTATTCGTTGAGAATAGGGGCAACAAGGAACAACAATGATTAAAGATGGTGAGTCATGGTAGATCGGAGCTTGAATAAATCCCTATAGTTGATGGTGAATCACCAGCTATTGAGCAGGTAATTTGGATCTAACATTTAGTCATGATCACATTGTAATCATGAGTCCATATTTATTAAAAATTATGGTAGACAAATGTGATCATGATTACAATGTGATTAAATTTTACCATGATATTTATTAAAAGAGAAATCATGGTAGTCAAAGACAAGATCCATTGTTTTGAGCTAATTATGGCATTCATGGATCATGCATCTAAAAGTCATGATCACACTATGATTTACAAAGGCTGCGGGAGTGGCTTGAAAGCTGATGATGCACCGTGGGGCAATGACGACGCGGGTGGGTCTTTGTGGTAACCCTCGATGGATGGTTTCCGTGAAAATCAATGGCTTTCCAACAGTAGCATTTTTTCAGCTTCAAGGAGGGGCTCAAGAAGTACCATTGACAGAGATCCCAAAATTTTGGTGTCCACCTAAGAATCACAGCCTACCTGAGGCAAAGATCTCTGTGGTGTAGCCCCAATGCCGGGATGAATTTTGGGATGTATCCATTTTCCAGGGATCCATGAGCTTTAGTAGATCAGACTTTGCCCTGGCAGGATGAGCATCCTCAAGACAAGGACAGATCCAGCTTGGTGGAGTTTTCCTCAGATTTTTGAGTCCACAGAACTGCCTGATACACTTCGGTAATTCAACATGGCAATGGAAAATTTCATTTTTTACAGAGAAACCCTGGGAAATGATGCATTGAAATGGTGGACTTTCCATTGCCATGTTAGTTTTCCAGAGGGTACTACTGCTTTTGCAAGCTGCCCACCCTTGGCGCTTTCAGGAGCAGGAGCAAGACGATGATGGTGAAGGAGAGATTCGGCAAACACGGAGGCGTCGTTGCTTCAAAAACTTTGATTGTGGTGGTTGGGGTACCCCCAAGTGTTGATCTTGGGTAGTTACAGGCAGTTAGACCACGTTTTCCTCTATGGCGCGATTCTTTTTGAGACGATTTCAGTTCGCGATTTACATCGATTGACAGTTGGGATTTCAGTGCAGAACTTGCAGTTTCTTACAAAAGCAGGATTTGTGACATGTTGGAACTGCAGAAAACTTATGTTGTCATTGGGGCTGTCCACAACTGGATTCCGTCCAGATATTTCGGCAAGAATGGCTCATTTGTCTTCAAATACACTTGCTTTTGGCCAACCATTTTATTTTGAGCCTGTCTTTGCTTGACATCATTGCAGGATCCTTTTGTTTGGAGCCTGTCGTTCCTTGATCAGGCTTCGTGATGCCGGAGATGCAACCACGTCACACAAGGCCTGACTCCATGAATCTTTTGGATTAACGACTCGACTCATGGTTGTTGCAAAACGCCGGGTAACAGTTGGAGGTTGGAAAAAACAATTAAGTCCCTATTGGTTGATGGTAATTGTAGATCTTCCGAATGGTGGTACCACATCATTGGGTCACCGAAGTCATCAATTCTGAGATATGGCAGGGCATCTAATGCCTTCCAAAATGTCATATGCCCACCTTGGATGCGGAAAAAAAGATCAAGCGGATTGAAGCTCAACCACCAGATAGCCTCCAACCAATCTGGAAGATCCACCTCCACTCTCATCATTTTCCTGGGGAAAACCCATGGGAAACGCCACGGGTGGTTCCACCTCCCCCCAGGGTATCCACATGGATCCCACATGGATCGCGCCTAGGTGGCCGAAGTTTCAGATGGCCAAGGTTCGATGGTGGTCATCGGCCGACCCGTGGAGGATGGCTCTCCCAACATCCTGGGCTGAACAGGGCCCCGGAGTCGACAGCCGCCGTGGCTGTGCTGGACAAAGCTGTGCCCCCTGCGCTCACTTCTCAACGTGCTTGGAGAATTTCCGGAGATGTTTGGTTCGTTTCGAATTTCTTGAGCATCTTCGTTGTGGAAACTCGTTTTGGCTGACTTCATGGTGGTGTTTACCCCAGCTATTGATCATGGTTAATGAATGTTCATGGGTCAACCCAAAGATGACCCATTCGAATCAAGTCTCCAAATAGCAAAGGTGGTTTTCTGCAGCAACTTCGGACTTCCGAGTTTTTGATCCAGGTGAAACTAGACAAGAAGTACCAGACAGCTGACTGGAGGGAACGCCCCTTACCGCAGGCGAGGAAATGGTGTGAACCACTGAGCACAACTGGCTGATCAGCACAGTAGGGTCCATTGTTCAATCGCCAACAGGCTGTGAACATCAGAGTAGAAGCCATGGGATCAGCAGATTGGTTTGCCAAGAATTCCACGTGCGAAAGCTTTCGCACCACGCGTGGTCTGTCATCACTTTGACGCCAGGAGATGGTGTACTACGCTCGAGCCGGGGTCCCCCAGATGGTCATAGCCAGGTACCACAGGCATGTTGAGATCAGCCGAAGCAAGGACCGAGATGTTCTCCACAGGATCCATGCCCATCCATGGATGGCAGGGTCCCCTGGCTTCTAGCTGAGGCAGATACCCACTACCTGCTTTTCTGCCGCTTGGTTTGCAAAGAGTTTGGAAAGAAATCCGTTTCTGTCAGTTGGATGCTGTGAATGGTTGCCTTGGACAAGCTGCTCATAACGCATGGCATTGGAAGATACATGGCATCTTCTTTGACCAACATTCACCAAGCTTCAACATTCGGACGCCGTTGGTTTCGCTGCTAAACTGCTTAGGCTACGATTGCTTGAAGAATGCGTTGCTGGTGCAGAGCGGGATGGCCGAGGGCCTCAGTCACTGAAGACATTGGCTGTCAAGCAACCATCCCCCTAGGGTTTCACCAGCAAACATTTCAGGTGATGGGCAGTTTATTAGATCGGAGATTGTCCAGCAGGGTTCGATCATTTGCAGCCCATGAGCTGGGAAATAGCTGGGAATCGCGGCACCCAGTGGATCTCAACTGACTATGCGCAGCCACCTCCCAGGCTTCCACCAGTGGCGTGAACCTGGGCATCTCTGCGTGCCTTGGAGAAAGATGGTGATCCATCCGAGATGTCAGTGATTCCACCAGCACCGTTGCGGGTTTCGCCTGGGGTGACATCTTGGGACCCCTCGTCTTTGAAGCACGCGGAGGGGATGAGTCTTGTTGCCACGGGTGATGTTTTTGCTAGGTTGGAAGGTGGAGATCTTCAAGCCACTGAAGAAGGAGTGCAGACCTTGGCGGCTCTTCATCGGTTGGTCCAGGTTCCAAGTGGACCTTTTAGTCAAGATGATTATGAGTCATGTCACCTGTGTATGTCCATGTATGCCCCTTATCTCCGATTTGCAGCACCCCTCCGTTTTTCATTGACAAGGGGAACCCCACTAAAAATCAATGATGGACTGGCTGTGGAATTCTGCACTCTGAGGTTCAAGCTCTCCAAAGTGTGATGCAAAAAAGTCCGGGGACCGATGGCAGAGAGATGTTGAGTTTGCTAAGCCTTGCCGAAGGAAGCACTTGGTGAGGATCTGATGATGCCACTCTATACACGACCAAGTACTTCTTCCTTTTTTTTTTTGCATATTTGACCACCCTTCAAATGCAATGACTTCAAGACAGAAAGGGTATTCTATTGTGGTATGCACCGTATATATGACGTCTTCCCTTGTAACTTGTATCTTTGTAGTATCATTATAGTCTTGGCACCTACGGCTGATGTACGTACCTACAGTATGCGCACGCACGTGAAAGCATGGCAAGTTGATATTCAAGTGGCTAAATATTATGCGAGAATTATATAGTTGTTTGGGAAAAAACCCTTCTAGTAAACTACCCTGAAAGCTGAAGAATGACAAAACCCGCTACTTCCATGGAGGAACATCTCCACTTCCACAGCGGTCAAATCCTTCGAGTATCGATGGGGCACCAGATCCGAGGTGCGGCCCTGTGTGGGACGGCCTACAAGGAAGCACCGCTGGACTCGGGCGAGCTGGCGGGGAATCCCGGGGGTCTCAGCGTTGAGTTGAGATGGTCAGTTGGTGAATGATAAGTGGAAGATAGATACTTAGTTACTTAGGTAAGTTGGATCAATGGATAATTTCTTGGTTGGAAGATAGGTACTTAGGTGGTAAGCCAAGTTTGAACGGTTTATTCACTCCGACTAGACTGGTTTACTCAAACCAAACTTGATAGTTACTGAGGTGGTAGATACTTGGATTTTCAATGGGTGATTTGCTTGGAAGCATTGGTTGAAACTCTCTTCACGGTGAGGAAGAGACCAAAGTGACCAATGCCGTTTGTTACTCCAAGTGTTATGTAATTACAACATTTTGGAGGGTCCCCTCACTTTTGAGCGCGCAAGGCAGTGAAAATGGTTGAGGGTGATCCCACCATTGATGTTCTCAGTGGCAACTTGCAACCTGTTTGGAGGGACCATCCAATTCAAACAGCAAGAGGGTACCATCGTTTTATGTTGCAAAATGCTGGAACACTCAGAAACATTCAATTCTATGTTCCAACTTGATTCATCATGATAACTAGATGGTAGCTCAAAATTCATCATGACAAATCTGATGTTCCCATGTCAATATTTCTTATTTGATGGCAAGAACCCAGGCAACACCTGGGGGTGGTGGTGCTTTCGCCTCGCGCTTCAAGGCGATGTCGTTATGCGAACGCTTTGGTTCCAAGCAACGGCCACTGGAGCCCAAGCAGATGAACACGTTGAAGGCACCGGTGATCCCAGGGTGACGTGGGGATGGGTTGGCATCAACCATCCCTAGGTGTTTCTCAAGCCAGGACTTGGGGACCTCAATAAATGAATGATTTGGGGGTGCCTTATTTTGAGAAACCGCCAAATGGGATGGATGAACAGCCCAACTGAGACTAGTCTGGTTGTTCATGGGATGTTGACCAGGGCTGCCCTTGACGAATTGTTGTTCAACACATGGGGTTGTCCGCATGCGTGTGCAAGGCATTGACCGAGTGGAGAGATCTGTTGGCGCGGAATCTGGATGAGCAGGACACCTAGGCAGCCATGATGGATTTCATGAAGGGGTAGATAGATAAATAGACAAATAGATGGATCGTATGATAGAGAAAGATAGAAATCAGTCAGAGATAGAGATAGAGAGAAAGATGTGAGAGACAAAGATATGATAGGGAAAGGTAGAGATTGAGGAATAAAGTATGTAAGATGAACACAGGAAGAAAGTGGATTGCTGGATAAGCAAATTCTTCAAGCCGAGTTTCTGCGGGTTCAAATGATAAGTCTCCAGAGTCAGTGCCACACTTCCGATGCGTTTTTGACAGCGTGCTGGAAACATCATCTTTGAGACTTGATGGGTTCAATCGGCGTTTCCTTTTCCAGAATGACTTTACCACCATTTTACTAGAACAACTTGGGAACTCGCACCGTCAACAATTTATGTACCCCATCGTTCATCATTGGCGGACCGGCATCGACCATCACTTTCTGGTTTAGCCATCAACCAACTATGAGCCATTCTTACACACCAGAAAATTATTTAGCCATCAACCAAGGATGACTTCAGTCACCATTCTTAGCTCATCCTTGTAGTGACCATCATCACGCATGACCCATAACCCATCTCCTTCCCCCGGTGCATCCGTGCCTCCCAGCCGCCCCTTGAGGTCCTTGAACTTCGTGGCTCCCGACGCCTGTCTCTGGCGCATTTGCCTTGCGATGCCCACGTCGCCGGGAGTCCCAGTGACGGACACGCTCTGCTCGGAAGCTGGGCCGCGCCTGGCCTCACTTTGTGCTGGCTCCCACGGGTCCAATTCGAACAGTTCGGAAAGCTTGGCGGCGTTGGCCCAGTCTGAACTGCCAACTGCCATCTGCCAACCATGACTGACCATTGATAACAGCTAATAGTTGGTAATTTTGGATTGGCTTACTTCTGCCTCTGCTGCCAGTGTAGTCCATGGAAATGGTTTCGGGGGTTGCTTATGCCGTTTATGCAGGGACACTGCAGTCCTTAATTACCAACTATGCTCGCGCGAACATCCCAACGTGTTTGGTTGCCACGAACATGCGTGGTTCGAGCCAGGACCCCCTAGCTTGTTTGGCCATGGTGTGTTCATTTTGGAGATTTGGGTGATTGATGATTGCTTGATGAATGGTTGAGACAGGCTATAGAACTAGTATTAATATCTTAAGCTTCACCAATGGTTCACTGGTGGTCAACGTAATTCTCCCTTTAGGTGACATCACCTGCAAGATATCGGCAAAGCTTTGCCAACATCGACATTTTTAGGGCCTACCCAACGAAGAGGCTGGAAGCCACCTACATCTACATCTTGGATGATAAGCATCAACCAAGATGTAGTCATGGACATTGATGGACGAAGTATCAGCGATTTATCAGTGAAACATCATCGACCAATATCACGACAACTCATCGGTGAATTAACCACAAAGTCAGCTTTTTCATCAGTCATCGACTAACTAGTATCAACTGATTGGCTCGTTGACGATCAACCCTTAAACTGATCATTCATCAACTAATCAACCATTCACCATCAACAGAAACCATGAAACGACTAGGCATCAACCATTCGCATCAGCACGGGGCGCATGAACCCAGTGCTGAGAAGCTCCCGGTGGTTCCCGGTGGCTGCTAGGCCGGTGAAGCTCCGCAGAGACACCCAGTTGGGCGGGGCAGAGGATCTGGGTGCTGAGACATGTGGCGATAGCAATGAACCATCATTAGTGGTCCACCACTAACCATCACTAACCACTAGCCATCATCATGAATCGTTAAGCATCAGTAGTGATGGGATACTTGATAAATGAACGACGATCAATGCTACAGGTACATGTGGGGAAAGGGTTAAACATGCACCCTGAGGTGCTCTCAGCCCCTCTCGCCGACCTCCCCCCCCCGTTCCCCACCCTCGCGCGCCCTCGCCCCACTATCGTTCCCCTTGCCGCGACTCGGACTGTGTCTATTTTCGGGCCGGTGGATTGTGATTGCTTGGTTTTTTGTTGTTAACTGCGTGTGGGTTCGCTGCTGCAGGTGAACGACAAACATTAGGTTTCTCAGTTCGGGCCTGTGGGGGGGGTTCTATAGAAGTTGTAGAAAACAAGTGATTCTCAGAAAACCTTATTTTTTCAAGTTTTGACGTTTTTAGAACATGTTAACTTCTCGCGTTTTTGGGGTTTTTCTTGATTCCACGGAATTGGATAAAACTTGTTTTTTTATTTTTTTCAAGTTTGGGAAATCAAGGAAAAACATGTTTTTCATGATGACGGTCATCAAGATGATGATGATGTTTTGTATTTTTTTGTGGTTTCCTTTGCTTGTGCTTTTTGGTCCTCAAGAAGTTTTGGGGGACGTTATCAATGTTTGTGTGTCTTATTTTCTTGCTATCTTTGAACAGGTCCGTGGGAGCCAAATCCCCGCCGTTTAATTTGAATTTAGTGTTCTCCGGCCAGTATGGGGAGGTCTCTGGAGTTGAGACCCCCAGTTGCAGAATGTCAGGGAACATATGTGTTTGATGTCTTCAGTAATGTGTGGAAAACAGTTGTTTCAGTGTAGTGTTTTCTTAGATTTGGCTGTTTTCTATTTTAGCTAATTCAAGGTGTTATTTCTCATGATTACCAGCTTACCAGCCCTGCAAAAATCATGAAAGTTTTGCCTTCTTGATTTCCCAGATATCCAACAACATCAGTTTCTGAAATTTGAGATTGCTGGAAAGCGAAAGAGATATGATTGCAAACACGAAAAATTGTTAGCAGCGCGCTGTGCCTCTTCTTTTCCTCGAGCTTTCAAAATGTGATTTTGACACGTTTTGTTTCCCCTTTTATTTTGAAAATGAGACACAGCGCTGTGCGGAACTATCCTGACACTTTACTAAAGTCAGGTTTTCATATTTTTACGCCATTAATTCGAACATCTTCAAGAAGGGGTGTGGCACTATGTCGCGATATGGACTGCTATGGGGTAATATGTCCAAATAAGTGTCTTATTTTGCTGGTAGCGTTCCGACATTTTTGAAAAACGGCTGTAGCACTACGTGGCGCTGTGTTTTGAAACTTGCAGAATTTGAGTGGTTATTTTTTGCCATGACTGCTGCCCTATTCAAGGTTTTTCCAAGACTCCAACTTGCACGCCTTTTTCCAGATATATATAATCTTGACATGGCTGTGGCGCCGGCAGCTAGTAATACATGTGGCACTATGCGCCGCAAACCTAAAATCTGTGATTAGCATTGCGTGGCAAGCCTGTTGGTCCTGGTGGTCGTGGACCGGTCAGAATGCCGAATCAGTGATTAATTGCTTGATTGGCTGGTGAGCTGGTTGGTTGAGTGCTTAGGTCAAAGAAGCTTTTCTGGATTTCCTGAGCCGTGAGAAGGTCGTCTTCTCTCTGCGGAAAGCTCAACTTGAGCTTCTGCGCCGGGTGCTCGGCCAAATGGTGGGAAATTTCTTGATGTTTTGTTGGAACAAACAAGACGCCGTTTGTCTAGGCTCAACTTCGCTGAATTTTGTCATTCCAGGCCAGAGAAGGAAACAGAACAGTGTACATGTTGAGACAGTAAGTATAGGGCCCTTGATGTCTCAGGGTGATTGAGTGATTAAGCTAGATCAAACCAACGACAGCTCAGTACGGATAGATTCCCAATATTCCGTTCCTTGCTTGAAGGACCAGCTGGAGTGGGGCGCAGACCCGGGCCCTAACGCTCTGCTGGCGCGGAACCGCGGGGTGGGGTGTTCATGTTTTCCCAACCTAGAACATTCTGTGATGAATTATCGAAAATGAGCTGTTTACGCAACTTATAGTGTGTGATTCATTCATCAGTCGGACTGTTGGCAACTGTGCGCAGCCAGCCGCCCAAGGTCTCACATCACCTCATTCAAACTGCCTTGATCAATTTCGGGTATCGCCTGCGGAGGTGACAGCGCCAAAGCTGAAGGCGTGTCATCTTGACACGCCAATGACACGGCAGCTGAACGCCGTCCTATGGGTTTGTTTGCCCTTTCAACACTGCCTGTGCTCAACATTGCGCATGACCCAAACTGTACAGTTGTGTTGTCTATGGCCATGGTTGGCGAGCGACCATTGCTGACGTGATGATTGATGGTTGGTCAATGAATGGTCGGTGACAACTAAACCAATGATGATCATTGATCTCTTATTCCCAACCATTCATGCAATAATGCAAACCATGGGTAATAATTTGATGATCATTAACCAATGCGAAACAATGGTAGCTATGGCTAACCAACCAGCCAGTCAACCCCCCCACCTCAATTTCTTGTCAGAAAGAGTGGCCAGTTCTTGCAGTCGCTTGAAGCACTTTGTGATTCCCTGTCGGCACTGTTTTCGCCGTTGCTGGGAACCTTTCTACAGGCGCCAGGGCTTTCACTGGTTCATGTGTGGCCCTTCTTGCGCCTACAAATCGCACCTGTCACTGCGAACGAACCGGCGTAGACGCCGCGCCCAACCTCTGCGGACCGCGGGGACCAGGCGGAGCCAGCAACGTGAAGCTTTGAAGCGCAGCTGGAAATATTCACCCCCGCTGCCGCGGGTTTGATGTTGTTGTTGTTGTTGTTGTTGTTGTTGTTGTTGTTGTTGTTGTTGTTGTTGTTGTTGTTGTTGTTGTTGTTGTGGTGTTGCCGCGCGCTTTTTGGGTTACGAATCAGGAGGGGATTGGGATTTCGGGGGCCGTTTTTATTGGCCTGCGTGCGGGATCGGGACGGTAGTCCGTGCGCTGTGCTTTGTCGTTGTGTTTCTGTTGGGACAGGGTCGATGGTTGTGTGACTGATGGGGTGGGGGGGGATGGGGTGGGGTGGGGTCTGTTGATGTTCAGTGCAACTTGCGCAGTGCTTGCATACCACGCGAAAGCACGTTGGATTGGAGGACGTTGCGGAGCTTGTGTGTCTGTGCACGTTGAGGTTACGTTGCTCCTTTGGTTGGGACAGGGTCGATGGTCGTGTGACTGATGGGGTGGGGTGGGCGGGGGTGGGGTGGGGTCTGTTGATGTTCAGAGCAACTTGCGCAGTGCGTGCGCACCACGCGAAAGCACGTTGGATTGGAGGACGTTGCGGAGCTTGTGTGTCTGTGCACGTTGAGGTTACGTTGCTCCTTTGGTTGGGACAGGGTCGATGGTCGTGTGAAGCAGATGAAATCAGAAGGTTTGAATGCCATTTACCCGCCAGTTGATCTTTAGATATCACCAAAGACAAAGAATGGCTGTGGAGTTGACAAAAAACCAGAGCTGCAACACAGGACAACCAAAAATCCAGAAAAAACAACAAAACACAACATGGTCAAAAAGCAGAAACTGTTGTAAAAACCAATGCAGAACACACATTGGCGCCTGACGACGCGCGGTCACACCCAAACGAAGCGTTGTCGTTGTTGTTGTTGTTGTTGTTGTTGTTGTTGTTGTTGTTGTTGTTGTTGTTGTGGTTGTTGTTGTGGTTGTGGTTGTGGTTGTGGTTGTGGTTGTTGTGTTGTTGTAGTGGTTGTTGTGGTTGTTGTGGTGGTTGTTGTGGTTGCTGTGGTGGTGGGTGTTGTTGTTAATGCGCTGGTCGCGGTTTGGTGGTTGCGATGGTTGTGTTTGCCTACGGGCTCATCGGCGCAGCGCCAGACTTGTTGACGAGGGGGTCGAAACGCTCTTCGGCTTGTGCTTTGGTAGATTTCTTAGATTTGGTTTGGTTGTTTGCTTGTACCCTTTCGTTTTGCTAGTAATCACCCTAGATAATTCATGGTTTCTGTAACGTTTTTCTTAGGCACGTCAACCTTCAATGATGTTTGTACCTGCTGTTTATTGCGCGTGGATTGATTCCTCCGGTGCCGCTATCGAATTTCGAAGCTGTGTGTTATGCGCGCGGCGCTGCTAAGACATATTTGCAGAACCAGAATCAATATTTTGTGAAATGTGTATTTGATATTTGCCACATCGTTGGAAAGAACATCGCGCGTGGAGCTTGCAGTTCCTTCTTCTGTTCTCGAAAGTAAAAACCCAGCTTCAAGATAATGCCGCCCGTATTTCACAAAACTAACGGCCAAACTCTTTTGAATGTGTCGCAGGAGCCGGAGCTGCTATGTGAGCGAATATGCGTACGTATTGATTTCAATGTAAATCATGAAAGAGAGAGTAGAAATAGTTTATTCCAGGTATTTGCAGCGGAAATAAAAAAGGTCTGCGTGTAGGAATGTAGTTATTATTGCATATCTATATACATATTTATATATATAAGCATATTTTTCAATATCAATAAATAAAGAAATAAATCAATCAATAAATAAATCAATGAGTAAATAAATCAATAAACAAATGAATATATATATATATTTTTTTTTTAAAATATAAATATGAATATAAATATATATATATATATATTAATATATATATATATATATATATTTATTTTGAAATATAAATATAAATAAATATATATATATATATATATTTGTATTTAAATATAATTATAAATATAAATATATATATATACATATATAAATATTTCAATATAAATATAAATATAAATATATATATTTATATATACATATAGATAGATAGATCAACAGAGCGATTGATAGACCGACAAATCGAGATAAATAGAAAGATAGATTCATAGATAGACCGACAGGTCGAATCAGATAGATAGATAGAAAGGTGGATAGATAAATTGATACAAAAACCAATAATTAGATGCATAGATGGATAGATAGACAGACAGATCGATAGATAAACATGTAAGTAAACAGAAGAACCGAAAGATAAATGGTAGCTGTCTCGCAAGGTCGTCGGAACATTTGGTGTCCCCCTTGCCTTCACCCCTTCTTTCCTTCCTCTCGCCTTTCTCGAACCATCAAGAAACAACAGCTATGAATGGTTGATGGTGATTAATGATACGTGGTGAAGGGTTGAGGATCGATGGCGTATAGCGGGCCCTGGGCATGGTTAACTTGCCATGGTTGATGCTGGCTGACGGCGGCTAACCACTCTTACGCAAAATGATCGGTTGCACTTCTTTCATTCGTGGCCACCGGTAGTCATGTATCGTTGGTAACGGCCGAATGTTGGTCAAAGATGATTATGGAGTTTCAGTGCAAGCCAGGGCCAACAAAGATATAAATAAGGTCAACTGTTGTTGGCTCTTTTGAAAACGCAAAACCGAACAAGGAGTCCCAGATTGGGTCAAGTCAAACAGGTCGCCCAAATGGTTGATAGATTTCAGTGGGCGCAGGCATATCGGCCATGATAGGGAAACGGTTGATCGCACCGCGCCCATGAAGTACAAATAACCCTTTGGCAGGCTGGTCCGGCGCCACGAATGCCAGATCCAGAAGGGACAGATGAAAGGCACCATGCAGCTCACCGCACCTCCACTGAATTTTTTGGGGTGTGCTCTTTCTTGGGAGATCTTTAGGAGGCACAAAGCCGCCAACAACTCGATCGTTATGAAATTGGTGAAGAACATGTGGTAGATAAGATATTCATAGATGATTTACTCTGACATGGGTTCACCTCCACCACAAGACATTGATTGTGTTGATTCGTTCACGCAAAGGCCCCTCTTTGCACCTGTTTTACTCTGCTATTCAACCTTGTCAGCCATCACAGAGTTCTCGAACATCAGTTCACTCCTGATTCACCATCAACCATGATCACTTTTATCCACCTTTGACCATGGTCAGTAAAGGCATTGAGAGTCAGTATCATTAACCCTCTTAACCCTTTGTTAACCAAACCATTACCCCTGGTTCATTAACTCCTTATCGCTATCAGTTGTAACATCTCCCTTTCGGTACCTGAGGCAGTACGTGCAATCCCTTGCCTGCCACGCTGCAGCAACACGCGCAAGAGGCGTGGCGGTTGGAAGTACAACGTGCCCCCAGCCGTTGTGAGGAGAAACGCCTCACTCAACAGCTTCGAATGATGGTTAGCTTGTGCTTGTCCTGCTGATGCTTAGCAGGTGAATGGTGGTCAACAAAGTGCTGGTGCTTAGCTTGCAAATGAATGCTAGTGATATGAGATTATAACCAAGAACTGTTCACAATGCTTCCTCAATCGGTGGTTGCGGACGACTACAACCAACTGGTTGTGACAACCTGGAAGTTGCTCAGCTTCAGTTGACTGTTTTGGTGATACAAAATCTGAATCTGGCAGGAACGAACTTGCGCAGTAATGAATGCCTATGTGGGTGATCAATTGTAGAGTCTCTCCCTTTAACGGTGAACTGGAATGACATGGAGCTTGAACAAGGATTAAATCATATGAAGCAAAATTTGATCTTGCGGGATTCTGAGAATAGACATTGAGCGCAAAAGACAACCCCTTTGGCAGATGGTTTTGGCCCCACTGAAACTCGCAGGTTGTGGACATTGTGGGCAAATGTTCGCAAGGCGTCAGTTTGGATTTGAGCGCAGTTTGGACCTTGGAGATGGAGTCAGAGATCAAAGTTGGGAAGTTCGCAGAGGCACTGACACATGAAGAACTCATATATGGTGCTTTCTCAAGCCGCAGGGGACCCTTAAAAAAGGATTGGGAATGCCATAAGTGGTTAATATTGGATGACTTGGGGATCCCCTATTTTGAGAAACACCCATATGCTCACGTCGACGGAGTGCTTAGATTGGCTTAGATAAAGTGAGAGAAAGTGTCAGGCTTGAGTTCTCATGACTTTGCTAAGAGTTCGTACCTTGAGAATATGTCGCTGCGTCGAATCATTGTGCTGTGGGGCATTGATTTTACATTTTCGTCCGAAGCTCTGTACCCCAAGATGTTGCCGCGGCTCCTAGTGCGCTCTGCCCCGGCTCTCCGGGTGCGGCCACATGTCGCGCTTCTCAGGCTACAGACGCGATGCTTTGCTCACCCTACCAACACGCACCTGATGCGTGACAATGACGAGATGGCGCCAGCCTCTGAGAAGCCCATGTACAAGAATGAGTTCGTCATGAAAACTCCCAAAGAATATGAGGAGGAGGTGAAGAAGGCTGTCAGACACCCTGTTGTTCATGACACTGCGGAGCTGATTGAGACTTCCTACGATCTTCACCAGTTTGTGGGACAAGGAGATTTGAAATATGCCCATTACGACACCATTCGCGAACCAACTTTCCCACGGAAGCCAGACCTCTCCAAGGGTGAGCTTGCCTCTGGTGCCACAGTCACCCGAACAGATGTTTGGTACGATCCCAAAGAGCCTGCAATTGTGTCAATTGCAAAGTTCTCCCCTGAGAATTTCCGACCCGTTGGCTTGGCTGAGAATGCCCCAATGCCGACCAGCACCGTCCCAGAGGGTGCCTTGGACTTCCGGGCCAACCGCCTTCCCATTGGCCATGCAGATCGTCGCCCCTTCGTGTACTTCATGACAGCAGCCAGTGCTGTGATTGCCGCTTCTCTCATCCGAGCAATTGCCGGCAAGCTGATCCTGACTCTGTGGCCAGCAAAAGATGTGTTTGCTGCAGGTATTGTGGAGGTGGACCTGCGCCCCATCCGAGTGGGCCAGAACTTCACAGTGAAGTGGCGTTCCAAGCCCGTGTTCGTTCGAAAGCGCACACCTGAGCAGATTGCTTCTGCAAAGAAGGATGATCCAATTGCTCCTTCCATGCGTGATCCCGCCACAGATGCTGAGCGTTGCAAGAAACCAGAGTGGCTGATTTGCATTGGTGTGTGCACCCACTTGGGCTGCATTCCCCAGCCAGATGCGGGAAATTATGGTGGCTACTTCTGCCCATGCCATGGATCCCACTATGACTACGCAGGACGAATGCGACAAGGTCCCGCTCCAAAGAATTTGGAGTTGCCTCCCTACACCTTCCTTGATGAGAACACTGTGAAGCTGGGCTGAGTCGGGCTGAGTGGCTAGACGCTCTAATAGACATGGTACTTTTTGATAAGATGCGTCTCACGAGGTATCGGTGCGCGCGACTGAAAACCGAAAAATAGCTGTTTGCCGCTCTGGGTTGCGAACTTGTTCATGTTTTGCCACATGTTTGAAACAACCAGCAGTCACTTGCCAGTTGATGCAACGTGATCACTGGACGATACCCATGAAGTGATCATTCTGATCTTCACGGCTGCTGCATCAACGGTTGATCGCCAGCTCCTTCTGATTCTCACTCAGGAACCAGCTAGTCCACAGTTGGCTCCAAAGGCAACGCACAGCGGGACGCCCCAAGATGGGTTTGTTCTTGTTGCCATGGTAGGGCCTACTAACCATCCAAGTTCAAAAACAATAATCAAGGGAAACCATCAGTTTTGGTACACCATTTTTGTGACAAACCCAGATGTCGAAGCTGGTTCAGCTTGCTGTGAGTCTTTGGGTTGCTTTGTTTCAACTGTAGAGAAAACAGTAGGGCCTGAAATCATATCAGTTCACAAGGCTCGAATGGTCTCTAAGCAGCCAAAAGAATGAAGTTTGCAAGTGGGGTGAAGGCCTCGAAGCAACCCCCAGAGGATACCTCTATAAATTACTATATACTTATATACAAATAATCTATCAAAATATATTTTGCAAATATCTATCTATAGTTACTATAGTTATAGATTATTAACATGATAGAATTACTTAATCGTTTGATGTCATTTGATATTCATTTAATACCTCTATATTCATAGATTACATATCCAGTGCATATCAATTCCATATAACCAGTGCCAATCCTGGATTAGTAAACCCATGGTTGATCAATGGGATCCCCCAGTTAAGCCAACTGGTTTCCCACTAGGATGGTACCCCCCAATGAGAAAAACCAATGGAATTCACCACGGTATTGCTGGTTATTATCCCCTTATTGCCATGGTTACAAGCCCTGTTAACAGTATAAACCAATGGAATTCATTGATCCCAAGCTAATGAACCACTATAAACCTATGGAACTTCACTAAACCTATGGGTCAACACATCAATGTCTCGTTGCTTCGCATGAGGTGACTCCCAGGCCGCTGTGCTGCCCAAAGCTCCCAGCTTCGAAGCGGAGGCACCGCGCCGTTGACCAGGACCGTTACGGGCCGTCGCTTCGTCGCCCCAGGTGGAGCCGTTGCATTGGAAGAAAGGCGAGTGGCCCAACCGTTGGAACCTCAGATCTCGTTGGGCGCATCACCACCTTGAGTTCGGTGAATGGTGCGTCAATGGTGGGTGGTGGGTGAGAACCGGTGGTGAATGGTGGGGTAGTTCAGCTGGTTGTTGATGGATGTTGATGGTCAAGAATGATCAAAAATCATAAATCCTCGTTTACACCATTTGTATACTTTCTATCAGTGGCTTTCACCAAACATTGGGTGATGGGGGCGTATGGATTTGGAGTCATACTTGTGGATGGTGGCTGCAGCCTGGTTCGCAACGGCCATCGACAGCCAATTGGAGAAAGAAAAAGCACCAGCGACAAATCACCAGCAGCAGAAGAAACGTCAGCCAAAGCAACATCAACGAGCTGCGGACACGACAAACAATACACGAGCACCAGCATCACCCGCACCACTGCTGCGTGCGAATCAGGACCCGAGGGATCTCCCAGACCTTTGGTTTGCGCCTGAGCTGTGTGTGTTCACACATGGTGGCAGCTCCAAAGAAGGAGACCGCCCGCTTTTTTCATACGGGAATCACATGAAATCATGAGAGTGATCATCTTCGAGAGGGAATCCACACCTGTATTCACAGGCGACCAAAGACTATCGTTCTCATAGGGAAATGCAATACAACATTCAGCGTGCAGATCTCGCACGGCCCAGGTGCATGTTACAGCTACATTCGGCCGCGAAGGTCGGGGAAACGTGACACGGTGAGCTGAGGCATTTCTCTTCAATGCTCATAGTATTGGTGAAAGTATCCGAAGGTGATGGCAATGCCGTAATTAATGGCTATGATGATGATGATGATGATGATGATGATGATGATGATGATGATGATCATGATGATCATGATGATGATGATGATGATGATGATGATGATGATGATGATGATCATGCTGCGGCTGCTGCTGCTCGTGGTGATGATGATGCAGAATGCAATTTGAGACTTGACTCTGGGTGTTTGCCAAAGTTTCTTTTACCCAGTCGTGCTGGTCTGGAGATTTCAAGGCGGAAGTGAAGGCAACCGCGGCAAGCGGAAGTGAATGACTCAGGACATTTTCATGTGTTGCTAGAGTTTCTAGACCCACACAGTTGGTAGAGAGTAACTCAGCCAACGTTATGCTACTCGTCATGTTGTCTGTCAGCGTTCCTGAAGCAGGAATATGTACAGATCATCTTAATACCTGAGCAGATATATTCTGAGATCTTGTGATTCTCAACCATGGTCGGATTGGGCACGCCCTACATCGTACTCAGTTTCAGGTCGGAATGTCATCAGCATATTGGCGCTCCCACGAGTGAAAACATAGGATGATCAATCATGGCGCGACGGGCAGAGCCAGACGAAGCATCCCGAGGTGGTCTGTTCTATGCTTCGGCGCAGAGTCTGGTTCGGAGGAGCCCCGTGTTCCAGCAGTTTTGGTGACCAAAAGGGGTGCAAATTCACGTTTGGTCAGAGGTGCTCCAAGGATTTGATGATCGAAGTTGATCCAAGTGGGTATGATGGGAATGCAACTCATACATCTTGATACATCTTGAACTTGATCTTGAAGATTCAAATCATCTTGAACTTGATCTTGAAGATTCGAATGTATGGCAAAGTCCTGTGACCTTTGGATGTTGGAAGATCGGCAATGAATCAGTTGGTACATCCACCAGCTGGGACCCCAACATAGCCGCGGCTCGTGGCTTCAACATGGCAGGAGGCTGATGGCGAATGGCTCAGAGACTTGTGGTGGTTGGTTGGTTCGTCAGTCAGTGAGTTGGTTAGTTAGTCAGTTTGTTTGTTGGTTAGTTGGTCAGTCAGTTTGTTAGTTAGGCATTCAAACAATGAGTTGGCTAGTTAGTAAGTTAGTTACTTGAGTTTAGTCCGTTACCGGGAGCCCTCCGAACATGGGAAAAAAGAAGGCAATGCTTTAGCCATTTCGAAGCATCGAAAGCTTCAGCCGTTGCACTTCGCCAGTAGCTGCGTCCAGTAGCTACTGGAAACATTGACACACTTCTTAGCGCTGAATGTGTGTGTCCTTTGGTAGCTGTTACATGGTGGATCCCGCTGCGCTGTTGGTGCATTTTCATTGGACAAAATCCTTCCATTCTTGGGCCGCTGAAGGGTCCACCCTCCATGAGAGAGCTGGATGGTAAACCCACTGAGGTGGAGATTCGCAGTGGGGATCTTACTCAGCACATGAGAGGAGAAGTGTGGTGAAACCGCTGCAGGTTATCCCGGTGGGTTTTCATGGCCATGATGACGGCTATGATGGCCACGATGGCTATTGGTCAGTAAGGGATGGTCAGCCAACTTGAAATGAAGCCAGGAAGCTCTATGGTTTGGAAGCAGGCAATGCGTAGAAGTCAGGCATGGTCAGGCCCACGTTAGTCATCCCATCAATTTCATTGGTTGATTCCCAGGCGTTGACAGTCTTTTTTGCGTATTGTCCGCGTATCAATCAGCAATTGACCATCATCAATCCATGAATTGACCATCATGAATCATTACCAACCATCAATCAACGATCAACTAGCCCTGGACTGATAGATCCATCTTTTGATACCATCATTAGCGGCGACCCAGAAGTCGCGGTGCGTTCTCGCCAAATGAGGCCCCAGCGGGGTCGCGCTCGAGCCAGCAACCCAGGATTGAGCCAGATTGTTCATAGGCATGGGGGAATAGAAGCACAATTGATGGGCATGGGTTGGTTGGCTTGAATTGATGAGCATGGGTTGGTTGAACCAACGGTTTATTTTTTAAGAATCAGTGGCTTTCCAGAAACATCAGTTGCTTGAGAAGTACCATCTGGTATGATTTGGTATAAGAGACTTCATACCTATCCAAAGCATTGTTGTCCAACAGCTAAAACCAATCCAGATATTAGACAGATAGGATAGGCGTCATGATTCAGCAAGCATGGCGGGACACAAGTGACCAATCATGGCTTGGTGATACCGACGTAACATCAACTATAGTAACTATCAAGTATCCAAAACGTGCGCCGGCAAGCACTATATGACTACTAAAAATGGTATCACGATTGACGTCAATTAGCAACTGTAATACATTAAGAATTGGCATCTACATATAGCTCATTGACATCTGTGGTAGTTCTCCTATGTTCTACTACATGGATCTACACGGTACATTTCATCAAGAATAATTTCAATGGTAACCAAGTGTCAGCTGCAAGGGCAGATTGATTTGCAGGGCCCACCTCCTTGTTGGGTCAGGAAACGATTCCCATACTAAAAGGTATTAAGCCGCACAGTGATTTAGTGACTCTTGGAGGCTGAAGCCATTTTCGTAGCAAGGAGCAGAAAGCTTGGTGATTGGAGGACCAACTACCAGCCATGGGCTGCTTGCCGTACGAATCATAGCACATAATGTGCACAAATGCTTCAAAGCCAGCGGGTACAGCACGGGTGTCGACACCATGCGGGGAATTTGGACACCAGGCAGTAGCCCAGCAGTTTGGAAAATTCAATTGGGACTTCGAGCATTTATGAATAGACAAAACTGGGACCATTCACACCATTCAATTGGGACTATGGACTTGATCCAATTATTCCATATTTTTTGAAGTTTTGAGACAAGACCACACCTGCTGGCCATGTGACTGGTGTACGAGCTGCCACTTTCTCAGGTCATCCGACGGAAGATCAGCCACCTGGCATGATTGCAGTTCCATCCGTCCATGTACAGTCAAGCCTTCCTGAAGATATGTGCAGCAGTTCCATCAAAATGAAGCACCAATCAGTGGGATGGTGGTTGATGAATTTGATAAGTAACTGGGATAAGTAGATGGTGGTATACCACCATGGGTACGGTCACAGCTCGTTTTGGGTCCGTACACCAAGAAATCGAACTGCTGGCAGCACTTCCGAACACGTTGATACTTCTGCGTCCTGGGTCGATTCCAGCTGTACAATCACTGCGTGTGGCCACAAGGCCCCAAGCATCAAACCGCTCATCTCGCAGAACTGCAAACACGGCCTTGTCCCTTGCAACAATGGAAGGGTTGTACGTATCCAAGAAGAACTATCCATGGAAACCAAAGTCGTATATAAATAAATTCTTGTTGATGATTATCCCTGTGCATCAATTGACCATGAACATCCATGGAAAGCGTAGCAGGTTGGAAAAACCCGTGACATGTCACGCAGATGTCTTCCCAGGACCTGATGTGTCCCCCGAGGCTTTGCGACCCCGATGCCCGAGACGACGCCCGGGTCCGTCGCTCCGGACGCGGATGCGGCGCCGGAGACTGCGGAGACGGCGACGGGCGAGGAAGCTCAGGGGGATGCGACTCGTGAGATGCTGGGAGCTGGTGAATCATAGGTTCTTCTAGGGATCAATGACCAACAATAGTGGTGAAGAAAGGATTAATTAATGGTTAAGAAAGGTTATTACAATCATTGAGGATTGATGTGATTTCGACGAATGTTTGATAGGGGTTGATTTTGGTCAAAAATCAAATGATTGGCCGTTCTGACTGAAACTTGGTACCTCCACTGGCTGATGCACTGGCTAAGACGGAAACCACGCTTGAGACTTTTGCATGTTGCGTGATGATACTGTCTCGGATAAAAGCAGTGCACGAAAATGAAGCCAAGCCCAGTTGCCACAACCATCCAAGACTGGCGACCTTTGAGTAGCGCAAGATACGCCAATCCATGCATGGCTATACTCAGAAGTTGACTTTGGGATCGGAAAGCATGGAAGAAGTCAACTCTCTGGGCATACTCCAATCATTTGTATCCCGGATCCTTCTTATTGCTGCTTCTACTAGCCATAATCTACCATCAGTCGGCACCAGTATGAGATCGTCAAAGCCGGCCATGAGAAGTCGACCCATTGGATCCACCATGGTTCACCTCCCCCGAGCCACGCAGCCAAGGAGAAGAAGTTGGAAGCTCAGCGACCAAGCAGAAGGAAACGCCTAGGGAGTGCAGGTGACGTGCCAAAGAGGTGAAGGGATGAAGAGTTGATGAAGGTTTGCTGCTGATGACCCTAGATTTATCATCATGAACCTTCATCAACTCATTGTAATATGATTATTAGTCTAGGTTTTCATGATTCTCATTTTTCATTGATGATTATGAAGAGTATTATCATCAACCCGGTTCCTAACCATGACAAAAACCAGAGAAAGGGAGGATTTGAGGGTAATAGCACACACAGACAATCCATGTTCAGAAACTTTGATAATCGTGCTTGAGCAATCAACCGGAGTGCTCTTGGCAGTGTTTACAATCAGTGGAGCGTGCAGCATCAGGAAATACCCAGTGTGGATTCGGCTTGGCCCAGGTTGGGTCTCTAACTTGTACAGTCCTGGATGAAGCGATGATTTTCTGAAACACATGTTTCAATCCAGACTCCAACCAGATAAGTAGTTTATTGACTGACTTGCACGTTTGCACGGTTGCTCTTCTTTGTTTCCAAGATGGTGTAGCCAGCAACCGGTGGGAGAACATTTGAGAGTAACCAGTTCAAACGTTATCCCATATAAGATAACTTAGCTAATATTTGAAAGTATGGTCCATTGTTAATATTGCTACATATTGGTTATCTAATCCATTGCTAATATTGCTATCTATTTGAGACTATGGGATTGCTGATCACCACAAGATGGCTTGACTTCGGTGACCCCTTCGATCGCAGCCTTGGAGATCCTTAGGTGCCCGGCGATGAGACAGCTGACGCTGCCGAGGAGTGCTGGAAACTGCTCGCCATGCTGCTCCTAAGCAGCTTGTCATGCGGGGAAAGCCACGGCTGTAAGCCCTTGCTACATGTGCATCTACCACCAAACTACCGGAAAGATTGGAAAGTCGTTCGCGATCATGAGATTGGATCAGTGGAGGATTCTCTACTCTCAGGTTTGTTTTATTTTCAGGAAGTGGTGGATTTGGACAATAGAAAATGGATAGCTTAGCATCTCAGGATGGGATGCCTTCAGCTTCGCCCGAAAAGGATACGAAAGAAGATGCGAAAGAGGATGGCATGCCAGCACCCTTGCGAAAGAGGAAGAGGAAAAGGCCCTCGAGATTGGCACTCCACGTGGACATGGGCACAAGAATGGAGATAGCGCTTACTTATACAATGATGTTTAGCAACGGCTGCTAATGGTAAATAGTGGCAAATACCAATGTTAAGAATTGTTGGCACTGACAGTCACTTCTAACTCCTAACCTCTAACAATATTGCTTTTTGTTAGCTGATCGTGGTCAATAACCGCTCATAGTGATCCATGGGTTGATAACGGTCGATTGATGAGGTTGGCACGTTCAATTTCATGGTTCATGATTAATCAATAATTGACAATCAACAATGACACATGCATAATGACATCAACTATTCTCATTGAAACCCTTACCAGCTATATGGTAGCTGTACTTAATCATCAATAAGATGATTAATCAATAATGACTCAACAATCACTACTCAGATGATTAACCCTTTAAATCAACCCTCAATCAATAATCCCATGAGAACAATCATCATGAGTCATCAGCCTATCCGCCATGAAGGATTAACCATAGTGGATTGCTGGCAGGCTGAAACCATGATTGAACCTGATATTTGTCGGGCTTTATCCATATTATTTGCAACTGGCTGGTCAATTGCTTAACCATACATGGTAGTTTCTCAAAATCGGATGTACCCCAAAAACTAATTCAATATGAATCAATTCTAACAGTAAACCAACCAGTTTTGAGGTTCCAATGGCTTGAGAATTTTGTGAAACCGTTCTTGAAATCGCAAAATCGTCAAAATTTGGCCATTTATAGGAATAAGCCATCCTTTTTTGGGGGGTTCCCAATTTTCAGAAATCACCACATCATCAACGGTTGAGATTTTAGCTGAAAATCAGCGCGCTTCGCCGTCCGAAAGGATGGGCGGCGCTGAAATTTGCGACCCATTGCCGGGCCAAAACGCTTGGTTTCTTGGGTTTCAGCCATCATTAAGTTATGGTTGTGGTTGTAAACATTTATTTCATGGTTTATTCCCCTAAGTTATGGTCTTGATAATTATGGTTTCAATGGCTGGTTTTCAAAATTTTGGCTGAAACCAAAGAAACAAAGGAATGACTTTAAACATCCACCCAGTTGGTTTGTTGTTTTAAACATTTGTTATTCTCCCTCGTAAGTATTAGCAAGTGATTGGTTGACTGATATTTTTCATGACGGAGTTGAAACCACCAACCAGCCATCATTGACCTTCAGGCACTGTTCAACAAATCATCGAATCCTCATCAATCATTACCACACCAACACCATCATAAAAAGCATCATTAAAGTCATCACCAGTACAGTAAACCATTTCTCATCATGTAGAACCATCCGTTAAAAACATCCTTTCAACCGTGGATCTATGGTTCATGGCCAGGCGACCCGGCCAAGCACAAAACTTGGAGAAGCTAGTGGCGCAGGTGCGTGTTTTTGCGGTTGACGACTCGTGGTTCAAAGTATGAGCAAGCTGGGGGTCAAGCAGCGAAGCAACCAATTTCATGGAAGATAATGACCAACAATAATAAGGGAAACAATGGTTAATGAAAAGGGTTTTGACCCGCAGCCATTTCAATTACGAATTCAATTACGAATACTGCTACTGAATTTGAATAATAGAAATCAATGACCAATTCAAAACTGATAAGAATAGCTTTCAAGTGGCAATTGAACTATTTTGATGCTTGAAAATCCAAATCATAGATTTAGAGCAGCACGACTGGGTCATTGGCTCAAAGATGATACTTTCCGCAAGCTCGCACGGTATTTGTGCAGTGCTGGGTTTTGTGATGAGATGACCTGCTGTTCCAAAGATCTCACGGAAGCTCGCAACATTCAGCTGCAAAAGCGCAAGATGTCGACTTTGAGCTTTCCAATGTACGTTGTGCCACTGGAGACAGTCTTGGAGATGAAGAAGGTGAGACCACATCAGGAGCTTTTGAATGACGGTGTGTTGAAGATCTTTGATTCTGCTAATGGCAGGGCCATGTTTGTTTCTCATCAATGGACCACTGAAACGCACCCAGATCCAGAAGCGCGACAACTGAAGGTGTTCCAACAAGCCATGTCCAATCTTCTCTCAGGGCGCACAGTTCCCGAACCCAACGTTTGGGCAGAGATTATGTGCCAGATTGCTGGAGGACGGAAGAGTTTCAAAGCCTGCGAGTGGACCGCCACTCCGATATTGATTTGGTATGACTACTTTTGCATCCCTCAATACCCTGTGACTGGCGCTAGATCCAGATCACTCAGTGAGAACAACATGGATGATCAGCGCAGCGCGATTGCGAGCATTCCTTCGTACATTGACAAGTGTGACTTTTTTGTCGCTCTTTGTCCGCTCATGAAACATGGAACAACTCTGTCCACATTAGACACTCGATCCTGGGACCAAAGGGGGTGGTGTAGGGCCGAAGCAGTTGTGCGAGATCTTTCCGTCAAGCATGGCCTGAATTTGATTGTGGAGAGTCCGCAGCAGGTGTCTCTGGCTGTGACACATTCCATGTTGAAAGCCCCAGGGGAGGGGAAATTCACCGTACCCGGGGACCGCAAAGTGGTTGGAGAGCTCGTCAAAGAGGTGCTGCATCAGCAATTGCATAGTGCCCTCAGGACTGGAGACTTCCCTCGGTACCGTTTTCTGCTGAATCACCAGTCTGCACTCCTGAGGAACTCTGACACCATGCCAGTTCCAGGGCTGCTACAAGTTTCACCAGAGGATTCTGGAGGCTCTCTTCAAGATGTTCCACCAGAGCCTTCTGAGATTGCTGAGGCCTTCCTTTCACAGAATTGTTTTGAGAAGATTTCGGATCGTGACAAGTTGGGATGGTCTCCGCTGCTGTATGCCGCCTTGGGAGGCAGACCAGAGGTGGTTGAAGCGTTGCTGCTGCAGCATGCAGATCCCAACGACTTCATTCGCAAATTCCAGAACATCGTCATGTTTGTGAAAGGCACCCCTGCACTGTCCATTTGTGCCGTGCAAAAACATAACCAGGCCATGAAAGCCCTGCTGCGCTTTCAAGCAGATCCCAACAAACAGGACCCTACAGGGGCTAGCCCTTTGTTCTACGTTGCCAGCTCTGACAATGTTGAAGGGGCAAGAATTCTTCTGGAAGCTGGAGCAGATTTGTCTCTCACCGGCATCTTCAACACAAATGCCTTCGACAACGCATGCGCTATGGGAGCCAGTCAAGTTCTTGAAGAAGTATTCATCCGTCCTCCTCATGCTGCTTGTAGACGCGAAGCACTTGGTTTTGCCATGGGCGCGGGACACGGAAATCCAGAAACAGTGGCCGTATTGCTCCAAATGGGCTGTGACAAGGATTCAGCAATGACTCCAAGGAACACCTTGGGCAGGTTTTTTGACCGTGCGATGAAGTTGAAGCACAGAGTAGCCCCAACTTCCCTGACTGCCCTTATCTATCATGGATCGGGTGCAACACCACTGATGCGAAGTATTTTGAGCGGTTCTTTCTCCTGTTCCCTTTTGCTTCTCGAGAGCAAAGCTCGAGTTGATTTGCGGAACAGCAAACAGCAGACAGCATTTGACTTGGCAGTAAAGAAGCATGCCCCAGAGATGTTACTTTGGCAGTTGTGGAAGCGTGGCGCTGGGGATTATGCTTCCAAAGCCTCCATATCTTGGTGGAGCTCCAATGCTCCTGAGAGGTTTCCCTCGGTCTTCGCCCATTTCGATTCACCGAGCTCTTCAGGGGCAGCCATGGCATCGATGACTTTGTCTGTGACTGACAATGATTTGGAGCAGGATCCCATGATTTCCATTTATTTTTGACACCTTTTAAAATCTTCTTGGCATGTTGCCCAGAGGTGCAATTCATATCCCTGGAAGGCCGGCATGCGCGAAAGAGTTGCCAAGCATAGCGCAGGTTGGCATTTACTAGGGTTGGATTGGATATCTCCATTTCAATATGGAAAATTCGATGTGAGATCCCTGTCATTGTACAGTGCTGACCGGTAATGGTCATTAATTATTTTGCAGATGCTTTTCGCTATCTCCATGAGGAGGAGGCCACCTCCAATCTTTCGGATCTCCTAATGGGAGTCAGTGACTAACTTCCAGTTAGTGCACAAACTGCGGCCTTGCATTGGAAAAATCTCCAAAAGACTGCTGTCGACTGTGATCAGAGTCAAAGGATCTTCCAGTTGGTATCATTCGGAGATCTGTTTCTGACTATCTCAGATCTCTTTGCTACTCATTCTTGGCAGCTGGATGGAGACCCGGGTAGAATACATGGCGGCAGATCTTACTAGGATACCGGGCAGGGGCGGCCCTAGATGGTCTAGGTGATATTGATGAATGATGGCAAATGATAACCAACCATGATTGATACTTGATAACAGTTGTTCAGACTGGCTCATGATTGGTAAACAACAGGTCACAATTGTTAATGCTGGTTTAGAGATGGTTTTGAATCAAAAACGACCAAGACGGTGAATTACGGTGAATTGCAGTAGTTCATCGGTTTGTCAGACCTGTCAACTGATGCTTCAATGACTTTCCTAGAGGATGCTTGATAGTGGTTCATTATGGCTGATGATTGATGATGGGTAATCATGGGAGGTCAGCTCATAAACCCCCCATAGTTGATGGTGTATGAGGAGAGAGTATGGTTCATTCCCAATTTCTTCGCAAGTTGATCTTAACCAGAAATTCGTAAGGATATCAACAGAAGTTGGAGATGGGCATGGGCCATTGCCAATGGCTGGTGCTTGCGAGGGGCTTGGGACCCTGGTGATTTCCCATCAAACACGTGGCAAAGCTGGCAGGCGCCCATGGGAGGCAACAGCGTCGCTGCGCCAGCCTGGAGCCAAGCAGCGGCACCGAGCCTTGTTGCATTTCATCCTCCAAGCCTTCAGTGAGTGCTTGATGGCTTGGTTTTGCATGGCTGATGATATGGCTATGGGTCAATATTCATCGAGCGTTTGGATGGATTTGGTGGTTCATGTTCAGCCAATACGTATTCAAATACTAAAACTTCAGTTCATAATCATACATGTTTTTATTGTTTATGATAGCTGCTACCGTGATTCATGTTCAATACTGGCTATACCAATGTCAATCCATGGCTGATAGTGGTTGGTCAATGGCTGGAAATGGTTGATCACGCCCTGGGCGGTGTTCAGTTGGTGAGCTCCCAGAAGTTGTTGATGGGTACCAACTCGCCAGAACCTTCCAAAGGCTATGGGTCAATATTAACCAACCAATAATCAGGGATAATAACCAACAATAGTAGGGAAAACAATGGTTAATAATTGGGGAACCAGGGGTACAGGGTTTTGACCCATAGCCCAATCACCATCCAGGGTTTCAGCATCAGGAAGGATCGGATGATTGGTGCTAGCCATGCAGATATGCTCAAGCTAAGATCCACGGATCCTGGAAGGATACTGCTGATGCTGTTTGGGTGATGGAACCCCTGCTGAGCTCCAGAGGCTCCGCTCACCTTTCCACTGCACCCCTACGCCCAGGCTGTAGTCAAAGCTGCTAATGCTGCGCAGGCGAAGAGTGGCACTTTGCGAATCTGATCATCAATGCATGGTCAATAAGGGCAACTCACTGGGGTATAACTTGAACCAACCAGACTGGTCTATAGTCATGAATGCTAGCTAGTTTATATGGCAAAGTACGAAAGCGATCACTGACCCCAAGTGGTTCATATCGGTTGCAGTGAAGCAATCCGTGTGTTTTTCGGAGAGTTATAATGCGCCTGAGTTCGAATAATGGAAGTAAATGACCAATTCAAAACTGATAAGAATAACTTTCAATTGGCACTTGAACTATTTTGATGCTTGAAAATCCAAATCATAGATTTAGAGCACCGTGACCGGGTCATTGGCTCAAAGATGATACTTTCCGCAAGCTCGCACGGCATTTGTGCAGTGCTGGGTTTTGTGACGAGATGACCTGCTGTTCCAAAACTCCCACGGAAGCTCGCAACATTCAGCAGCAAGAGCGCAAGATGTCGACTTTGAGCTTTCCCATGTACATTGTGCCACTGGAGACAGTCTTGGAGATGACGAAGGTGAGACCACATCAGGAGCTTTTGAATGACGGTGTGTTGAAGATCTTTGATTCTGCTCATGGCAGGGCCATGTTCGTTTCTCATCAATGGACCACTGAAACGCACCCAGATCCAGAAGCGCGACAACTGAAGGTGTTCCAACAAGCCATGTCCAATCTTCTCTCAGGGCGCACAGTTCCCGAACCCAACGTTTGGGCAGAGATTATGTGCCAGGTTGCTGGAGGACGGCAGAGTTTCAAAGCCTGCGAGTGGACCGCCACTCCGTTATTGATTTGGTATGACTACTTTTGCATCCCTCAATACCCTGTGACTGGCCCTAGATCCAGATCACTCAGTGAGAACAACATGGACGATCAGCGCAGCGCGATTGCGAGCATTCCTGCGTACATTGACAAGTGTGACTTTTTTGTCGCTCTTTGTCCGCTCATGAAACATGGAACAACTCTGTCCACATTAGACACTCGATCCTGGGACCAAAGGGGGTGGTGTAGGGCCGAAGCAGTTGTGCGAGATCTTTCCGTCAAGCACGGCCTGAATTTGATTGTGGAGAGTCCGCAGCAGGTGTCTCTGGCTGTGACACATTCCATGTTGAAAGCCCCAGGGGAGGGGAAATTCACGGTACCCGGGGACCGCAAAGTGGTTGGAGAGCTCGTCAAAGAGGTGCTGCATCAGCAATTGCATAGCGCCCTTAGGACTGGAGACTTCCCTTTGTACCGTTTTCTGCTGAATCACCAGTCTGCACTCTTGAGGAACTCTGACACCATGCCAGTTCCAGGGCTGCTACAAGTGTCACCAGAGGATTGTGGAGGCTCTCTTCAAGATGTTCCACCAGAGCCTTCTGAGATTGCTGAGGCCTTCCTTTCACAGAATTGTTTTGAGAAGATTTCGGATCGTGACAAGTTGGGATGGTCTCCGCTGCTGTATGCCGCCTTGGGAGGCAGACCAGAGGTGGTTGAAGCGTTGCTGCTGCAGCATGCAGATCCCAACGACTTCATTCGCAAATTCCAGAACATCGTCATGTTTATGAAAGGCACCCCTGCACTGTCCATTTGCGTTGTGCAAAAACATAACCAGGCCATGAAAGCCCTGCTGCGCTTTCAAGCAGATCCCAACAAACAGGACCCTACAGGGGCTAGCCCTTTGTTTTACGTTGCCAGCTCTGACAATGTTGAGGGGGCAAGAATTCTTCTGGAAGCTGGAGCAGATTTGTCTCTCACCGGCATCTTCAACACAAATGCCTTCGACATCGCATGCCTTATGGGAGCCAGTCAAGTTCTTGAAGAAGTATTCATCCGTCCTCCTCATGCTGCTTGTAGACGCGAAGCGCTTGGTCTTTCCATGGGCGCGGGACATGGCAATCCAGAAACTGTGGCCATATTGCTCCGAATGGGTTGTGACAAGGATTCAGCAATATCTCCAAGGAACACCTTGGGCAGGTTTTTTGACCGTGCAATGAAGTTGAAGCACAGAGTAGCCCCGACTTCCCTGACTGCCCTTATCTATCATGGGTCGGGTGCAACACCACTGATGCGGAGTATTTTGAGCGGTTCTTTCTCCTGTTCCCTTTTGCTTCTCGAGAGCAAAGCTCGAGTTGATTTGCGGAACAGCAAACAGCAGACAGCGTTTGACTTGGCAGTAAAGAAGCATGCCCCAGAGATGTTGCTTTGGCAGTTGTGGAAGCGTGGCGCTGGGGATTATGCTTCCAAAGCCTCCATATCTTGGTGGAGCTCCAATGCTCCTGAGAGGTTTCCCTCGGTCTTCGGCCAGTTCGATTCACCGAGCTCTTCAGGGGTAGCCATGGCATCTACGACTTTGTCTGTGACTGACAACGATTTGGAGCAGGATCCAATGATGTCCATTTACTTTTAAAATCTTCTTGGCATGTTGTCTAGAGGTGCAATTCATATCCCTGGAAGGCCGGCATGCGCGAAAGAGTTGCCAAGCACAGCGCATGCTGCCATTTACTAGGGTTGGAGATCTCCATTTCAATATGGAAAATTCATTCGATATGAGATCCCTGTCATTGTACAGTGCTGACCGGTATGGTCATTATTTGGCAGATGCTTTTTGCTATCTCCATGAGGAGTAAGCCACCTCTAATCTTTCAGATCTCCTAACGGGAGTTAGCGCACGAACTGCGGCCTTGCATGGGAAACATCTCCAAAAGACTGCTGTAGACTGTGGAGTCAAAGGATCTTCCAGTTGGTATCATTCGGAGATCTGTTTCTCACTATCTCAGATCTCTTTGCTCATTCTTCAAAACTGGTCGGAGACCCAGGTAGATGGCGGAACATCTTACTACCGGGCGGCAGCCCTACCTCATGATGGTCAATGGTGATGAATGATGGCAAATGATCGTCAACCATGATTGATACTTGATAACAGTTGTTCAGACTGGTTCATGATTGGTAAACAAAGGGTCACAATTGTTAATGCTTGAATCAAAAACGACCAAGACGATGCATTGCAGTAGTTCATCGGTTTGTCGGACCTGTCAACTGATGCTTCAATGACGTTCCTTGAGTATGCTTGAGAGTGGTTCATGATGGCTGATGATTGATGATGGATAGTCATGGGAGGTCAGCTCATAAACCGCCCATATTTGATGGTAAATGAGGAAACGGAGTATGGTTCATTCCCGATTTCTTCGCAAGTTGATCTTAACCAGAAATTCGTAAGGATATCAACAGAAGTTGGAGATGGGCATGGGCCATTGCCAATGGCTGGTGCTTGGGAGGGCACTTGGGACCCTGGTGCGGCAAACCTGGCTGTGCTGTCAGAGGCGCCCATAGGAGCAACAAGCGTCTCTGCGCCAGCCTGGAGCCAAGCAGCGGCACCGAGCCGAGCCTTGCTATGGGAAATCCATGGCCTCCAAGCCTTCGGTGAGTGCCATATGGAGATGGCTGGATAACACCAAGCCTCACCTGCTGAGGCTTCGGTGAGTGTTGTTTCAAAAATCCAAACCATGATATATGGCTGTCTCTATTCGGTGATGGCTTGGTTTTTTCGTGGTCAATAGAGACACCCATCATGGTTGACAATGGTTGATTGTGGTGGATTCGCTCAAGCTTATGATTGATAATGGTTGTTTTTCATGATTGGTTGACAATGGTGTTTTTTCCCATGATCATCCTTGAAAATGGTCTTGGTGTTCAGAGATCAAATTGTAGAACAGTTGAGTCTTTGGATGCATTTGGTGGTTCATGTTTAGCCAATACATATTCACATACAAAAACTGCAGTTCATAATCATACATGTTTTATCGTTAATGATAGATCCTATCTTGATTCATGTTCAATACTGGCTATATCAATGGCTGATAGTGGTTGGTTAAGGGCTGGAAATGGTTGATCACGCCGCGGTGTTGAGTTGGTCTCCCAGAAGTTGTTGATGGGTCCAGAATCTTCCACCATCCAGGGATTCAGCATCAGGAAGGATCGGTTGATGGGTGCTGCCATGCAGATATGCTCAAGCTATGATCTGCGATTTTCGGGAACCTGAGCTGAGCTCCATAGGTGCTGAGCGCTCGCCTTTTCACGCCTAGGCTGTAGCCAAAGCTGCTAATGCTGCGCAGGCGATTCGCCTGGCACTTTGCGAATCTGATCATCAATGCATGGTCAATAAGGGCAACTCACTGGGGTATAACTTGGATAAGAACCAACCAGACTGGTCTATAGTCATGAATGCTAGCTAGTTTATACGGCAAAGTACGAAAGCGATCACTGACCCCAAGTGGTTCATATCGGTTGCAGTGAAGCAATCCGTGTGTCTTTCGGAGAGTTGCAATGTCCTGTGACCTGTTTGTTACAGGCCGTCAAAGCACCTCCGCCAGCCGCAAAAGCAGTCCGACACTGAGTTTTTTTGTCGCAACAGGAGTGTCGCATTGGGAAGGCTGGATGGTTCCAGTGGGAGATCGGCAGTCGGAACCGATCAGCTCTTCAGCAAAGACTAGAAACAGCAGCTGAGTACTAATGATGGGCCCCCGATTCGGTGATGATTCAAAGATCCGGGCAGAAATTGAACACCATTCTGATCACACATGGCTGCAGCTTGTCTACCTTCCAATGTAGGTGGTCTATTCATCTCCCGTTGCAGGCAACAGCCAAAGCTGCCGTGACTACTCAGGCGCATTGCAAGACATCACGGGTTTTTCACTTCAGAAGTGAAGGAGAGTTCTTGAATGAACTTAATTTTCTAATGAAACGTATTTCATTAAGTCTTCAAGTGGATGAACTTCAAAAACTTGATTCTGTTTGCTTTTTGAAGACTTAACGGAAATTTTCTAAAAGACATGAATGAAAACAATTCAGTCTTAAAAAGAGTCTTAATGGACAGTTTCGATAAATTTGGGATTTGTTTTTTGAAGTCGTATTTGTGTGTGTGTTTTTTTTGAAGGCTCGGGTTGGTGGTCTTGAATGGAGGCCGCCAAAGCAGCTCCTGCTTCGATACCAAAAGCGGTGCGAGACTGACTTCCTTCAGAAATGATCATGAGCGATCATCATCATCAATCATTATTGATTGTCAATGTTACTTCATAATTATTGTCAGCAGGATGAATCATTATCAAACAACATTGATTAAATGATTTAATCATTCTGGAACAACATTGATTGTCAATATTCCTCATAGTCCAAGGTTGTTTGATAAATGATTTATCATGGTTATTGAAAATAGTTATTTCATAGCCAAGGTTGCAAGCTTCGTAGCCCATAGTTCTGGTTTGCTTCCTCAGCTTTGTGAAAGAGTGCTGTGCAGCCTGTGTCGTCAGGCCGTTGCCAAAGCTGCGCCACTTCAGGCGCTGGAGCACCCATGTACTTCCAAAGTGAAGCAGTGATCGACGGGTTTGTGAGAAATCCACGTTGGAAACCCTTATTGAAACCACCAATCATAAGGGTTTCCAACGTAGGTTTTCCCTTTGTTTCTGGGAAGTGATGTTATAGAAACAACGGGAACCAGTATGCAGAACCAACCTGGCAACGGCCAAGTTTGCACAGGGTGCCGCAGCCCCTCTAGCAAAAGCGGTCTGACCCTGAGCATTGCCCGATCTGATCACATTTTTCTGTTGAATTCCTTCATTTCAGCGCCTTCCACAGTTCGTTACCATCCATGGGTTCATCCTCAATCTGGCTGTTGGGAGAGAGCTAAGTAGACCTTTATACCTAAAAGGGTAGCAGCTTGGAGCTACCAGGAGACCAGCAAATGGTAGCAATGGTCATCATGACGAGTGCAGTTGGGAAACTCATTAATGGGGAAAGCCAATCAGCGGCATCCCGTATGGTCATCGCACTCACTCCCCCAAGACATGTTCATTTTTTTTTCCGCGGGGAAGTCCTGATTTACCCTAGAACTAGCCATCATTAGTTGTTGTTGATATAGATTTTATTGATGGTTTTATTTGTCATTTTTGATTAGAATCAGTTTAATGATCATTCGTTTTACGAGTTCTTGATATACGTCAAGATAAAACTAGTTCTTGATGTACATCATGATATACATCAACGGACATACATCATGTTTTTTGCGCGATCTTGTTATTAGTGATCATGATATTATTCTATGATTAGTGCAGCTGAACGATCATGCGTCATTGATCATCTGATGAAACTCCCTAGGCGGAGGTGGCGCCGGAAGCGGTGCCAAAGAAGCGGAAAAAGGTGGTGAAACGTGTCAAGGCCACTGGTCGCTGGTAGATGAGGCATGATCAGATGCGAAAGTCAAAGCAATTAATGGTTGTTAGGGACCAACTAATGGACTATACTAGTGGTACGTGGGTTTATTACATCGGTTTAATCGATTAGAACTACTGAACTGCGGTTGAAAAATGAGATGGCGAGTTGGGTCAATATTAACCATCAAGAATGGGGGATAGTAGCCCACAATAGCAGGAATACAATGGTTAACAGGGGTACAGGGTTTTGACTCACATCAGTTAATGGATTATCGATGGCGTTGTTAACCCATGAGTTGATGATGGAGTTGGAAATGTACCAAATGATCAACAACCAGTTCTCAATATCATCTAGTGATGCAGCTGACCAGGAAGAGTGGCGTATGTTTGTTTACTGATTGATCCCGCTGTTGGGAAGTCTGAACCTGCCTGATTTGGGAAAGTCTTTTTGAATGAGAGGCAGGTAAGCTAAGGCTGAGGAGCTTTGCCGGCTGACGTTGGTCCCAGGTAAAGTTTGTTCCTCGATAGTGTTGTGATAGTCCCCAGGTTGTTGGGCTTATGTTAGGCACATCTTGCGGCTATGCTCGGCATTTTTGCCAAGTTGGGTCCATTGTGGATCCATGGTTTCCGTCAATCCATTGTTGTCCGCAACCATGGTTGTTTCAGCAGCATATTTGATGATCATTTGGATGCTGGAGAATGGCCCAGCTAGTATATTAACCCAAGCTTGTCGCTGGTTCCCCTGACCAGAGAGCACCAGCCAAGCATTTGGTCTTCATGAACCGGTGATCCTTGGTTGGTTGATGATCCGCAGCCTTGCCCACGGATCGTCCAGGCACCGGTGGTGGACCCTTACCTCTGATCTCGCCAAGGCGAAGTTTGGGCAGCAAGGGTCATCGATGTTCGTGGCAATGGTTCATGGTTGATGATGTCCATAGCAACGCTGATGGTTGATGGTCAATGGCCATATATGGCCATGGTTGATGGTCATGGTCAATGGTCATGCTTGATGATGATGGTTCTGCCCTGCCGACTTTCCCTTCGGCTTCCGCAGGTCAAAGACGCCAATGCCCACGCGTAGAGAACGATGTGTTTGGCATCAAAAATGGCGGATCTGAGATAAACCAAGGTGATTCAAGGTGGATCTCTCGCAGCAAAGGTGCAACAAGATCTGTGGATCACTTTTGAAGTGCAATAGCGCAATCTCTTTTTTGCCATTTTCGAGGCCTCAATTTTCAATCTGGATTTGTCCTTTGTCAAACCCCTTTTTTGAATCCCTGACATGAGCACCAGCAATGGCTTCACCTCGAAGATCGATCAAGGCTCGAAAATAGCAAGTTTTCTTCTAGCAATGATAGTCATTGGTTGGAGATCTTAGACAGTTGTTTGTGGACTAACAATGATTGCCCAAAATGGGAATGCTCGAAAATGGCTATGGTTGATAGTTCCTGGTTTTTAGTTGTCTTTTCCCACTACTGGTGATGGTTGGTTAATTGAGAAGCGTATTCTTCAGAAGGCTTGAAACCACCATCCAGTCGTTGATACATGATATCATCTTATCCTAGAGCCATTGCTATTTGAGCTCTTTTGATGATATGGGTCCTTCTCAGAGATTAGATCGTAGCGATCCATGATGAGAGAAGTCTTTTTTAGATCAGCAATAGGACGAGATGGAATGGTCCCCTGGGAATCTATGAACAGCGAATGCTTCAAGGACTGCCTCACAGCCACATCCTTTCTTCATCTTTCTTCCGCACTGTTCACAACTGCGGCGTTGCCATGCCTTCCGAAGAGGCTTCGCGGATCACTGTGAACATTCCGAATCTGGAACTTACAGTGTCCAACATCTATTCCTTTTCCAAAGGACAGGTGGTGAAAGGGTAGAAACCAAATCACTCTTTGCAAGGAAGTAGCACATTACACTTTCAAATTTGATTTCATCAGATTCCGCTTGCCTTTTCAGTCATGGTAGTTATCACATGTCAGGAAGCACGACAGCTCCACACACAGCAGTGAGGTCAAGTGGGTTTCACTTTGAGTCAAAGCTGCTCCAGGAGAAAGAGTGACTTCTCCACCGTTGGGTCCCGCTTTTTCTTATCGCTGCAGATTGCTGGTCTTCCCTGCTGGGATCAAAACCGAGAATGACGCTGCGAGTCGTCGGGTCTCGGGATATGTGGAGGTCTTGCCGCCGAAGCACTTGCGAGGTGACAATTGGACTTGTCCAGATGTGAGGTATGAAATTTCAATTCCTAGCCACTTTAGCAACAAACCGGACGTACGTCTCAAGGACACGTTCAGCTTTCACAGTACCAAAGGTGAAGATCGAGGATGGCACAACTTGCTGAAGAATTTTTCATGGTCAGACTATGTGAGTCCCAGTGGGAAAGTGCGTATTCAAGCGATGGTCTATGATCTTCCTTACGTCGAAGCACCTCCACAGTCGCTCTTCCCTGGTCTTGATTTCTCAACCGAAACTCGAACGATCACTTTCCGCTTAGCGCCTCCGGGCCCTTCGCTCTATTTTGACCAACAGCTCCTGATGGCACGCAGTGAGTATTTTCGGAAGATGCTGATGTCGGAGGATTGGCAAGAGTCCAAGCGAGGAGAAGTAGATTTTACGGGCGACCCTCAAGTGGAGTGTAAAGTCATGCAAGCCATCCTCCATTTCATTCTGACAGACTCCTTTGATGCTCAAGGATCTTCCTCCTTCGCGATCGATGTCCGGAAGTTGGCAGATCGCTTTTGCTTGAGCCCCTTAGTGCAGAAAGCGGATGCTGAGTTGCAAAAGATGCTGACAGACGAAACAGTTTTGAAAATCCTTGCGGAGACCCATGATACTGGCAGTTCCTTGGCAGATTGGAATCATGAATCATGGGTTTTCAGGCTGAGATTGGGATAGATTGGGTATTCACCGAGAGTTGGAAACGCAGGGTTGGACTCCAAGCATCTCCTATGCTGATTGCGACGGCAGCTGCAGCTGTTGCCGTCATTCTTGTTGAGGTTGCTGTAGTAGTGGTGGTTGTAGTGGTCACTGTTGCCATCATTGCTGCTGTCGCAGTTGCAGTTGCAATTATTATTGCTGCTGCTGCTGCTGTTGTTGTGGTGGTGCTGGTGGCCGTTTGCCGTTTGCCGTTTGCCGTCCATGTTCGCCGTGGCCAGTGGTCGGAAACTGTGGTGTTGCGTGCGACGCATGTATTTCGTGCACGGGTCAGCCTTGGACAGGAGGGTTTCTCAAAATGGGGGACACCTCAACGTGGTTGGTTTATGTTGGTTTACTAATACAATATAAGTGACTAAAATTGAAGCATTTAGGAATCACCTATCTTGAGAAACCACCCCATTTTGGTTTGCCATCCCGCTACGACTCTATTCCATTCAAGGGATGTCCATTCCAAGGTGAGGTGGAAAGTTCCTGTTGGCAGATGCTGGAGGCGGATGACACCATTCTGGCCAAGCATGAGGATCTTTTGGACTCGCTGATTGCTTCCAAGCCCACTTTGGCCAGGAAGTTGATCCTGCTGGGCCGAACGAAACGGCCACGCACAAGCTGAATGGCTGTGAGCCATGTTTCACCAGCGCGTGTTCGCATCACCTGCCATTTGAAAAGGAAAATGCTTGTTTGCTTGTCCACGCTTGCCTATGAATGTGGGTGGATTTGGGACGCACCCAGCGGACCTACGCGGTTGAAATGCGACGCTTAGATTCCGCCAGGGGTTTTGCGCTACTGAAGGCGCTATCAAAGGATTGAAAGAGTGGTTTCATTCACAACAGAGAATCCAATTTGCAAACAACAACTTATGCAATTTGAAAATGCGGTATTGACATGCATTTTCCTCATGATAGCATCACGATTGTGTACAATAGTAGTTTTGGAGATCACATCTCCTGAATTTCTCGAACAGAACTATTCTTAGACGGTCAACAATTCAGAAAAAACAGATCCAGAAACCAAAGCTTTTCAGGGTATAGCCGGACAACTCCGAGAGAGGCGGATTTTCCCAGTGGAGCTGAAGCCGTCGCGTCGCCAGTCGGGAACTGCAGAACACCACTTGGCTCCAAAGTAAAGGCAGAAAGTTCCGAAGTTCCAACAAGTTGAAGCATAACACCTTGATGTTACAACGGATGACTAATTTGGATACCACCATTGCTCCTCCAAGACAGTGACTCACCTCGATTCTTGCGCACTTTGGTCGATTGATCTCCTCAACCCGCGGCAAGCGCCTGGCCGTCATCGAAAGGCCAGTGGGTCTGACTGCTCAGCCGGTTGCGTGTTCCATGGGCTGTGGCGCAAACGTAGCCGCGCAACCAGGCAGTGTGTACCTTTCTGGCTCCAAAAAACGATGCCAGAGTCATAGCCAAGCCTCTAGTGAAAGCAAAGGACTTCATTAAGCTGCTTGCTGGTGGGACAGGATGGAACTCCACCGATCCCGGTAGGTTTTCAGGCTGAGCGGGGCTTGCCCTCGTAGTTGCTCGATCTCAGGTTCCACCCTTTGGTCCAGATTATCCCACCACTTTCAAGATGCCACCTTTAAGCTCGGCCAGATTCCAGGATACAGTGGGACCCGCCTCTTCCAACCCTCTATGTAGGGATGAAGCATTATTTATCGTGTCACCTAAGCATCCATTCATCTCAGCGATGATGAATTCAACTATTCGAATTAGCAAATGACTCAAAACTATAGCTCAACTGCAAACCAACAGCAGTGAACCGACCCTTGATGTCAACTGTTGACCAACACCAATGAACCGACCCTTGACCTATAGATGGTGGTTTCTCAAAATAAGGCTACCCCTAGGCCCTAAATCATTCTTTGTTAATGATCTATAGTAAGTCATAAAGCAGTATTTTTTGGGGTCCTATATGGCTTGAGAAACCACCAGATGAGCCATGTTGATTCAGCGTTTCACCCTCCATTTCCCCAGCCAGGCGATGGGAGAAGACCGCAGCCGCAGTCGAAACCGGAGCCCTGAGAAGTGTCGGCCACAGATCGCGGCGGCCCAACCAAGGATCCACCCATTGGAGATCCCTGAAGGATCAAGAACTCTTATTCTTATCGTTGGAAAGATTTGATTGATTGTTGATCCTATTGTTTTGTTTTACTGGTCAATGGCCATTGGTGATTATTTGTTTGACTTTCTTTGAGTTGTTTGAACTATCCAAACCTACCACAAAGCTCAGTTTCGATAACACGAGATGACAATCTTCAAGCGTTTTTTCCCAAGAGCAGAGAGTCTGGGTCAACTCTTACCATCGTTTGGACCCTCCTTTTACCATGTAGGACAATAGGGAGCAATGACAGCAGAATTGCACATCGCGAGTGATTCTGCGCAGGTCTTTTCATGACAATCAGCACATCGCCTCACGTTTTCGACACCCCGGGCCCCGTCTTCTTGCCCGGCCGTGCTGTTTTTGAACACCGAAGCTCAGGACTGTTCCATTGAAATCAATGGACCACCGATGGGGTGGGCATGGCAGTTCTAGGATCAGAGATGAATCCCTCAACTAACAGTTCCCTACTGGCAATAGTCAGCTTTTTGTAAGGCTGACGCGGGGAAGGGGGGAGCCCTCATCCCAGTTGCAACGGGCACCCAACCTTTCACAGGCTCAATGAGCACTTGAACATCGTTGAACTTCCCCACACCGTTGACATCACTGAGCACCAGAAGTCATCAGCACTTCCAGCTCTTTTTCTCAGCTTGCTCTCGAAGGCGCAAGTGATGCTGTTTTTAGGTGCAGAGATGGCTTAAGCTGATGCTGTTGCGTTTCAGCATCGCCAAAAATGGCCACACTGGTCACAATGGCCTCATGAGCTGCTCACATGCTAAAGCTATATGGGTTCACATGCCACGCATGATGCCACATCTAAGTTCGATCCAAACGCGCAGTACTGATTCGGTCATCGACCAGCGCCAGCAGCAGCCGCGCTAAGGGAGCGTAGCCGTAGCCGCGACCACGGGGACCGCAAGGACTGCGCACGGCACGGGATCTCATCATCATGTTGAGTCCAGTAGGAAGCCCATTTAAACGAATCTAAATGATATTGTTGATGATCATCGAAGAATTCTGTTGGAGAGCAGCACTTGAATTTCTCATTCACTGTATTCAACCATCAACTCCCAATAGTGGCCATACCACTTGAAGCCATGGCCATTTTTGTGGGGCTGTGCATTCGTTGGCCAGCAACGAAGAGATCCGTGCAAGGACAGCCGCAGTCCCAGTCCCAAGAGGAACAAACCCGAGGCGAGGCGAAGGGAACTCCACCTGTCATCCCTAGGTGGAACTGGATGTGAGAAAAGGTTGCAAGCTGCGAGCTTCACATTTGTCAAACACTTGGGGAAAGCTTAGTATCGCATATCTTCAGCACATCTTCAGCACATCTTCAGCACATCTTCATGTCATGCAGTCCTTGCAAACCAGAGGATTCTGAGCAGAAATTGAAGGGATGTAGCGTTGCCATGCCACACGGATGTTTACATGGCAGCTTTGTGTCAGCAAGGCGAAGATTTCCATGGAATGAGCCGTGCTCCTCATCCATGGGGTCATGGCCATCCAGGGTCGCTACCATCTCCTAGAAATGAGCATAGCGTTCCAGCTGGTGGGGCAAGGTATGCTGGTTTGCTGGGTTGCAGGCCAATCTCATGTTCACTGGTTGGTTATGTTGACGGACAACCTACGACTTGAAACAAACTGGATCATGTGCCAGGCAAAACTGGTCATACTTTGCCAGTTTGACTTCTGTCGGCCATGATCATGTTATTTTGGCTTATGCTAATATTGGCAAGCAGCTGATGGTGAAAGCTATGTCGGTTCCAGGGATGTCACTTTCTGGGGGGAGGACATGGGTAGACGCTCCCTACATGATGCCACTGATGCTTGGCATGATCCGATGGACGCCAGGATTATGGCGTTGATTCCATGAAGATCACCGATGACGATGCAGCCTTCATCTTAGGCCAGCGGCTGGTGATCCTCGAAATGGGATGGTCAATATGGGTGTTTCTCAAGCCATAGGCGTACCCCTAAATCATCCTTTATGAACCTTTCTAGTAGTAAACTCCAACTATTTTTGGGGTACCCTTGTTTTGAGAAACACCCATATGAACCATCCTAAAGATGCGCAGTTCGCATCCCATGTGATTGACTATTGTTCGTCATTTGGCCGATGTTCACCAAGGTTATTGACCCAAAACCAGATTCGACATAGCGACATAGTGGCTACTAAAGCTTATTATGTACAGATGGTTAAGAATGGCTCAGAACAACTCTAATGATGGCTTGTGATTAATGACCAACATTGACAAACAGCAACACTGGTTAACAATGTTTGGAGCGCAACAAAGCAACATGAATCATTCATTTAGAAACTGGTTTTAGTTTGGCAGTATAGCAGATTCAGCATGGGATCAAAAGTATACGCCGACAGCTGTGTGTTTTTTCTGCCATTGATTTCAGCCGCTGGTGAGCTGGTGACTTTCGTTTCGAAATCCTTCGGAGATTCTCATCCATTTTAATCACTTCGAATCTCTGACCTTTACACCTTGGTAGGGCTTCACCCTTTAAATCAACATTACTCATCACATTTTCTAAAGTTCACTATTACGAATGGTTTACACCTTGGTCTTTAATCACCATTCTTAAGTACACCTCTGAAGGCTCTGGCTGGTCTTCATATGTTGGGGAATCCAAGGCTTCTCGACCGCTAGGCAAAGGTGGACGAACCAAGGAAAAGATCTCCAAGGTGTCAGGCATGCTGGACGAAAGGAAGGATTCGGGATGGATGATGGGACTAAGGTTGTGATTGATGGATTACTTATCTCTAGGATTCATGGGATTGATAGGATCCATGGATATCAAATGATATCAATCTCAAAGCTGCACTCGTTGGATCGTATCTCTGTTCATTCTGATGCCGTACGCTTGATTTAACGGATCAGATTTTTATGTCCATTCAGGGACAAATTTGTTTCTGACCAAGTGAGCTAGTCTAAGCCTAGCTGAGACTGGTCACTAGTCAGCCAGTATCTATAAAACTCAGACTAGTCACATGGGTCAATCTTTGTCATCACCGGACATAACCAGTGGAACCCGAGGCACTGCCCCGCGCTTCCAGTAGCCGCAGGCGCCGACATCGAACTCTTCGAGCGAGATTTGATTTTGGAGATCCGGGGATCGAAGCGAAGAGCTCAGGGATCTCCGGGTGAGGCGAGGATCCCACGGTGAGGGGGAACATGTGGGAGTTTCCCAAGGGAACCCCCCAAGCCATGGGGAACCCCCCAAAATGGATGGTTCTTGGGGAAAATTGACTAAGAAAGGATGATGAATTGGGGTACCATATTTGTTCACGATTGCCAAGCTGGTCGGCTTCTAAGTGTCCTGTGATCACTTAGGAAATCTGTCCTAATGAGACAGAAACACCCATGTGTGGGTTTTCGTGGTTGGGTTGAAATGAGTTGGACGATAGTACAAGTAGTACCCGCACTTTCGGCGGGGGCAGGGGCGGAAGTTTCCAGGCTAATAAAGGCCTAGAGACAAGACATTGGTGCTTATAGGATGCAGCGCAATGAAATCAACAGCGCAAAATGACTGCTGCAATGAAATCAACAGCGCACAATCACCATAAGAAAACCGCCAGGGCAACAACAAACAGCACCACAAAAACGTACCACGCAAAAACTTGCCACCACAAAACGTACCAAACAAAAACGTACCACACACACACACAAAGGTACCACACAAAAACTTACAAACAAAGCGTACCACACAACAACGCAGCACATAAAAACATACCGCATAAAAACGTACCAAACAAAGACGTACCACACACAAAAACGTAACAAACAACGTACCACGCAAAGCATACTAATAAAAAACGTAGCACGCAAAAACGTACCAAACAAAAACATACACAACAAAAATGTACAGACATAATAATGCGCCAGCACAATATGTATTCCAAAGTGTTAGCTGGCATTACAAGGTACTAGAAGGCACTGCAAGGTAGTACGAGGCACTACAACGTACTACGAGGTACTACCAGGTTCTACAAGGCACCACAAGATACTGTACCTTCATGACGACCTCAAAAAAAGATGACGCACGCCTTGATGTCAAACTTGATGGCTTTACGGTGGAGTTGATGGAGCTCAAGATTTCGTCGGGGCAGTTGGTGATGCAGTCAACAATGCTGCTGTAGGTGGTCCTCAACTGCTGCTGGCATGGCAACATCGATTTGTTCCTCATCCTTGATGCTATCACCTTTCACAGCAGGAAAGATGGTACACAAACCGGTGAAGATCCTGTTTTGACCCGCGCTATTTTGGATGACGTTTTGCGCGCAGCCAAGCGGGGTACCAATTGCCGCTACCCCCCCTGACGCAGATCTTCCATCGCATTTCTGTGCCTTGGCTTTGTGATGGCTCCTGCAGAGGTCCGTGCGCCGGCGCCGGCGCGACGCCAGATTGCGGCGCCAAACTGGAGCGTGGTTCCGGCGGAGGTCACATGTCCTTCGCCCACGAACAATTTCATCGCGGACACACCAATCCATGCGCAATACCTGCGCATCAGCGTGCCTTGGCTTTTGGAAATTCCCATGACGATCCTGCGGAGGTCCAACCTCCGCCAGCCTGCGTCCCTCCCATCGCAGACACGCCGTTGACGGCGCAGTTCCATCGCATCAATGTGCCTCGGCTTTTGATGAAGATTACCCAACACTGCTCACAACAACCACTCATGATTAACATTGGTTGTAGAACTGTAAAACTTTTTGAGAATCATTCTCGATCATGAATGACTGTTGTGATCATTAATCATTCTAACAATTCCGATTCAACTATGACTGGCTCCCGCTAATGCATGCCTAATCGACACTAAACCGTTGATAGCAGACGCCTGCAGCGCAGCCATATAGAATTATGATTTTGGCTTCGTCAAATTGCCTAGCGCTGCCGCAGGCCGGGGGTTATGATTAGATCAGATTCGAAGGTTGCTGTGACGTAAATCAAAGCAAATCATGTCACATGAGCGTCGCCGCCAACATGTGCGATGCTGATGCAATAGTTGCTATTCAGGTCCCAAGTGAAGCGAATCATTGCAAATCGCTTCGCGTGGAATTTTGCCGCCAGCAGTTGTGGACATAGTAAGTTGAAATCCACCCCGCTGTGAGGTGAGTTGGCTTGAGTCACTTCGCATGAATACTGCCGCCCACAATGTGATTGTGATGTCATAGTAGCTGTTCGTGCCCTCGGCCAAGCGAAATAGTAAAGAGAATCGCTTTGCGTGGATTTTGCCGCTGCCATACGTGATAGCGATGCCGTAGTAAGTATCATGCTTGTTGGTTGTACCAACTGAAAATTTTCACACTGGAAACATGACTAGTGACCAGGGCCGAAGCCATTAAAATCATTAATGGGTTTGCTGTGCCAGTGATAGCGCGAGTTTGTTATTGCTGTTGCGCAATCAATTGACGACATTTTTTGGCAGTACGGGTTCTCGCCCTAAGGGCGGCAGGCGCCCCTCAGCGTGCTGGTGCGGAAACGGATGTGTTTTGATGCGGGTTCGGCCGGTGCTCGCAGCCCATTCAAAAGCAGATTAGTCACGCCATCCCAAACATTGCGGAAGAACGTGTTTTCATGCAGCGTCTATGTTTGATACGTTCGTCTTTCAAAGAGTGAATGTATAGCGGGAGAACTCCGGAAGCGACAAATTTTTTTTGAACCATTCTAGGTGCGTTTCTAAGAAGCGCCCTGCGTAGCAATTTCGGGGTTTCAAAAAAGCGCTCAAGCTCTTAATTCGCCGCTTACACGCTGACGTCTAGTGGTAAACAAATACTACCATGTATTACAAGGTATTGCGTGTGCTACAAGCAGCAAGGTATTTCAAAGTCTTACAGCATGTGTTGCAAGGTTTCACAGTGCGCTGAAAAGTGCCGCAAAATAGTTCAAAGTATCGCAAGGTATTGCAAAGTACAGCAGCGCGTTACAACATATTACAAGATATTGTCAATTAGTGCAAAATATTTTTTAAAAATGATAGAAGGTATTGGAAGGTATTGCAAGGCATTACAAGGTATAACAGATTATTGCAAGATTTTACAAATTGAAACCCGGTATTGCAAGGTATTATTGCTACAACATCAATTGGCGCAACGCTGATAGCGCGGGAAGCGATCCCAGAGCAGTTCCAGACACGCCAAACACCATGTGTGCCGCGCAAAGTCACAGTCCAGCGCTTCTGCAGCATCGCCTGGCGTTACGTTGCCGTTGCGGAAAGCCATCTCCAAACAATTTCAGATGCGCTGTGAGGCTGATCGACCACCGCTGCACGATTTCATCCCGGCCACAGAGGAAGTAATGGAAGCATTTGCCCAAGTGGCAGGGTTGTTTTCGGATCAAGTGCGCAGACGATCTGCGCAGCTGGGGAGTGTGAGTGGGTGGTTCGACATGGGCCGCTATCCTGAGGTCTGCGAGGTTCAAGGACGAGCCACCTTCGCAGCTTGTTCGCCATCGCAGGCATCGCAGGAGGTCAGGTTTGTTGTGCCGCTGGGCGCTGGCCAATGGCACATGGGGTACATGCTCCGCTCCGTTGCCAGGGAGTTTTTTGGCTGAAATAGTGGTTTTTTGATTCTAAGAAATCCTAAGCTACTTACTTCTAGTGAGTAAATGTGAGTAAATAAAAATAGAAATAAGCACCTTGACCTCAAACTCCGAAGCAGCATAGTAGTTCAAAGAAGTCCATGTAAAAACTATAGGTTACTTTCAACCGAGTTCAGGTGTTTGGGGGCAAATCTCAAAGGGGCACCGGGCATGCAGCTAGCCCCCACACGCAAGTGCGCACACACACACACACACACGCACACAGTCTTCACCATCAACTCCGAGGTTCCCCGATTCGCACTGGCGCATCGGCAGTCAGTAGGTTGAAATCCTAGCAATTTTGGTGGCGGCAAAACTCAAGACTTTCAACTGCTGGCCACCTCCAAGGTCCTGATGGGAAGCAGGACCCCACATAGGAAACATGGTCCAAATTGTCAAGTTAACCATCATGATCATCACACCAAAAATATCTATGGGAAACCAGTCCTCATTTATGACCTGACTCACCACTCTTCAAAATCCACAACCTGTTTTCAAGGGTTTGAGGCGCCTTCTGTGCGAGGAAGTCGCCGAGGAACCCACAGACAAAGCCAATGTGGCAAATTTTTATTTCCTTTTTTGGGCGACGGCCAGAGGAAACAAACCGGAAGCAAACCGGAACCAATCCGAACCAAACCCGATACAAACCGAGACCGTCTGGGACCCCGCTGAGCCGCAAGGCTATTTTCGCAATCATTGGCAACGCGTTTTTCACATGGAAGAGCACAAGGTTTTGTGACGGATCCAATCGCCAAAATCGGATTTTGCGCGAGGCTTCCTTCAATTTTGCGTTGCGAACAAGATCAGCGCGCTCGAAGTGACATGCCCGCCGGGCAAAATGACAATTCAGGATTTTTCCCACCGACCAGAAATGAACGCGCCGCAAGCCACATTTGCCACGCGCGAAATTCGCTTGTCATTGATGATATTTAGGATGCATTTGATGCGTGATGTGTTTGATGCGGATTTGATTTGGCATGGAATTGGGTTGTGGCGTAATGCGTTTGATAGCCAATTGAGTTGCGATGTAATAAAGATGATGTGGAATCTATTTGGTATGGAATTGAATTGTGATTTAACGCGTATGATAGCGATTTGAGTTGCGATGTGAGGTAAATGATGTGGAATAGGTTTGATACGGAATTGAAGTGTGAGCAAAGCAACGTGTATGATGTAGAATTGTTCCGGCGTGCAATTGAGCTGTGATGTAATGTATTCGATATCGAAATGATTTGCGCGGTAATGTTTTTGATGTGGAACTGATTTACGGAATTAATTTGGGATGTAATGTTTTATTGTGATGTATTTCCAATTTCGGCAACGCGGAAAATTTGCATTTTCCTAACTGGATTTCCCTTGAGTAACTAAGCAGTCCAGTCACTTGTTGGATATCATGAGAAAAAACTGCGCAACACCAGCAAGGGGGTCATAGCGCCATAAGTCACGCACCATGGAAGGAACTGAGGGAGGAATGCGCCAGGCAATGGCAAGTCCAGGCAACAATTGGCGCGAGGCTGTAGACGTATATGACGGTTACGTTTGGTTACTAAGCTGGTGGAAGAAGCAGGTTAATAGGCTGGTTAACAAGCTGCTTAATGATAGCCTAATGATGATCTACTGCATGTATGTCAGGGGAAACTAGTGATGCTGAATGCTGCTTGAACATGAGAATGGGTCGCGCCACCATTGATGAACCGGGATGATGAACCCGCATGGCCGGCTTCGATGAATTGGGCATTCCCCACTTGACCCACTTTTGAAACCTAGGTTGATATTTTTGGTTCAGCCCCGTCTGTATTTGGCATACCCAAATGGCACAGGAGTTCAAATTTAGTGTCATTGTCAATGTCATTGAGAGCCAGGTTGATTGTTATAGGTTGCCTGATGATCGGGTTTTCATGTCATTATCATTTTCATTATGGCGATTACTGCTCATTCTTTTAGTAATGCTAGTTATAGTTATTTTTTGCGCCAGTAAATGGTTTTGTTCGTGCCATCAGATCTACTTACTAATATTGCTGCTACCTTTACTACCATCAAGAAAAGTTATCATAATAAGTTGTTTACCCTATAGTTACCCCCACTATTATTGCTACAATTTTGGTGGACATTCCCATCCAAAAAAATCCAGGTGCCAGCTGAGCTTTTCGGCCGAGGATGGTTCGTCGTCGCGCTAAGAAGTACTGCAAGGGCGTCATGGACCAACGCACAGGGCCGGTGAGTGTCACACAGGACAGGCTGCTACAAGTGGCGGTGCAGGTTGCAGTGCAGGTGGCGCTTGACGGCGTTCTGGGTGGTTGTACAGCCCCGTGGTGGTTGCAAGTGGACCAATAGTTGGGTGTTTCCAGAGTAGGGATTAATTATTCACCAATAATCATACTTAGTACTACGGGAGAATGGGCGACAAGAAAGGTTCTCAAGCCAGGACCTGGGAACCCCCAAGTTATGGTTGGTTTACTGCTTGTGAAGAAAGGATGATGACTTGGGGGCATCCCTATTTTGAGACCCTCCCCTTCGAATCTATGTTGCAAATGATGTTGATGGTTAACTAGAAATAACCCGACAACATATGGATATGGTATATGGATGTACCATTGTATTCGCAACTAGATCTCCTGGATCTATCATTATCATTCTATTTGCAAGTGGATTTGTCAATATGAATCAAAAACATTGTGGATGTATCCACAAACCGCTTGTGATTTACTGTCAGATAGGGCGTTTATTAGCATGGATTTCCGATTCGAGATATGACTTGAGGTGACTGTAGTCGATTGTAACCAATGTAGCTAGATTGGTCGGTCTGCCGATTCTACTCACATTTATTTCTCATAAAACAAGCTGTCCGCAAGGATCTTGCCGACAAAAGAATTGTGATAGGGTGTGCGCGTAGAGAATTTTTTCCATGTAAATTCGATCCACACATGGACCTCGCGTGATTTTAGCGAGCTGATGTGGTGCGTGATACTGCTGTTGCAAGTCCAGTTGCCAGTACTGTAGGTCGAGAGTTTTTTATCCTTCGAAGGTGAACGATGTCCTTTCAGATGGTACTCGTACGTGTATTGCTGATGTTCACACAGTAAATCCTCAAAGCACTTCCGCTACTTGCGACCCTGAAGCCCTCCAAGCTCTTTGATAGGTCGGGGGGTTGGTAGTTTCAAGGATGCAATTCGGTGATCGAAGAGTTCGCTGGCTGGAAAATCATAAAATTCCGGGACTAAGTAAGCTGCAGTTGCATGGTGGACCGTCTAGTGAGCTGTTCGATTTCCAGAGGGTGCTTGGCATCACTGGAGCGCTCAGGATGACGATGACGATGATTTGACTATGTCCAGCTCTGAGCTCCACCAACCATGGGGATCCCAACTGTTTCATTTCCCAACTGTTTCAATTCCCCACTTGCATGGCATGTGATTGAAGAGGCAATGGTGATTAGTTGATCAATGGTTGCAACTGTCATTACTTCTGACTATCAATATCAGCTTCTGATTGTCAATATTTTAAGCGCTGACAATGGGATCATCAGAAGCAGATATTGGGCTACTTGATTGATCATTATTACTGACCACCATTAATGGTGAAATGACTTGAAGCTAGTGCTAGCAATGGTACTTTTCAATCATGGCTGATCATGATTGACACTTGTTGATAGGACCGGTTGCGGTAAACAATTAGCAAAAAGGGGATCCGCAAAGTACTCAGCAGATCGTGTAAACAGATCCAAATCCCCGAATACCGGGCATGGTTGGCATAGTTTCTTTGAGTGGGGTCCTTCATGGACCGTAAGCATTTTAACACGTCATGTCATGCTAGGGAGACGGCACGAACAATACCAATGAGATCCCAACAATAGACCAGTCTCACTTTCACCATAGCTGGCACAGGGATCTTCTGTAGTTTAAGCTGGTGCAAGATAGATACCCTTCAACATTTCCAGAACAAAATCAGAGCAGATTGGCGACTCAACTTCGCATGAAATAAGGGTAGGTGCAAGTCGACCTGTGACTGGACATGGCCCTGAAATGGAAATGGAATGGCAGCCATGGCATTTCCCACGGGGATCTCAGGTCCCCAAAGTAGTCAAAACTTCCATGGTTGCCACTAACCTCGGTTGCATCCAGGGATCCTGGGAACGACCCATGGATGTTGCGTTGCGGGGTTGCCTACCGAGGATCTCGGTGCCGCAAGAGGCAGTGGGCTTTGTGACTGGCAGGCGCTCACGCGCGACTGCGCAACGCAGCTCTGTTGGTAAGGTCAGTTATTTGTTGTTGATATTTGGTCATTTACCTCATCCAAGTCAAGTGTGGAGAAGAATGGTTGGTAAAGTTGAATGTAGCTTTTGCGGGTTGAAACTGGTGTATATATAATATATATATATATATATTGATTGATTATTTGTTGTTGATATTGATGCATTTCTGTGGTTGATAATAGTTGATGTTTGATCTTGATGGATTTTGCGTTTTTGTGATGGTTGAGGATCTTTTAAATGATGGTTCGTGCAAAAGTGGACACTATATAGTTGTTGACAATGGGTTGAGAACCAGGGAGCGTAGGAACTAACCACAAACCACCAGAATGGATAACAATGGTCAAACATGATTGATAGCGGTCAATGATCAATCCCTTCTCGTGTGAGACCGCCCAACCCACACCTGGGGACGGAGTGGGTTCATAAGGGCAAGGATGGAGAGGAGGATTTGCGGTGGAACTATGATGAGCATGTTGAGATATGTTAAGCATGTTGATAGCCCAGCGGCCGATCTTGGCGATCTTGCAGAACAGCCTGATTTGCAGAACTTTTTTCGCACAGGGCGGGCAACTTCTTGCGAACCATTGAGGAGGAGTGGTCATGGACCTCAGCTGACCGTTGGTCGCGCACCTGTGACCCGCGGTGCTCCACCAAGGAACACGCTGATGTTCTTCTGCGAAGTCGACGGTTCACGTGGCCGTGGCAAGGAGATGCGGCCACAGGTGACAGCCACCATGGACTTCCTCGACTTCGAAGAAATGTAAAACGTGACTTACAAACAACCTGGCTTAACAGCTGGGCCGTGCCACAGATTCCATAAGCAACCTGGTTTAAGGTGGGTCACAAGATGTCACAAGACCCTGGGAATCCTCGCTGTTAAGTTCTAGATTTGGAAACACAACCATTGGGGCGCGTCTTTGTGCATGCCGCACCTGGATTCTTTGTCGGTGATGACCATCATTCACCATTAATCGTAATCAATGATTATAAGCCAATATGAGCCATCCTGATTGAAGCCATCATTCATGATGGTTGATGATGATGATGATGATGATGATGATGATGATGATGATGAGCATATCGATTTTGGGTTTACAGTAATTACTATCCTTCATACCAATCTTTTTTGTGTAAAAACGCATCCGTTATAGTTGGTATATCCCCTGTTTTTGCTCATTATTCCCTTTTACAGTACCAGTTAAATTAAGATTACGCGCATCATTAAACGTCCGGAAGCATGAAAAGATCGTCAAGGTCTCGAAGCTGCCTCAGGACTATGAAAAGCTGGCCATCTTCGGAACAGCCTGGGCACCCAAGTGGGCGTTTTCTTCCGTTGCTGCCAAGGAACCATTGATGTTTCTTGTTTTGTTTGTATATATTTCTGTTTCAAGAAGAAATACATCGTTGTTGCTGCACGTTCAAGGATAGCAAAAAATGATCATTGAAAGCAGGGACACGATTTTTGGCGAATGCATGGACAACTTCTTTGGCTGATCGCCAGATGTTGCCAGAGTTCATGACTGAACAACTTGATAAGCCTCAGGGCAAATGCCAAGAGTTTCAAGGCTTAGCGTTACTCCTATGTTACCAGAGTTCCTAGGCGCCAAGAATAAGGCGCTCCCAGCTACATTTGAGGCTCAGGAGTTCATAAGAGCAATCATTCCTTGGCTTAGCTGCTTTCGCCATGGCAAAGTGGGTCTACGACTTTGGAGATGGCAAGGTACCGGAGATGTGTCAGGGATGTGTGAGGGATGCCTGAGGGATAGTGACATTCCAATGTTGGCAGCAAGCAATGAGCTATATATTTCCAAAGAAAACAGCTTCAGCAAAATGTGGTATCTCAACCTATACTGTGGTTTATTTGAGTGAAAGATTCTGCTTTTGTTTTTGGTCATCCTTCAGGCCGACGGACGAGCTGAGATGAAGAATCTCCTGGGTGGAAAAGGTGCAAATTTGGCTGAGATGGCCTCCATTGGATTGCCCGTGCCACCGGGATTCACGATCACAACAGAGTTTTGCACGCACTTCTACCAGAACGGCTGCCAGTATCCCAAAGAGCTGGAACAGCAGGCATGGCAGTCAGCTACATGAACATTTCAACATTCCTAATAGCAACAGGTCTCATGAGAATTATCGGATCAAAGCACGGTTGCTTCACCGGTGAACTACTAGTAACCATTCACCAACTAGTGGTATGTCGACTCAGATCACTCTGAGTTAGTGCTGTGAAGTTGGTGTTTTTTTGTTTTTTAATTGTTGATGTGATTTGTGGACAATGAATCATTCATGAAGCCCGACATACATCAACCAAGTCGGAATAAGACCCCTCCGGCGCATGCCTCTTTGGCGGCACGGTGACCCCCCCCTCCGGCGCATGCCTTTTTGGCGGCACGGTGACCCCCCCTCCGGTGCATGCCTTTTTGGCGGCACGGCCCTTTTTCCGGCGCATGCCTCTTTGGCGGCACGGTGACCCAATAGAGCCAAGAAAACTCTAAGAGTAAATACAGGAAATTTCAAAAAATACAAACAAGACTTCTGAAGTCGAAGAATTCAAATTTTTCCCAAGAGGACTTCAGAAACCATGGAATTAAAATTGAAGCATACTTGAAAGCAAACTCAACCAGAAATCAAAGTTGATCAAAGAGTCTTGAAGGAGAAGTACAAAGAGAACTCAAAACAAACTAAACAGAAAACCCAAGATCCAAGAAGAATCCACAGAGAATTAAACAGAAAACCCAAGAAAAATCCAAAGCGAATTCAACAGAAAAAATAAGAAGAATCCAAAGAGAATTGGACAGAAAAGGCAAGAAGAATCCGAAAGAGAACTGACCAGAAAACCCAAGAAGAATCCGTAGAGGATTGAACAGAAAACCCAAGAAGAATCCAAAGAGAATTGAAGAGAAGACCCAAGAAGAATCCAAAGAAAATTGAAGAAAAAACCCAAAAGGAATCCAAGGAGAATTGAACAGAAAGCCAAACCCAAGAAGAATTCAAAGAAAATTAAAGAAAAAACCCAAAAGGAATCCAAGGAGAATTGAACAGAAAGCCCAAGAAGAATCCAAAGAGAATTGAAGAGAAAACCCAAGAAGAATCCAAAGAGAATTGAAGAGAAAACCCAAGAAGAATCCAAAGTGAATTGAACATGACCCAAGAAGAATCCAAAGAGAATTGAAGAGAAAACCCAAGAAGAACCCAAAGAGACTTGAACAGAAAGCCCAAGAATAACCCAAAGAGAATTGAACAGAAAACGCAAGAAGAATCCGAAAGAGATTTGAACAGAAAATTCAAAAAGAATCCGTAGAGGATTGAACAGAAAGCCCAAGAAGAATCCAAAGAGAATAATCCGAAGAGAACTGAACAGAAAGCCCGAGCCGAATCCGCAAAGAACCACACAGAAAACCAAGGAAAATTCCAAAGAGAATCAAACAGCAAACCCAATCAGAATCCAAGACAACTGCACAGAAAACCCAAGAAGAATTCAAAGAGAATTGAACAGAAAACCAAAGAAGAAATCCAAAAGAGAATTGAAGAGAAAACCCAAGAAGAATCCGTACAGGATTGAACAGAAAACCCAAGAAGATCCAAGAGAATTGAAGAGAAAACACAAGGAGAATTCAAAGAGCATTGCAAAGAAAACCCGAGAAGAATCCAAAGATAAGTTGAACAGAACGCCCAAGAAGAATCCAAAGAGAACTGAAGAGAAGACCCAAGAAGAATCCAAAGAGAATTGAACAGAAAACCCAAGAAGTATCCGAAAGAGAACTGAAGAGAAAACCAAAGAAGAAGCCAAAAAGAATTGAAGAGAAAACCCAAGAAGCATCCAAAGAGAACTGAACAGAAAACCTGGAAAGAAGCCAAAGAGAATTGAAAAGAAAACCCAAGAAGAATCCGAAAGAGAAGTGGACAGAAAACCCAAAAAAGAATCCAAGGAAAATTGAAGAGAAAACCCAAAAAAGAATCCAAGCAGCATTGAAGAGAAAACCCAAGAAGAATCTACAGAGAATTGAACTGAAAGCCAAAGAAGAATCCAAAGAGAATTGAAGCGAAGACCCAAGAAGAATCCAAAGAGAATTGAACAGAAAGCCCAGGAAGAACCCACAGAGAATTGAACAGAAAACCCGGAAAGAAGCCAAAGATGATTGAACAGAAAGCCAAAACCAGAGAGAATTGAAGAGAAAACCCAAGAAGAATCCGAAAGAGAAGTGGACAGAAAACCCAAAAAAGAATCCAAGGAAAATTGAAGAGAAAACCCAAAAAAGAATCCAAGGAGCATTGAAGAGAAAACCCAAGAAGAATCTACAGAGAATTGAACTGAAAGCCCAAGAAGAATCCAAAGAGAATTGAAGAGAAGACCCAAGAAGAATCCAAAGAGAATTGAACAGAAAACCCAAGAAGAACCCAAAGAAAATTGAACATGACCCAAGAAGAAGCCAAACAAAATTGAACAGAATACCCAAGAAGAATCCAAAGAGAATTCAACAGAAAGCATAAGAAGAACCCAAAGAGAATTGAAGAGAAAATCCAAGAAGAACCCAAGACAACTGCACAGAAAATTCAAGAAGAATTCAAAGAGATTGAACAGAAAAGCCAAGAAGTATCCAAAGAGAACTGAACAGAAAACCTGGAAAGAAGCCAAAGAGAATTGAAGAGAAAACCCAAGAAGGATCCAGAGAGAATTGACCAGAAAACCCAAGAAGAATCCAAAGAGAATTGAACAGAAAACCCAAGAAGAATCCAAAGAAAATTGAAGAAAAAACCCAAAAGGAATCCAAGGAGAATTGAACAGAAAATCCAAAGTGAATTGAACATGACCCAAGAAGAATCCAAAGAGAATTGAAGAGAAAACCCAAGAAGAATCCAAAGAGACTTGAACAGAAAGCCCAAGAATAACCCAAAGAGAATTGAACAGAAAACGCAAGAAGAATCCGAAAGAGATTTGAACAGAAAATTCAAAAAGAATTCATAGAGGATTGAACAGAAAGCCCAAGAAGAATCCAAAGGAATAATCCGAAGAGAACTGAACAGAAAGCCCGAGCCGAATCCGCAAAGAACCGCACAGAAAACCAAGGAAAATTCCAAAGAGAATCAAAAGGCAAACCCAATCAGAATCCAAGACAACTGCACAGAAAACCCAAGAAGAATTCAAAGAGAATTGAACAGAAAACCAAAGAAGAAATCCAAAAGAGAATTGAAGAGAAAACCCAAGAAGAATCCGTACAGGATTGAACAGAAAACCCAAGAAGATCCAGGAGAATTGAAGAGAAAACACAAGGAGAATTCAAAGAGCATTGCAGAGAAAACCCAAGAAGAATCCAAAGATAAGTTGAACAGAACGCCCAAGAAGAATCCAAAGAGAACTGAAGAGAAGACCCAAGAAGAATCCAAAGAGAATTGAACAGAAAACCCGGAAAGAAGCCAAAGATGATTGAACAGAAAGCCAAAAACAAACCAAAGAGAATTGAAGAGAAAACCCAAGAAGAATCCGAAAGAGAAGTGGACAGAAAACCCAAAAAAGAATCCAAGGAAAATTGAAGAGAAAACCCAAAAAAGAATCCAAGGAGCATTGAAGAGAAAACCCAAGAAGAATCTACAGAGAATTGAACTGAAAGCCCAAGAAGAATCCAAAGAGAATTGAAGCGAAGACCCAAGAAGAATCCAAAGAGACTTGAACAGAAAACCCGGAAAGAAGCCAAAGATGATTGAACAGAAAACCCGGAAAGAAGCCAAAGATGATTGAACAGAAAACCCGGAAAGAAGCCAAAGATGATTGAACAGAAAGCCAAAGAAGAATCCGAAGAGAATTGAACTGAAAACCGAAGAAGAATCTGAAAAGATTTGAACAGAAAACCCGGAAAGAAGGCAAAGAGAATTGAACAGAAACCCCAAGAAGAATCCAAGGAGCATTGAAGAGAAAACCCAAGAAGAATCCGAAAGAGAAGTGGACAGAAAACCCAAAAAAGAATCCAAGGAAAATTGAAGAGAAAACCCAAAAAAGAATCCAAGGAGCATTGAAGAGAAGAATTGAACATGACCCAATAAGAAGCCAAACAAAATTGAACAGAAGACCCAAGAAGAATCCAAAGAGAATTCAACAGAAAACATAAGAAGAACCCACGGAGAATTGAAGAGAAAATCCAAGAAGAACCCAAGACAACTGCACAGAAAACCCAAGAAGAATTCAAAGAGATTGAACAGAAAAGCCAAGAAGTATCCGAAAGAGAACTGAAGAGAAAACCCAAGAAGAAGCCAAAGAGAGTTGAAGAGAAAACCCAAGAAGCATCCAAAGAGAACTGAACAGAAAACCTGGAAAGAAGCCAAAGAGAATTGAAGAGAAAACCCAAGAAGGATCCAGAGAGAATTGACCAGAAAACCCAAGAAGAATCCAAAGAGAATTGAACAGAAAACCCAAGAAGAATCCGAAGAGAATTCAACAGAAAAGATAAGAAGAATCCAAAGAGAATTGAAGAGAACCCAAGACAACTGCACAGAAAACCCAAGAAGAATTCAATGAGAATTGAAAAGAAAACGCAAGAAGTATCCGAAGGAGAACTGAAGAGAAAACCCAAAAAGAAGCGAAGACAATTGAACAGAAAACCTAAGAAGAATCCAAAGAGAATTGAAGAGAAAACCCAAGAAGAACCCAAAAACAAATTAACAGAAAATTCAACAAGAATCCAAAGAGAATTGAACATGACCCAAAAAGAATACAAAGACAATTGAATTCAAAACCCAAAAAGAATCAAAAGAGAATTGAAGAAAAAACACAAGAAGGATCCAAAGAGATCTGAACAGAAAACCCAAGAAGAGACCAAGGAGAACTGAACAGAAAGCCCAAGAAGATTCCAAAGAGAATTGAACAGAAAACCCAAGAAGAATCCAAAGAGAATTGAACAGAAAATCCAAGAAAAAATCCAAGAGAATTGAAGAGAAGACCCAAGAAGCAGAGAATTGAACAGAAAACCCATGGAGAAGCAAAAGACAATTGAACAGAAAACCCAAGAAGAATCCAAAGAAAATTGAAGAGAAAACCCAAGAAGAACCGGAAAAAAAATTAACAGAAAATTCAACAAGAATCCAAAGAGAATTGAACATGACCCAAAAAGAATACAAAGACAATTGAACAGAAAACCCAAAAAAAATCCAAAGAGAATGCAAAAGAAAACACAAGAAGGATCCAAAGAGAATTGAAGAGAAAACCCAAGAAGAATCGGAAAAAAAGAACAGAACATTCAACAAGAATCCAACGAGAATTGAACAGAAAGCCCCAGAAGAGTCCAAAGATAATTGAAGAGAAAACCCAAGAAGAAGAATCCAAAGAGAATTGAACACAAAACCCAAGAAGAATCCAAAGAGCATTGAAGAGAACACCCAAAAAGAATCCAAAGATAAGTTGAACAGAACGCCCAAGAAGAATCCAAAGAGAACTGAAGAGAAGACCCAAGAAGAATCCAAAGAGATCTGAACAGAAAACCCAAGAAGAATCCAAAGAGAATTGAAGAGACAACCCAAGAAGAATCCAAAGAGAATTGAACAGAAAGCCAAAGAAGAATCCGAAGAGAATTGAACTGAAAACCGAAGAAGAATCCGAAGAGAATTGAACATGACCCAAGAAGAATCCAAAGAGAATTGAACAGAAAACCCAAGAAGAACCCAAAGAGACTTGAACAGAAAACCCAAGAAGAATCCAAAGAGACTTGAACAGAAAACCCGGAAAGAAGCCAAAGATGATTGAACAGAAAGCCAAAAAAAAACCCAAGAGAATTGAAGAGAAAACCCAAGAAGAATCCGAAAGAGAAGTGGACAGAAAACCAAAAAAGGAATCCAGGGAAAATTGAAGAAAAAACCCAAGAAGAAGAATCCAAAGAGAATTGAAGAGAAAACCCAAGAAGAATCCAAAGAGAATTGAAGAGACAACCCAAGAAGAATCCAAAGAGAATTGAACAGAAAGCCAAAGAAGAATCCGAAGAGAATTGAACTGAAAACCGAAGAAGAATCCGAAGAGAATTGAACATGACCCAAGAAGAATCCAAAGAGAATTGAACAGAAAACCCGGAAAGAAGCCAACGATGATTGAACAGAAAGCCAAAAAAAACCAAAGAGAATTGAAGAGAAAACCCAAGAAGAATCCGAAAGAAAACTGGACAGAAAACCCAAAAAAGAATCCAAGGAAAATTGAAGAAACTCCAAAAAAGAATCCAAGGAGCATTGAAGAGAAAACCCAAGAAGAATCTACAGAGAATTGAACTGAAAGCCCAAGAAGAATCCAAAGAGAATTGAAGAGAAGACCCAAGAAGAATCCAAAGAGAATTGAACAGAAAACCCAAGAAGAACCCAAAGAGAATTGAACATGACCCAAGAAGAATCCAAAGAGAACTGAAGAGAAAACCCAAGAAGAATCCAAAGAGAATTCAACAGAAAACATAAGAAGAACCCAAAGAGAATTGAAGAGAAAATCCAAGAAGAACCCAAGACAACTGCACAGAAAACCCAAGAAGAATTCAAAGAGATTGAACAGAAAACCCAAGAAGTATCCGAAAGAGAACTGAAGAGAAAACCCAAGAAGAAGCCAAAGAGAATTGAAGAGAAAACCCAAGAAGCATCCAAAGAGAACTGAACAGAAAACCTGGAAAGAAGCCAAAGAGAATTGAAGAGAAAACCCAAGAAGGATCCAGAGAGAATTGACCAGAAAACCCAAGAAGAATCCAAAGAGAATTGAACAGAAAACCCAAGAAGAATCCGAAGAGAATTCAACAGAAAAGATAAGAAGAATCCAAAGAGAATTGAAGAGAACCCAAGACAGCTGCACAGAAAACCCAAGAAGAATTCAAAGAGAATTGAACAGAAAACCCAAGAAGTATCCGAAGGAGAACTGAAGAGAAAACCCAAGAAGAAGCCAAAGACAATTGAACAGAAAACCTAAGAAGAATCCAAAGAAAATTGAAGAGAAAACCCAAGAAGAACCCAAAAAAAAATTAACAGAAAATTCGACAAGAATCCAAAGAAAATTGAACATGACCCAAAAAGAATACAAAGACAATTGAACAGAAAACCGAAAAAAAATCCAAAGAGAATTGAAGAGAAAACACAAGAAGTATCCGAAGAGATCTGAACAGAAAACCCAAGAAGAGACCAAGGAAAACTGAACAGAAAGCCAAAGAAGATTCCAAAGAGAATTGAACAGAAAACCCAAGAAGAATCCAAAGAGAATTGAACAGAAAATCCAAGAAAAATTCTAAGAGCATTGAAGAGAAGACACAAGAAGCATCCAAAGAGAATTGAACAGAAAACCCAAGGAGAAGCAAAAGACAATTGAGCAGAAAACCCAAGAAGAATCCAAAGAGAACTGAAGAGAAAACCCAAGAAGAATCCGGAAAAAATGATTGGAAAATTCAACAAGAATCCAAAGAGAATTGAACATTACCCAAAAAGAATTCAAAGACAATTGAACAGAAAACCCAAAAAAATCCAAAGAGAATGCAAAAGAAAACACAAGAAGGATCCAAAGAGAATTGAAGAGAAAACCCAAGAAGAATCCGAAAAAAAAAAGAACAGAACATTCAACAAGAATCCAACGAGAATTGAACAGAAAGCCCCAGAAGAGTCCAAAGAGAATTGAAGAGAAAACCCAAGAAGAAGAATCCAAAGAGAATTGAACACAAAACCCAAGAAGAATCCAAAGAGCATTGAAGAGAAAACCCAAAAAGAATCCAAAGATAAGTTGAACAGAACGCCCAAGAAGAATCCAAAGAGAATTGAAGAGACAACCCAAGAAGAATCCAAAGAGAATTGAACAGAAAGCCAAAGAAGAATCCAAAGAGAATTGAACTGAACACCGAAGAAGAAACCGAAGAAGAATACGAAGAGAATTGAACAGAAAACCCGGAAAGGAGGCAAAGAGAATTGAACAGAAAACCCAAGAAGTATCCGAAGGAGAACTGAACAGAAAACCCAAGAAGAGTCCAAAGAGATCTGAACAGAAAACCCAAGAAGAATACAAGGAAAATTGAAGAGAAGACCCAAAAAAGAATCCAAGGAGCATTGAAGAGAAAGCCCAAGAAGAACCCAAAGAGAATTGAACAGAAAACCCAAGAAGAATCCAAAGAGAATTGAACATGACCCAAGAAGAATCCAAAGAGAATTGAACATGACCCAAGAAGAATCCAAAGAGAATTGAACATGACCCAAGAAGAATCCAAAGAGAATTGAACAGAAAACCCAAGAAGAATCCAAAGAGAATGCAAAAGAAAACACAAGAAGGATCCAAAGAGAATTGAAGAGAAAACCCAAGAAGAATCCGAAAAAAAAGTGGACAGAAAACCCAAAAAAGAATCCAAGGAAAATTGAAGAGAAAACCCAAAAAAGAATCCAAGGAGCATTGAAGAGAAAACCCAAGAAGAATCTACAGAGAATTGAACTGAAACCGCAAAAAGAATCCAAAGAGAATTGAAGAGAAGACCCAAGAAGAATCCAAAGAGAATTGAACAGAAAACCCAAGAAGAATCCAAAGAGAATTGAAGAGACAACCCAAGAAGAATCCAAAGAGAATTGAACAGAAAGCCAAAGGAGAATCCAAAGAGAATTGAACTGAAAGCCGAAGAAGAAACCGAAGAAGAATCCGAAGAGAATTGAACAGAAAACCCGGAAAGAAGGCAAAGAGAATTGAACAGAAACCCCAAGAAGAATCCAACGAGAATTGAACAGAAAACCCAAGAAGAGTCCAAAGAGATCTGAACAGAAAACCCAAGAAGAATACAAGGAAAATTGAAGAGAAGACCCAAGAAGAATCCAAAGAGAACTGAACAGAAAACCTGGAAAGAAGCCAAAGAGAACTGAAGAGAAAACCCAAGAAGGATCCAGAGAGAATTGACCAGAAAACCCAAGAAGAATCCAAAGAGAACTGAAGAGAAAACCCAAGAAGAATCCAGAGAGAATTCAACAGAAAACCTAAGAAGAATCCAAAGAGAATTGAAGAGAAAGCCCAAGAAGAACCCAAGACAACTGCACAGAAAACCCGAGAAGAATTCAAAGAGAATTGAAGAGAAAACCCAAGAAGTATCCGAAAGAGAACTGAAGAGAAAACCCAAGAAGAAGCCAAAGACAATTGAACAGAAAACCCAAGAAGCTTCCAAAGAGAATTGAACAGAAAACCCAAGAAGAATCCACAGAGATTTGAACAGAAAGCCCAAGAAGAATCCAAAGAGAACCGAACAGAAAACCCAAGAAAAATGTGACATTGCAAGAGATGACGTTGATGGGTTTATGTTTGCTTTTTGCACAATGATAGTTATAGTACATGGTTCAATGATGTTTCCAAGGAAGGCTTTGAGAAGCCGAGAGTAGTGTTCATTTGCCAGCCCACACTGGAAGTTTACAATGTTCATTTTCCTTCTTTTTTCAACGGTGTCAGCCGTTTTTCCATATTTTAGGTGGAGAAGTCCTTGAATTTGGTCGAGAGCCGCACCGGACGCAAGTTTGGGGACTCCACCAACCCACTTTTGGTGTCCGTGCGCTCTGGAGCACGAGCATCCATGCCAGGACGGGGCACTCGAATGGCACAGAATTGAAATGACTCGATTTAGCAGAAATCAACTGGATTTGTTGTGTTCCGGTACACTGTAAGACTGGAAGAAGTCAGAAGTTTCTTCTTTTTTCGAATGTAGTGCAAACGTCAAGACTACTCTGTTGGATGGGTCGTTCTCCGGTTTTTGTAGTGCCAGCTTTGACCCGGCTGAGCGAAACAGTTGCAGGAATGATGGACACAGTGTTGAACCTGGGACTGAACGACACCACAGTGGAGGCTTTGGCGAAGAAGTCTGGCGATCGCCGCTTTGCCTTTGACAGCTACAGGCGCTTTGTGCAGATGTACTCTGATGTTGTCCTCGGCATTGAGATCAACCACTTTGAGAAGCATTTGGAACGCGCAAAGGAGAAGCGCGGTGTCAAGCAGGAGAAGGGGCCTTGACGGTTAGATGCGTTGATTGACACATGTCACCCGAGCCTTCGATGTAGGACGATGTATTTCGGTGTATTTTGGTTTGTCCAATAGATAGAGCAGCTCTTGTCTCAAATCATTTCCAGCCAAACAGACAGACACATTTCAACACATTGAAACCCACACTGACTTGACACCCTTAGATGCCCTTAACGCATCGTGATGCCCTCTTCAGGACTGCGAGTTGCTGCCGGAGGACCTGGAAAAGTTGGTCAAGTCCTACAAAACCGTGGTCCAGTTGGAGCTTGGCGAGGACTTCCCAGAGGATCCCAAGAAGCAGCTTTGGGGAGCCGTTGGTGCAGTCTTCAATTCCTGGATGAATCAGCGCGCAAAGACCTACAGGCGAACAGTCAGGGGAATCATGGACATCCATGGACATGTTTAACAGCTGACGCGCTGAGAATCACTACGAGTCGCATTGAGTCACCTGTCAAGTTATGCCCAAACATGATCTTAAAGATGCTAGAAGTATGCTTGGCGAGCTTCCTGGCATTTGAGCCATTCCAGGCTCACAGTATCACTGTTTGCTATTCTGCGTAAGGTTTTGATGCCCCAATAGCTTTCACCGCTGGATGATTGTTAGAAAAAACAGTAGTTTGGCGGTAGCTGACATCATGCATTGGTGGAGATTGCTGTTGCAAGGCAACTGCATGACATCCCGGAGTGGTGGGGCACCGCTGTGAACGTGCAAGCTATGGTCTTCGGTAACATGGGCAACGACTGTGCTACTGGAGTTGCTTTCACTCGCGATCCTTCCACTGGTCAGAACGAATTCTATGGTGAATTTTTGGTAAATGCTCAAGGAGAAGATGTGGTGGCAGGCATCCGCACTCCACAAGAGCTTACCATCAGGGCTCGCCAGTCACATGGCTCTGACTTACCGTCCTTGGAAGAGGTCATGCCAAACATCTTCAAGGAGTTGCTCTCGGTGCGAAGCCAGCTCGAGACTCACTACAAGGATATGCAAGATATTGAGTTTACCATCCAGCAGGGCAAACTCTACATGTTGCAGACCCGCAATGGAAAGCGTACAGCTCCTGCTGCTCTGCAGATTGCGGTCGACATGGCCAATGAAGGCTTGATCACCAAGTCGCAAGCCCTTCTGAGTTTGAAGCCAGACTTGATCGACCAGCTCTTGCATCCTACTCTGGATCCCAAGGCCAAGAAGCAGATCATCGCCAAGGGCCTCCCTGCCTCTCCTGGTGCAGCCGGTGGCAAGGTTACTTGGTTGAAATGTTGTTCTAATGACATCCTCTGCTCTTGGGGATGGCTGAGTCTAGGTAGGTCCTCGGTACAATGGCCTCATTGAACCCTGAGCACTGGTTCTTGCCTGGATGCGAGTCCGACAATTGCGTTTTGCACACCTCTTCCGAGGTAGTCTTTTCCGCAGATGAAGCCGTGCGACGATGCAAAAATGGCGAGAAAGTGATCCTCGTTCGTATCGAGACCAGCCCTGATGACATCCATGGTTTGCATGCAGCAGAGGGGGTCTTGACCACCAGAGGCAGGGATTGCCATAGAGTCGTTGCTTGACATCTTGGAAAGATTTCTTGACAGCGGTAAGGAACATTGAAGAACCCAGTGATGGAAGGTAAGGCAGTCTCAAGTGATCTTTAGTGGTTGTATATGTGAGTTTATTTGCAGCATTTCACTTTGATACCAAGTGGCAGGCGGTATGACCAGCCATGCAGCAGTGGTAGCTCGTGGCATGGGACGACCATGCGTGGCCGGTGCTGGCAGCATCACTGTGGACTATGCTGCTGCCAAGCTCACTGTTGGCGAAGTGACCGTGACGGAAGGACAGATCTCGTGATGAATTTTACGTTACCACATGGGATCATGTGAGGCATTCTTCCTCGTTGGTGTCAAGTTCAAAGAAACTCTATACATATACTGCTACTATCCTGTTCATTGAGTCTATGTGTGGTATCTATATTGTAGATGTCAAGAGAGGATGGATCACGGTGTCAAGTCTAAAGAAATGCGCGAGGAGCCATCCTCTGTGACAACTATATTGTGGTTGTCAAGAAAACGACAGCCCCCCCACCTTTATGACTGACTATGAGTGTTGAACTTTCTTGTGGCATTCCTCTTGGTGTAACTTTGGGTTGCTAGTGGGACGGTGCAAAGAACAAAAGAGTACCAAGGAGCCATCCAAGAGTTGAATACTATCTACTAAGATCTTCAAGGACTCTCTTGTGGCATCCTTCCCGTAGCCATTTTGGCCCAAGACTTGATCCGCATGAAGCCATGGATCTTGTCGAAAACTTTGGATATGGAAGCTTCAACAGTGGCAGACTCCCCGTCTGCCCGGGCTTCGTAGTTCGGATGAAGGACTACGAGCTTTTTGATGAGGATGACAAGCAAATCTTCAAAGAAGAGATGGTCGATGCGTGTGGGTCGCTGGAGCACCGGGCTGGCCTCATCTTCGGCGACAAGGCCAACCCTCTGCTAATTTCGGCGTGCTCGCCATCAGGGCACTCGTCGCCCGGAAAAGCATCTTCCAGAAACCCGGATACGACAGTTGCGAAATGTTCTTGCGCGGCTTCGTGAATTGCAGGTGTATGCTAGAAAAGGTCAAACGCACCCTGATGCTGACACTCTAAGCCGTAAATGCCGTCGATTCATTGATTTGCCTGATGGTGCTTTGTCCCAGGTACTGCGAAATCGCATTGCCATGGTCCTTGGCATGATTGATGCTCAACATGAGAGTAACAAACAGAAAGGCTCCGAAAATGGCGTAATGAAACGCGGCGCTGCCCCCGAGCAACTTACAAGTGGATCAGGGGTACGCAAGAGCCTGCTCCCATGAACCTGCATTATGGTGCCCAACCGGCCCAGTCTTCCCAAGAATGCGTAACTTTACCCACGCAAAAATGGACTAGTGTTTGGAACCGAGCTCGACCATCTTTAGCTGTGACATTGAATGTCATGCGGCCATTCCTGGGCCCCCAAGTTGATTGCATGCCATGGGATCCCCTTGGCCCCAGCGAGTTGCATTGTGCTGCTAAAACCCAAACAGGTAAGAGTGGAGGCTTGGATGGATTCTCAGGTACGGAAGTTGCCATGCTCCCTGAGGAGTTGTGGCAAGATGCTAATCCGCTCTTTCAAACTTTTGAAGCAATTGGTAATGTGCCTAGTGATTGGAGTAACGTTAAGCAAATCCATTTGCCTAAACGTGGCGAAGGCCGCAGAGCATCTGATGACCCATTTGCATTTGTCGGTCTGGTGTAGGGTCTTTGCAGCTGCAAGATGGAAGTCTGATCCGATGCAACGTTGGGTCACTGAGTGGTGGCCAGACCAGGCGTTTGGTGGAAAACCCGGTCGTTCGGTCACTGATGCAGTGCAAAAAATTGTTGAAGCCGCTGATGATGATCAGTACGTTGCCGCTTATGACTACTCTCTGGCATTTGACATGTCTAATCCTGAATTAATTTTGGACGACGTAAAGGTATGCCCGCAGGTTCAAGGTCGGTCTTGTCTGCCGTATGGACTCAGCAGCATCAATATTTGCGCTATGGCGATGAAGGTGGATCCCAACCGGTTCCTGTTAGTTTTTCACTACCTCAGGGAGACCCTTTGTCGGTGGTTGCTATGACTGCGTTCCTGGTTCCCCCTTTAAGTGAACTTAGTGAGAAGTGCCCTGAAGTGAAGTGTGCCACTTTTGTTGCCGACAGAACATTCATGGCCCCTAGTGTCATGACTTGCGTGCAAGCTGAAAACATTTGGACCCACTGGAGCGCCATCCTTGGCCTGAGTGAAAACTTTGTAAAGACTCAATATATTACCATACACCAGTCAAGGGTCGCCAACGGCTCGTTGATGTTGGAGTGCCAGAACGTAAAGTGTCAAATGCCCCGGAGATCTTTGGTGTTTCGCTCGCAGGCGCGCAGCAGCGTGGCCTGACTGTGCCTGAGAAGAAACGCCTTGACAAAGCGTGCCGCGCTGCCCAGAGGTGCGCATGCCTGCCTTTGCCTGCCCAGCAAAACTTGCAGTTTGTCAGTGCAACTGCCACTCCCCAAGGTGCTTATGGTCGGACCACTAAAAAACCATCTAGTGATGACTTTAAACCTTTTGAGCAGATAGTGAAACAATGTGTTTGGAATCATAAGTCAGCTGACCCTTCTTTGTCAAGAATCATGCGTGGTCACTTCCACGGATTTAGGTTTTCGAATTGCGTGTGAGCAGATCGCAATTGCGGTGGAAGCCGCTGTGGGGAGTTGGCCGCGAAGTCGCAGGATACGCAGCCCTAATCACATCGTTTGCAATTTCTTGGAACTGGAAGCCCACTCAACCGGGAATTTTTACGAATGATTTTTTGCCTGAGCAAATGAGTTTCAACGAGCAGATTTTTGCAGGTAACCCTGTTAGAGATGTCCCGCATTTGCAACATTGCCGCCGTGAATCCTGGAGACGCCTCTTGTTTCAGAAATGGCAGGCCTCAGGGCGACTTGATGCTGAATTGTGCCAAGCGCCACCCCGTGGTCGTTGTTTGGTTCAGTATGATATTCGCAGATATGCAGCAGCTAGGTCTCACGCGTTTCATTCCGCTCATCGCTTCTGTGCTCACTGGTGGATTCACCTCACCGTATCGAATTGCTCGCCGGTCTCCCCAAGCATTCGCAAACCAGCTTGGCTCAACCCAACTATTTGGAAACAACTCCTCAAAGAATTTGTAGAAGGTCATGAGAACAGAAATTGGCAAGATGCCGCGAAGTTGCTCAAGGAGGACCTTGGCGTGACTCCCAGCAGCCAAGAAGACTGTGACCAAAGGCTGATCGATTTTCAATGGAAGTTCACAATGGCGAAATATCTTTGCACTTTGAAGACTGCCTTCTACTTAGCGCCCGGTTGCATTCCGCAGGACTTTCAGGACTATCTTGAAGTCAAAAGGGTTGCGTGTTTAGCGAGCAAATTACAAAGTCGAAGACTTGAAGTGCAGCAGCGCTCCATTGACAAGTCGGCCATCAAGTCAAGAATCCCAGTTCGATGAAGGAAGTTGAGGAACAAGATCAGTATTCTCAATGAGCTGATCTATCTTCTGGAGAAAGGGGAACCCAATCGCAGGATAGAACCGATGACTTGGAAATTCTTCAGAAAGCATCACCCAGATGGAATCCCACGCCTCCGAAATGTTGCCAAGCAATGGGAGGACGAATTTGTTAGCTTTGAAAAGCAGGATAAGGATCTTGCCATCGAATCCTGGAAGCGAAGAATCCAGTGTGATGTCAGATATCGTTCTGATTGGCTCACCAAGAAGAAGATCTCCTACTATCCTCAGGTTTCTTTGGGCAAGACGGTTTCTCGATCCAAGGAAGAAGCGGTTGATCTCATCCAAGATTATGGCAGCAACCTGAAAAGCGAACTACAGATGAACGAGGAGGACAGAAGGCTATGTGTCAATGAGTTTTCGAACCTTCTCAAGAAGAAAGTCAGAGGGATCATTGGAAATCATCCACGCAGCAAAGAGTTGTTGGAAGCGTTGAAGAGTTCTTCTGGCGGTCCAGTTTTGGATCAATGGCCAGCGGAGGATCTGAAGAATTTTGAATTCATTCCCAACCTTTTGGAGGACATCGAGTTCAATTTTAGCCTTTGGGTTGATTCAGGATGCGCCCCATCCATTCTCCATGAAACAAAGGTGGTATTCATTCCGAAGGAATCCAAGACTGAAGATGGGAAGATTAAAGCTCAGGGACTTAGGCCAATCTCAAAAATGAGCGCCTGGTGGCGGGCATTTGCAACAATGTGGCTAAAGTCGCAATGGCTCGATCGACTCCACGATGCCATGCCTCGGGATATACAGTGTCGAAGATCTGCAGGACCAGAAGTGCAGTGCAGGCAGCAGTTGCAGATGCACTGCTATCCAGATACAAGTTTGGTGCGACGTGAGATTTCTCCCATGCGTTGGATTTGGTAGATCTTGACGCAATTCACCAGGCGCTTCTTCATGGACTTCCACTTGGACTCAGGAATTGGGCCAATACAGTACTGAATCTTTGGAAAAGCATCCGCAGATGGATCATCTTCAGCAAACATTTTGGTTGTTGTCTGCGATCAGATGTTGGAATTCCACAGGGCGATCCGATAAGTCCTTTCGTCCTTTCGTTGCTGCTTTGGGTCGGCTATGAAAGAGTTCAGGCTGCACACCTTGAAGGAGTCCTATATCAAGGAATATGGATGGATGACGGAGCCATCATTGCTTCCAACAAAGCCTTCCTGATGGACAGCATTGAGCGTTGGACAAATTTTGCAAGGCAGTATCACTTGAAAGAGAGTATCGACAAAACGCAAGTTGTTAGGCCCAGAGCTGGCAAATGCATGGAAGTTCTTGGAACAATCATTGGTGCTCCAGTTCGCAACTTTCAATGTTTGGATGTCAACTGTAAGAGATGTAACAGCTCCTTGGTATCGCCAAAAGGATTGCTACTGCGCCATCCAGTACGAACAAGCTCAATGATTTGGGAATGTTTGCTAGACCAAGATTGGCCTATGGATGGCTCAACGGCGTCCCCACTGTCCGGCGCTTCAAGACCTACAGTTCTCAACTATGGAGAGCATTAGGTAGACTGACCTGTTCAACAGTACCGTTGAGAACAGTCATTGGAGGAGCTCATATTGAAGGACAGCATGTGATACTCATTCGACAATTCATGTTGCTTTGTTCCAGAAACAGAGAGCTGCGACGCTTGGGTCACAACCTTCATGAATGTGAAACTACTTTGGGCAGCTTGGTTCACAGTAGCCTCACTCACCTTGGATGGACCAAAGCAGGCAGCATATGGAGACATTCCGAAACCCCTTCTTTCAGAGTCGAGGATGTTTTGGATGCCAAGCAATGGAAGATCATCATTCACAACATCAGGGACTCTATCCGAGTTTTCAGCTTCAAGAAATTTGCAGAATCGAACAGACATGAGATCAAGGATCAAGACCTATCGGGAATCACTCTGGGCAGAATTGAGAGAGCCAGGAAGTACTCCAAAGGGAGTCATCGAAGACTCTGCGCTACCATAGGAGCTATCAAGTCTCCATGGGTTCGAAGTCAAGGAGAAAGTGCCAAGCATTCCTACTGCAGCAAGTGTGGTGAAGTTAATCCTCACTGGACTTGTCACCTTGGAATGAACACTCCAAGGGATGTCATGTTGGCCAGATTTCTTTGGCCTCGATCCGCTGACGAGCATCAACTCTGCGATCTCTTTCTGGAAAGCCTTAATCTGTATTGTGACTCTCTTGACTTCTGATCTTCTGTGGCGTTCCTCTTCTTGCCCCTCGGGTGTTTTGTGGGACGGTGCCAAAAGCCAAAGAATATATATAAATTTTTACAAATATATATATATATATATATACCAAGGATGGAACTACAACCCCCCCCACCAAGGAGCCATCCACGGTATCAGTAGCAAAAGAATAACAATAATAATAAACCAAGGAGCCATCCGGCGGTCAGTCAAACTACAGCCCCCCCCCAACCAAGGAGCTATCCTCACGATAGATGGCGCCTCGGGCGAAGTGATGGTCGGAGAGGTTCCAACAGTGCTTGGGTGGAAGTTAGTGCAAAGTTTTTTTTTTGTTTCTTTTTCCTGGTTAAGTCAGAAATTTTTGTGGGTTTGTGGTTGCTTCAAACAATCCTGGTTTGATTTTAGCTAGCTTTTTAGCTTTCAAGCTCCTGCCATTATACTTTACTATCACGTAGAGTCTGTATCTGGTAAGATTCATGTCGAGTCACGAGTTGTGCTAGCTCAGGTGCCACCGCAACTCTCCGGATCTTTTGGAACCATCATGAAGTGGGCAGATGAAGTCCGTGACATGAAAGTGCCAACCTGAGCATCAGTGCAACCCAATCCGAAAGTCAGCATGACATGAATATTGGACCTTTTTTTCTGACCATTTCAGATCTACCGAAGGCACAGGAAGGATTGAATGTTGGTGAATAATGGCGAGTTTGATTAGTGTTAAGTCTTGTGCGACTGAATCAAACGGACCAAGCGATCTTGCAAGAATGGATGCAGAATACTTTGAGGAGTACTGGGAGGCCTAGTATTTTTTACATTTTTTTTGTTCAATGTTCCAGTTATGCTAGGTAACTTGTTACAAACGACTGGAATATTAAGCTGTTACTTGTTGTCCAGTTGCTTTTGTTGTATTAGGAATATACTATATAAATTGTTGTTAACGACTGGACGTTCAGTTTTCCCTTTCGCTTTACACAATTCCAAAGTGCGAGGAATTTTGCAGAAGGCTGTGGTGTAAGTTTCTAGAAAAGGATACTTTTTTTGGATAGGGAGGTTGGCTGAGATGCAATGATGAGACAGCGAGCCAGCAAAATCGTTCGATTGTATATATCGCTTTGTTTGCAGACATACTCTCAAGTCATCTATCCATTTGCCTCATCTATGTAGTTAATCATTGGCAGATCCACGTATTTGTTCATCCTATCAGTTTACCCATCCATATCGATCCATGCCTATCCAGGTCTATCCATACCTATCCATATCCATCGATATCTATCGATGTCTATCCGTATCTTTCCATCTCTTCCTTTTTTCTATCTAGCTATCTCAGCCCCTAGATGTCATCAGCGCAAATCCAAGGTCCGAGCCAATGCCGAGACTCCTGCTGATGCTCGACAGGCCAAGGAATTCGGTGCCGAGGGCATTGGCCTTGTCCGCACTGAGCATATGTTCTTCGAAGGACAGCGAATTGTGGCCATGAGGCAGATGATCTTGGCTACTGATGAGGTTGATCGACGACAGGCCCTGGACAAGTTGTTGGTGATGCAGAGGAAGGACATTACGGAGCTGTTCAAAATCATGGACGGCAATCCGGTGACGATCCGTTTGTTGGATCCACCACTGCACGAATTCATCCCCCACACAGAGGCAGAAATGGCCTTAGTCGCCAAAGCGGCAGGTGTGCCTTTGGATCGTGTGCGCAGACGTGCTGCAGAGCTACAGGAGGCCAACCCAATGCTTGGTCACCGTGGCTGCCGATTGGCCATCACCTATCCTGAGATCTGCGAGATGCAGGCACGAGCCATTTTCGAAGCTGCGGCTGAAGCCGGACGATGCTCCAAGAAACCAAGTAGCCATGCAGCCATGGTCTCTTGGTTGCAACAAGCTGCTGACTGGTGAGAAGCTGCTGACAGGAGCGAGGAATAACCAACCTTCTGCGGAATCGGCGCAATGAACAGGGGAATCACGTAGGATTTGATTTGGCAACTTAAGCTTTGATATTTTTAGCGATGATTTTGCAAGATGACATACGGAGGTCATTGGTTGCTACATCATAATGAGCTATTTTCATTTTCAATGTATAAGCAAGTCTGCTGTATTGTTCTTGTATCATTTTTCAGTATGTGAGACTTGGAAAATGGTAGGTGACAAGCTGCTTTGAGGTCCCGTGGTATCTAAGGAGGTCGGGATGTCTCAAGCCGCATACCGAGCTTCAGCAGAAGTGCGGCGAGGTTCCAAAGGTACTTTGCCAGTGGCTGAAGTCATGGTGCCCCTGGTGGCAACGGTTGAAGAGCTGAAGTTGTTGAAGGGCATCATCGAGAAGACTGCTGCTGCGGTGCAAAAGGAGCAAGGGATCAACTTTTCCTACAAGATTGGCACCATGATTGAGCTTCCACGTGCAGCCCTGCAAGCAGGCAAATTGGCCGAAATGGCCGAATTCTTCAGCTTTGGCACCAATGACTTGACCCAAACCACCTATGGCTTGAGCCGAGATGATGCTGGCTCCTTCTTGCCAGAGTACAAGGCCAAGGGTATTGTCCCCCAAGATCCTTTCGTGAGCTTGGATCCTGATGGTGTTGGCGAGTTGATCACCATGGCAGTTCAGCGAGGTCGCAGCACTCGGCCAGAAATGAAGATGGGCATTTGCGGCGAGCATGGCGGAGATCCTGCCTCCATTGAGGTGTGCGAGAGGATCGGCCTGGACTACGTGAGTTGCTCTCCATTCAGAGTTCCTGTTGCCCGCCTCGCAGCGGCGCAAGCTGCTTTGAAGGCAAAGGGTGAAGAGACAAAGCAGAGCTCCACAAAGGCAACCAAGCCTCGGGTGCAGAACTTCGGCCCTTGGTAAACATGAGCACCTGCGATTCTCAGATTTCAAAATTATTTAAATTCCTTTTGATTCAAAGTTTTGATCTTGGATCAAAGTTGCCTGCGATTTGTTCAGGTGCACAAGGCAGCTGACAACAGGTCGGCGACAGCCATTTCGGTGAGCAGACGTTCAGGATTTCCAATAGACATATATCCTTTTTCTGGAGTCAACGTAGGATTCATTTTGGAATAATTAGATTTTTGTGACATGTTGTTACCGGATGCTCACGTTTAATTGCCATTCCACGCTGCAAGGAACTTCTAATAGGAAGGTTTGTGGCGGCTTATTCGAACGCAAAGCACACCCACTTTGCCTCAACGGCAAAAACATCTCTTCACAAGAAACTGCCATCTGCAGTATGGAGACGAATGCATTGTGGGCACCGCGATATTGCTAGAATGATGCTTAATCATTAATTATACAGTCAGTATGTATGTTCTATAGATATTAAGAAGTATATACATGCCTGATGGTAGAATTTCTTTGACGTTTTGCACCCACTTGACCACTTGACAAGCTGGATGCCCCAAGCTGCATTTGAGGTTCAGGAGTTCATAGAAACAATCATTCCTTAGCTTTTGCTTTCGCCATGGCAAAGTGGGTCTACGACTTTGGAGATGGCAAGGTGCGAGGGATTTGAGAGGGATGTGTCCGAGATGTGTGAGGGATGTGTGGCGGATATTGAGTGCCAAACTGCCAAAGTTTTCCAACAAACAATTCGCATCGATGTGCCATTTCCAAAGAAAACAACTTCAGCCAAAATGTGGTATCTCAACCTATACTGTGGTTTATCTGCTTGAAAGACTCGGCTTCTGTTTTTGGTCATCCTTCAGGCAGACGGACGAGCTGAGATGAAGAATCTCCTGGGTGGAAAAGGTGCAAATTTGGCTGAGATGGCCTCCATTGGATTGCCCGTGCCACCGGGATTCACGATCACAACGGAGTTTTGCACGCACTTCTACCAGAACGGCTGCCAGTATCCCAAAGAGCTGGAACAGCAGGCACCGTAGCGATGACGTCGACAGGTTTTGTTTGCTTTGTTGCATACTCATTGCATTTTACGAAAGGCAGTCCGGAGGGCTGACTCGTTGCTTTTTGCGACCGAAGGGAGAATAGGGGGTCTGGGGGCAGAGCCTCGTTTTTGGGCTCAAAATCTCGCTATTCCCCCGCGCAAAGGGTGGTCCAGGGAAGCCGTTTTCAGGGTTATGTACCGTGCGGCAATTTGCTGACCGTGGGTATCGATTCCCCCCCGGTCCGTTGGCTGGAGTCGTTTTGGAAACAAGTTTCGGGAGGTTTGGGTGAGATTGCAAAAGGTTGATTGCGGAGTATTCGGGGTGGAGACTAGTTTTGGCGGGGTGTTTGGGTTAGGGTTGGAAGGGAGGCTTTTCAATTGGAGGTGGGGACTGGTTTCGGGGGAGTGTCTGGGTTAGGGTTGGAAGGGGGGTTTGGGTGAGATTGCAAAAGGTTGATCGCTTCTCAATTGGAGTGTTCGGGGGAGAAGTCGATTAGGCGATTGGCGGTTTGCAAACTAGCTTCGGGGGAGTGTCTAGGTTAGGGTTGGAAGAGGGGTTTGGGTGAGATTGCAAAAGGTTGATTGCTTCTCAATTGGAGCGTTCGGGGTGGAGACTAAGAGCGTTCGGGGCGGAGACTCGTTTTGGAGACTATTTTTAGGGGAGTGTTTGGTGTAGGGTTTGGAATCATGCCTTCCAGAGTGCCTCAAATGAAGTGCCTTCGTTTGAGGCACTTTTTCGAAGGGTTCGTGTTGGGAAACATGTTGGCGTTATATTGGGAAGTATGCCTCCCAAAGTGCCTCAAATGAAATGCCTTCGTTTGAGGCACTTTTTCGAAGGGTTCGTGTTGGGAAACATGTTGGCGTTATATTGGGAAGTATGCCTCCCAAAGTGCCTCAAATGAAATGCCTTCGTTTGAGGCACTTTTTCGAAGGGTTCGTGTTGGGAAACATGTTGGCGTTATATTGGGAAGTATGCCTCCCAAAGTGCCTCAAATGAAATGCCTTCGTTTGAGGCACTTTTTCGAAGGGTTCGTGTTGGGAAACATGTTGGCGTTATATTGGGAAGTATGCCTCCCAAAGTGCCTCAAATGAAATGCCTTCGTTTGAGGCACTTTTTCGAAGGGTTCGTGTTGGGAAACATGTTGGCGTTATATTGGGAAGTATGCCTCCCAAAGTGCCTCAAATGAAATGCCTTCGTTTGAGGCACTTTTTCGAAGGGTTTATGTTGGGAAACATGTTGGGGTGACTCAGGAGCATGCAGTCCAAAAAGGGACCTGCCTTTCGTTTTGGTTCTTCTCAGGTAGATGTTTCCAAGAAAGGCTTTGAGAGACTGAGAGTATTGTTCTTTTGCGAGCTCACACTAGAAGTTTACAATGTTCATTTTCCTTCTTTTTTCAACGGTGCCAGCCGTTATTCCTTTTTTTAGGTGGAGAAGTCCTTGAATTTGGTCGAGAGCCGCACTGGACGCAAGTTCGGTGACTCTTCCAACCCACTTCTGGTGTCCGTGCGCTCTGGAGCCCGAGCATCTATGCCAGGAGACTGAGGGCGTACGAAGGGCATACGAAGGGCACAGAATTGAAATGACTCAGACTTTGAGTGTCTTCGTATGAGTGGAGTGACTTCTACAGAATTGAAATACATGTGCCATTTTAGAAGAAATCAACTGGATTTGTTGTGTTCTTCTACACTGTAAGACTGGAAGAAGTCAGAAGTTTCTTCTCTTTTTTTGAATGTATTGCTAAGTCAAGACTACTCTGTTGGACGGGTCGTTCTCCAGATTTTGTAGTGCCAGCTTTGACCCGGCTGAGCGAAACAATTGCAGGAATGATGGACACAGTGTTGAACCTGGGACTGAACGACGCCACAGTGGAGGCTTTGGCGAAAAAGTCTGGCGATCGCCGCTTTGCCTTTGACAGCTACAGGCGCTTTGTGCAGATGTATTCCGACGTTGTCCTTGGCATTGAGATCAACCACTTTGAGAAGCATTTGGAACGCGCAAAGGAGAAGCGCGGTGTCAAGCAGGAGAAGGGGCGGACGTACCCTTAGGTCCAAAGTGTCTAGAATCATTGGACTTAAAGTCCACAAGTTTGAGGATCTACAAAAAGCGATCTTCCATGGTTAGACTTCAGACCCCCTTTTTCGTATTAATTAGTCGGACTGATTTCTTTCATGTTTCTGATGTCTTGGGGAAATATGTCTTCAAATCCATCTCCATACATCTCAATAATCTTATCAAGTTTATTGATCTTTATTTGCAAAGATGTTGCAACTTATCGTAATTTATCAGTGTTTAGCACAGTTTTCTGTTGCAGCTGACGTTGCTTCACTTACCCTTTTCAGACCTTTTTCACCGATCCCCATAGCAACTCCTTCAGACCCTGGGCATCAACCCCAAAGGTCTGCAGTCATCACGTGGCATCACATAATTGGCCAAGTGGAAATCCTGCGCCGATCTCCGCAGTATTCCGCCAACAATCTGCGGGAGGATAAGGGGTCTAGAAAATAGGGCGGAGGGTCTAGAAAATAGGAGCGGGGGTCCATTGAATCATGGGGGGGGGTAAAAATAGGATATGGGGGTCTAAGGAATAAGGTCCCGATAATCCAGCACGAGTGCGCCGATGTTTTACCATTCATTCGCCTGGCAGAAATCTACCGTGAATTCACCACCGCTAACTGGCCGCTAATTAATTCATTACGAATTCACATTGCGAATCTGCCGCCAGACGACCATTCGCTCTCATCTATGTGCTCCTATGTGCTCTCATATGTGTGTGCTCTCATGTGCTCTGATATGTGTGCTCTTTCGTGCTTTCATATGTGTGCTCTCATATGTGTGCCTTGATGTCCTCTCATATGTGTGCTCTTATGTCTTCTCAAATGTGTGCTCTTATGTGGTCTCAGATGTGTCTTCTCATTTGACTGGTCTCTTGTGCTCTCACATGCGTGGTGCTCTCACATGTGTGCTCTCATAGCTGTGCTCTCTTATGTGTGCGCTCATTTGTGGTCTCATATGTGTGCTCTCATAGGTGTCCCCAGCTGTGCGGTTTCAGATGTCTGCTCTCATATGCGTGCTCCCAGTTCTGTGCTACCGCATGTGCTCTTTTGCATGCTCTCATATGTGTGCTTTCATGTCTGTGTGCCCTTATGTGCTTTGATTGGTGTGCTCTCACATGTGTGCTCTCATATGCATGCTCTCACATGCGTGGTTTCAAATGTGCGCTCTCATATCTGTACTTTCATACGTGTGCTCCAATGTGCTTCCTATGTGTGGTCTGGTATGTTCTCGCATCTGTTCTTTTGTATGTGTGCTCTAAATCTGTGCTCTGTGTGTGCTCTCATATTTGTGCTCTCATCCTTGTGCTCTTATGTGCTCTCACATTTGTGCTCTTATATGAGTGTTCTCATTTGTGCGCGCTATTGTGTCCTTTTCCAATTTCCCCCACGACGCTGTTTGGGGTCTCTTGCCGGGACATTTCCCCCCTTTCTAGTTTTGATTTTTTTTTTTAAACTTCGCAACTCTTCTTTCGAACCTTGTGCCTTGCGCCTTTTTTACCTTGCAGAAGGTTTTTCCTGAGCTGGCTTCTGCTTGTTGCCAGCCTTGCAGTATTTTTTCTGGCCTTGCAATGTTTTCTTTCATCTTTTTCTGACCTTGCGTGGCTACTCTCTAACCTTGCAGTATCTCCTTCTTGACCTTGCAGTGGATTGAGAAGGTGCAGGCCACGGATGAGCAGCGTAGTTGGTTGCTTATACGGATGCAGGCGGCGACAAAAATTTAGGAAACGCGCTGCCACGCCCAATCCACCGCCAATGCATCGCTCATCGACCGCTAATTTATTTCCGATCCACCACTAAGCCACCATTGATCAACCATGCGCTCATTGCTAATGCGCCGCAAATCCACCGTTAATCCACGGCTAATTCAGCACCAATACATCACTAAGGCCAACCCACCAATAAGATATGATTAAGCCTATCCACCACCGCCAATTCAGCGCCAATCCACCACAAATCCGCCTGCAATCCGCCGCCAATCCATCGCGAATCCACGGACCATTATCCGCTGATCCAATACTGATTCATCATTCATCTACCGCTGGTTCACTTCTACCCCAACTAATTCACCGCTAATCCAGCACCAATCCACAACGTATCCACCGCCAACCCAGCGCCAGTCCACCACTAACCCGCCGCGAGTTAACTGGTAATAGGGCGCCGCTAATCCGTAGCCATTTTGGCTCAAGCGTTTCCACCATGAATTCGGATCATATCCAGTCCTTTGGCCATAGCAGCTTCTCCATTGTCCGGGGGATGAAGGACTACGAGCTTTTTGATGAGGATGACAGGCAGATCTTGTGGGTCGCTGGAGCGCCGGGCTGGCCTCGTCTTCGGCGACAAGGCCAACCCTCTGCTTTTGTCCTTGGTCTCTCCATCAGGCCATGGAGTGCTCATGGAACTGAACGACTGGCGAAGAAGTCTGGTGGTGATGGCCGCTACAGGCGCTTTGATGAGGCAAGAGAGAAGTGGGGGGACGCTTTCGATCAAGTTCGTGAAATTGCCAGGACGTCGTGGACCGGTGAAGTGACCATCCAGGCCTTTCTTGGGTTGGGAGCTACGGGAGCTCCCTTCACTGGCGATCCTTTCATTGGTTAGAACGAATTCTGGGAGCAGAGTCGCGCAACCTCCTCGTGGCGCTCCCCGCGACGTAGTGGAAGAAATTTTTTGGGATACCAGATCGATGAGAATACTCGCCTTGACAAACTCTGGGCAATGTGGGGAGGTGCAGGGCTTGCTGGCCCAGGCACCATTGAGTCTTTCCTCGAAGAGTCAGGATGGTCACTCCAGACACGTCCCTCTCCACCAAGAACCAAAAGAGGACCCTGGAGGATCTATGGGAAGTGCAGTCCAATGCAAGATAGTTACAATTACGAATGCGAACTTGACAACGCAACACGAAGTGCCTCTGATGCTTCTCTGCGTCTGCGTCAAGCTGTGGAGTTGCTGCGCAGCAAATAGAGACAGTCAGTGAAAATCAAAGCCGATTGCGCATGTCCTGGGCTTTTGGTTTTGCAGCTAGATTTGCGCTCTTCAATGTGGTTGTACGGTCGGTGACTGGTTTGCGTGGTTGCTCATGGAACTTGATCCGCTTGTGCAGACCCATTTGCCATAGCAGTGGCAGCGTGATTGTTGCACTTTGGCCGTATCTCAGATGGACCCTTTTCACTTGTTGGGTCTTGCATGTGTTGACGACCAACTGCACCATTTGGCGGTTAGTTTTGCCACCGTGGCAGGCCCAAACAGATCTATAGTTGTAGACGGATTGGTGCAAGAAGACGTCGTCTGTGTCGAAAGCGCCGCCCCAGACCTCGAGGCGTCCTGACTCGTTTCTGCGAATGCATCGCCAGATGGCTGCGAGTTTTTGTCAAAGCTCAGGCTCAGGTGCATACATGTGATGTGCGCCCACAAGTCTTTGACAAAGAAGCTCGGATTGGTGAAGGTCTTCCGAATGCTTACCGTGGAGGGGGCAGAGCTGGTGGCTCTCAAGCCACAGTGCGCCGCCGTCACGAGAACCTCCAAGATTTGCTGAAGCAAGTTGCAGAGCCTACTGAAGAAATCGCTGTGGCCAAAACTGCCTCCGCAAAGGCAGGTGGAAAAGGAAAGCAGGCCAAACCTGCCTTTGTCTTGAACAGCCCCGAAGCTAAGGTTGAGTATGGGCTATTGGAAGCGTTGCAAACGCTTACAAATCGTGCTCGCAAGAAACCGCAGGGCTTGTTGGCCCGCTTGCAAACTTAGGTTGACGTGGCTAAAGGTGGAATGCTCCGACCTAGGAAGAAGCACAAGTCAGAGCAAACGGCGTCGCCAAAGCAGTCGGTTCTACAAAATCCAGAGCAAACGACTTCCTCCAGTGCTCCAAACCTTCATCGCTGGAGAAGAAATGCTGTATGCTGTATGGCATATTCGGGCGTCAAGAGACCAGCTCCTGGACTAGCTCCTCGGTGGCGCCGGGCCGCAGTTTGAGTTGCGGCGCGAAGGATCTCCCAGATAAGGTCATGAAGTATGACAAGCAGATTTGGTGGCGTGCAGTCTCTTCATTGATGCATATGCCATCGGTGCACATGGCCCATGAATGGTGGAGAGGAAAGGGGGTACAAGGCATGGATCACAGCAGGCCGCACCAGCAGGGACGCCTTGGGAAGGTGCTTCACAAGGGGCGGCGTTGCAGTCTTGGTCAAGAAAACAATGAACGCCACGCCTTTCCTCATTCATTCTGATTCCAAAGGTGACATTCTCGCAGTAGCAATCAGTACGTCCGTGGTGGCCAACATCTATCAGACTCACAGTGGGCTGGAAGAGGGAGGCTTGCGCACTGAACTTCTTGAACTTTGTCAAAGCATCCCATCCACTTGGAAGTTGGCAATAGCAGGTGACTGGAACGAACAGCCAGCAGATGGCTTCCCGCACCTTTTAAACATGCAACCTCATTATGTCAAAGACCTTGGTGCAGGTCTGGAAGTCCCTAGCCGGTGGAAAGGGCGTCGGGTGATTGACCGGGTGCTTGCGGACAGTTCGTTAGCAGTGCGCCGCGTGGTTTACGCGCATGAAGCTTTTGGTGATCACAAAGTCCTGTTTTTCACTTGCATTTTCATTGTCAGTGTGACCAGCAACGTGAGATCGTTCCAACTGACCTTGGATTCAGTTTGGTACAACGCTCTTGCTGAATTATGGTTGAGTGTTGAAGTCCCAGCTGACACAAACAGAGAGGATGAATGGCGAGCGTTTAACCAAGAAGCAGAGCAATCAACCAGAGAGGCGGCGTCCATGTCTACAATGAGAGAAGTCGCAAAGGAGTGTTCTCAGTTTGGCTCTATGAAGCGTTGCCAAGCTTTGCTGAGAGATGTTACAGACCAACGTCGCGAGAAGGCGGAGGAAGGCGTCGATAGAGGTGGCGTTGGCAGCATTTTGTTTCAGCAAAATAGCCAAAAGCCATGATAAAAGCATTTGTTTCCTAAATTTTGCGCGCTGGTCATCGGCGTTCGCGAAAGCGCTGCCAAAACCAGTCTTCCACACTCGGCGCGCAGGTTTTGTAAGTCTTGCCAAAGGGGCCAGCAACCCTTTTTCAAGTAGACGTATGACTCCCTGCGCATCAATTGCAGCGTTCTTGAAGTAGACGCCAACCCAGCCCGGGGAACATGTATTGATGAGAATTGGATTGCCCAAATGCTGACTGGGTCGGGGTTAATTCTAGAGAGCCAGCTGTTTATGAATTCTGAGTGACATTTTGAGGTCCATGTTTTCAATTGTAAGCATTTATGGTGCGAGCCATGTTTTTTAAAGAGCTTCTATTCAGCCAAAAAACCTACCAGTGTTTTGTTTTTCAAACCAGTTTTCCACCGTAGAGAAATACGATTCGTGATTTACCCCGGTAATTTTCCAAGATTGTTTCGAAATTTAGGAGACAGGATTTTTTTGAAAAGGATTTTGTTCAGCTAAAAATGCAGGAGTAATTTTCAACATAATTATTCTTTGTTCAAAATGTTTGCGGCCCACTAATTTTTGAATTGTTTGTTACATTTTTTATTTTCAAAATTTTTGATTGCAGAATTTTTTGTACGACTTGTTGAAGGGTGAAAAAAAATATCCACCCTGAAAAATCATTATGGATGTTCTTGCGTTCTAATTTTTTGATTTTTGGAAGTTTTGGGGCCGCAGATTTTTCTGACCATTTTTGAAATGATGATAAGTTTCAACCTCAGCGTGTTTATACTAGCAGGCCGTTACCGGTCGAATCGTTATATATGTATTTTTTTGCGCCGTTAAATTTTTTCATTAAAAAGATTTGGCGAAAAAAGTGAAAAATATTGTTGGCCGTTTCATTGTCCATGTCATTTTCTTTCTCTCGCTTCCCATTTTTCATTTTCCTATTTTCAATTATTTTTTTGTTTTTCTTCCTTCTCTTCGTCTGGATTCTATTTTGTTTTGTCTTTAATTCACCTTCCTTGCTTCTTGCTTAATATTTCCATTTGATGCAAGATGCAGACCAAGTTTTCCAGATAGAAATAAAAGTAGCGAAAAACAACGCAATATCAATCAAAAACAACACCGTTCAATACGTGCAGAAACCCGGAGTAAACTGATACATTTCAAATTTGAAACACCAACGAAATTGGAGATTAAAACCAAAAAGCAAGTAAATTGGAAAAAAAAGAAAAAAGGAAACAAAACAAGGTCCAAGTGAAATTGGAAAACAAGTAAGTAAATACAGTCAAGAAAGGAATGATATGCTAGAAAAAATGAAGGGTAGGCGCGGAAGACGGAGAGAGATTGAAGGAAACAGAGTGGAAGATGGAAGGAAACGGATGACGAGAAAGGACATGGAGAAGTACGGTGAAAAAGGAAAAAGTAGGAAAACAACAAAGAGAGAGAGAGAGAGACACATAAATATACAGAACGGTCCCTCCTGGGGATGTGATTTTTAAATAAAGATCATCATAAAACACTGTGAATTACAATGTTTTCTCTCAAAACAGTGGCTAAAACCTTGCTAAAACAGCAAAAATCACATCTGATGGGATAAGTAGGCGCAGTGATTTCTCATTGTTAACCCTATGAGCTCTGAGTATGCAGCAGCAGTATCATTCTTATATGATTAATGATGGTTGAGATTGGAATGCTGTGGGTTATCATTTAGAGTTTTTTCAGCTATGAATCAAAAGTATCAATGTTATGATGTTTGATGATGATGGCATTGGTACTTTCATACCATGCTCTAAAAATGTTAACCATCACTGTAGAAGACCAATCTGATCAGTGAATAATTGATGATGTTTGTGTGATAAATAATTTAGCCCATGATTGATAACAAATATTCACCATTCTTGCGCGTGTGATAATAGTGTTCATGTGTAGCATTGTGCTCAATAAAAACTAGTAATATTCTATCGATATTACCACCATTCACCCAATGATCATGATATTGATGCTGAATTCTAGATGGCTGATAGAGATCAATATTGATGAGCAGTGGTGGTACCATAGTACTAGTACAGTCATCATTTACTAGTATTGATGCCTTACAATATGGCTAATAAGCAATTCAAATTACCATTTGCAGTATTACTATATCAATGGGTAGAGCCACCTTATGAAAGGAACACTGATGCTACAGAATCATGCCCAATGAAGGTTCACAAGCATCAGTATTCACTGTGCCATCACTATATCCTTTATCATGCAGAAAGTACAAGTATTCATGTTTAATAGTGATTGCAAATAAGCAATTTCCTTTACCATCTATAGTATTAGAAACCGATATAGCCATCATTACCTTTGCCTGAGCCCTACATATCCTTCCAATTGCCTGACATGAGCTCAAAAAAATTCAGGTACAACATTGTTATTTTTGCCTTAGCTTTACATATCCTACCGATTGCCCAAGATGAGCTTTGCAACAAAATTGAGGTACAGCATTTGGTCTGTGTTCCAAATGTATTTTGTTTGTCACTCACCTGATACCACCAAACCTGCACAGGCACCAAAAAAACCAAACCACTAAAAAAAACTATCCTCACAAAACCCTGACAGGCATCAAAAAAACCAAAAAAACCAAAAATTTCAGCAATTATACCCAGAGTCTAGTGAGTCCTGGCCCCATAGATTAAAAAGTTTTGTTTTTTTAGTTTTTTTTGAGGCCTGCCAGTGTTTGGTGTACATGGGCTTTTGGTTTTTTTGGTTTTTTTGATGCTTGTCAGTGTTTTGAGCACCTGTAGTCACCAAACCTGCACAGGCATAACAAAAACCAAAAAAAACCAAACCACTATCCTCACAAAACCCTGACAGGCATCAAAAAAACCAAAAAAACCAAAAATTTCAGCAATTATACCCAGGGTCTAGTGAGTCCTGGCCCCATAGATTGAAAAGTTTTGTTTTGTTTGGTTTTTTTGATGCCTGTCAGTGTTTGGTAACCATCAAGCTAAAATTATGAGTAAAAATTTGAGTTTCACCAGGGTTTCAGAGCCCTCATGTGCATAAAACCCTGTAATTTATAGTGTTTTTTAATCATCTTTTACTAAAAAAATCACATCCCCAGAAGGGACCGCTCTCTAAATATATTCCCGGACTATAAAATAGAAGATATTGTCTGGACTTATCGGAGGCGCATCTTCTATCTCAAGTGAACCCGTCGACTGGCCCGAAGCAATTTCAAATAGAAGATATTCATTTTCAAGGGTTCACCCAGAGAATATCTTCTAATTGAAATGGGCCCTGGATTGTGGTTGTCATTCGTCGAATTTCCATCCGAAGAGCATCATTCCGAATAGAGGAAATACAGACCAGAGTTTCTTCTAATTGAAACGGACTTGGCTTGTTGTTTGCGTTCGTCGAATTTCCATCCGACGAGAATCATTCCAAATAGAAATGCACATTAGCGCTTTTTCTGTTTGAAAGGGGTGGCAGCGCTCACAATTGCGCACTTTCGAGGGTGACTTCAAACTGTGCGCTTTTCCCCTGCATTGCGTGAATAAATTCAAAATCTGCACTTTCGGGGGTGAATTTGGTACCGGTTACAGCTAAATCCACTATTTTGGGTGCACTGAACACACCTCATTAATGTCCTTGCCTTGCGTAAATAAATTCAAAATGTGCACTTTCGAGGGTGGATTTGGCACCCGTGGCAGCTAACTCCATTATTTTGGGCACACCGAACATACCTCATTAGTGCCCTTGCCTTGCATAAGTAGATTCAACATGTGCACTTTCGAGGTTAAATTTGGTACCCGTTTCAGCTAAATCCACTATTTTGGGTGCGCCAGAAACACCTTATTAGTGCCCCTGCCTTGCATAAATAAACTCAAGATGTGCACTTTCGAGGGTAAATTTCGTACGCGTTGCAGCTAAATCGATTATTTTGGGTACACCGGAAACAGCTTATTAGTGCCCCTGCCTTGCATAAATAAACTCAAGATGTGCACTTTCGAGGGCGAATTTGGTACCCGTTGCAGCTAAATCCACCACTTTGGGTACACCGGAAGCACCTTCTGCCTTTCATAAATAGACTCAAGATGTGCACTTTCGAGGGTGCATGTGGTACCCGTTGCAGCTAAATCCACTGCTGTGGGTGCACGGAACACATTTTTTTCAAATAGAAAATATTGTTTGGGTTTGGCTGGCTTTTTGGGGATATCTTCTATTTGAATTGGACCCCGGCATTGGCCAAAATCACCATCTTCTAATTGAAAAATTGCTTTAACATCTTCTATCTTATCACCCCGTAGTATAAGGAGGAAACGAAATGGAGATAAAAGTAAGGTAAAAAAATATAAACAATGATAGAAAAGAGAAACAGAGGAGGAAAGAAGAAAAATGAAATAGGGAGAGGAAGAGAGATAGATATAAAAGAAGGCGAAAAAATATAGGACAACAAATAGGATAATTTCTGCGAAAGAGAGACCTTGATAGTAAAAACATGAATGATAATAATCCCTAGCGAAACAATGAACAACAGAAGTGCCCCGTACGGACACCAGCAATTTTTGGTTCCTTCCACGCCTCGAATGGATGGTTGGAAAATTATGAATTGTGGTGCCACAGCATTTCATCCCAATCTATCCCAACCTTGTATTCTGAGAACAACTGCGTTCTGCAATTGCGACAACAACAAACTGCTGCAAATGCCTTGCGCGTGAAAGATGTTCGCTCCCAAATGCTACACACGCCTGCGTGCAAATTGCACTGTTGACATCAACACATGGGTGTCGAGTTCAAACGCTGCATATAGTCAATCAATACAAGATGGCGAATCGCCTACCAGCCCCAAATCAACAAAAAAACAAAACAACAATCTAAGCAAACCACTAAACATATTTCCCCCA